>OY757921.1:40056226-40413313 GCA_963585895.1 Sepioteuthis lessoniana | reverse complement strand
CCTTGGGAATGGTATAAACTCCCTTGTTCCACTCCAGCTATGAATTTAAATAGTATCACTATCCTTCGACAAGAATGGCTTTGGCATTAATTAACCCATGAAGCTTGATATGTCATTAAAGAAAGTAAAGAAAATTTAAAGGATAAAATTTAGAATATAAAGAAATTTAGAGAATGAAATTTCAATATAAAGAAATTTGGAGTAAAATTTGATATTAATCAAGTGACACTAAAGGAAGATTTAGTATTTAACGGGATAATATTTTTAAGGGGCTTTAGTGTGTAATTTTAAACGGTAAGTTCAAACAGTAAGTTCCGCAGCTTTTTAGTTCAGACACTGATTCAAAAAGATAACACAGGCAATAAAGTTTTTAAAAGGGAATTTTATACAAAAGAAACAAGAAATAAAGGAATAGAAAAGATAAAGTATTGCAAATTTTAGTGTAATTTGCAAAACTTATCTGAAAGAGTGTCTGGGAAACAAAGTTCTTTGAATTTGAGGGGGGGGTCTTTAGTTTTTCTTTAGAAATGTTTGTTTTCATTTAATTTCGAGTCTTCTGTTAAGTTATCTTTTCAGTAGAAGTCTCAGGTTGAATTTTCTTTCAGCTGTTTAACTTGGTTTAATTCCAGTTGTCGACTTTCGTTTAATTTTACTTTTATTTCTTGGGAAGCTTCTTGCCTGTTTGAAATACATATCGGTTATTGAAGAAGTTCAAGAAGCAACTGACGAAACCCTTCAGCTGTCTATTCTTTCCTGCTGTTAAAGTTTGGTCCCCGTACTGATGGTTTGGTTTCTTTGTTTAATGGCACATCAACCTTTGTAGGTTATTTAATGCCAAAGCTATTCTCCTAGAAGAACAGTAGTTGTACTCTTTAACCCATAGTTGGGAGGATAAGGGGGTTCATACCTTTCCCAAGGATATTTGCCCGAAAATGAATGTAATAGCGCAACTGGAGTTCGAACTCGCTTTCTACGATTCTGCAATCCATCGCTTTAACCATTACACCACGAGGACACCCCCGAATTCGTACTGAGGGGTCCAATAGTTGTTCTGCACAAATAGTAGGAGGTAGATTTTTGGTGCCGTATTGTCTGGTGTTACTTCTCCCTTTTCCATTCTGGCCAAATCAAGTGCCGCACGTAGTCGGTTTTTCTTAGAAATAGATTTTTATAAAAAACAAAACAAAACAAAACAAAACAAAACAAAACCAATGTTTTACTTTTTTCATACAAACACGTTTTCCACCAAGTCAAAAGAAAATGGAGATCCTATACTGCATTGAACATTTCAGTGGTCGGATTTCTTCATTCTATTATTTGAATGAACATCTTACAACTGCAAAAAAATTAAACATTTTGTTTTAAGGATTTTAAATCTTTTGGTTCCTTGGCCTTATCCATAGGGCTTAGAATACGCCTACTTCATCCCAAAAAAATAGGTATCTTTGGTGTGACTCAAAACTGTATCCATTTGTGAGACTCCAGTTCTGGATCGCTCTGTCTATATGGCTTACAGTACGCTGACTGTATCCCCCCACAGAGGATTAAGACCCCCTCCAAGTTGCCTGTGTATAACTCTAAATTACATCTGATGGTGAGGATCCTGTTCTGGAACTTTGGGTAGTGTAAAGTACTCTTTCATTTCCATTATTCGCAGGTCCATTCTGACCCGGAGTGGAAGTATCTGTTAGGATCCCCTTTATTGGTCAAATAGGACTTTTCAATGATTTATTAAGGATTTATTTTATTAGTTACCTGAAACCATCCGACTTTAGGCAAATTATTTGTATTAAATTGGAAAACTTGATATCACATAGCCGTGTTGGGGGGGGGGGACTCTTTTGAAACAGCAACACAAAAATGTAAATATGAACGTGTAATAAATGTGGTTCCCGAATCTCTAGGCATAAAATAACCCTAAACACGTTGACATGCTGTTAAATTCAATCAATCTCAACAAAAAAAAAAACAACAACGCAAAAATGTAAATATGAACGTGTAATAAATGTGATTCCCTAATCTCTAGGCATAAAATAACCCTAAACACGTTGACATGCCGTTAAATCAATCAATCAAAAAAAAAAAACAACGTGAAAATGTAAATATGAACGTGTAATAAATGTGATTCCCTAATCTCTATGCATAAAATAACCCTAAAGAGGTTGACATGCCGTTAAATTCAATCAATCAATCTTAAGAAACAACAACACAAAATATGTAAACATATGAATATGTAATAAATGTGACTCCCAAATCTCTGGACATAGAATAACTCTAGACGGGTTGGCATGCCATTAAAATCAATCTATCAATCAAGTGAAGTCGTGCCTTTATTGCCATTACAACCAGGTTGACTGGAATGGTAATATCTGTTAGAGTCTCATCTATCTGCTGAAAAGTTTTTCATTTTAAATAGGATTAGTTAAAACCATATAACTATGTGCAGACAAATTAATTTTGATATTAATATTAAATAGGAATAAGTAAGTAAAGTTGGCGACCGTAGTCGAGGGCGACCAGAAGGCTTCCTTTTCAATAGCTACTACACCGAGATGTAACTGAATAGCTTAAAATAGAAATGTTTTTGACAATTAAACTGTGTACTTACATTCAAACTGCATTCTTATACTAAACTGAATAGCTTGAAATGGAACTGTTTTTGATGTTGAAACTGTACTTATGCTAAACTGAATTGTTTAATATAGAAGTGTTTTGACATTTTAACTGTGTGTAAACAAAATCTATACTTCTACTAAGCTGAATTAGCTGAATTAGTACTGTTTGAATAAACTGAATAGTTTGAAATAGAAATGTTTTTGACATCGAAACTGTGTACTCATGCTAAACTGAATTTTCTTTTGAGATAGAACTGATTATTTGTATAGAAATGGATTTGGCATTAAATAACATACAAAGGTTGATATGCCATAAAACCCAAACAACCTTATTTTTATTTTTTTAATTTGAATTTCTTAGATGAGGCATTATCATTATTAGCCCTATCAGCAGAGCTTAGAATATGCAGACTGTATCCCCTGAAGAATGGTACTCTCTAAAAGAAAACAAGGTGGTGTCCTGAGTATAACACTAAACTGTATCTGATGGCGAAAATACACTTATGGGGATCTGTGGGAGTGTGGAATACCCCTTCAATGCCTCTATTCCCTGGTTTATCCTGACTTGGAGTAGTAGTACCTGTTAGATTCCCATCTATGTTTGAAAATTATTAGTATTAGATAGGAATATTTGATACCAACAAATTATTTGTATTAAGTATAGTTATTTGAAGCTGTAATTATTTACTAAGGATTATTATTATTAGTTATTGGAAATTATATTACCGTGCAAACAAATTATTATTAAATAGAAATTGTTGCCTGAAACCATATTATTGTGTATAAATTACCAGTATTAGATAGGAATACTTGAAACCATATAACTCTTTGCAAATTATTTGTACAAGATAGAAATACTTGATATCCTATAACTGTACCACAAATGTTTTTAAACATACAACTAGACAAAAAATTCAAATATCAACAGAAAATGAACATGATTTCCTAAACTCTAGGCATAAAATTAGCCTAGACAGCTTGGCATGCCATTAAAATCAATTGATCATATTCAAACTTGTGTCCTCATCTTGGGTGTTATAGTTACAAAATTTTGGACAATATACCTTAGCTGCATCTCCAACCCTGAGTATACAGTATCCTTGGTACAACAACTGTTCTAGGAGAAAATAATTTAGATATGATGTCTATTCCTTTTTATTTGATATTAGTTTCCATTCTGGGGTATTTTTTATCATGAATCAAACCAGATATATATGTATGCGCTTAACACCAGCACAAGGAATATTTATAACTTGAATATTATGTATTTCACAAGTGTCTAAATGACTTGATTGCCATGGATATAGTGTATGAAAGACTTGAATGACTTAACTGTTCACAATCTTAAACATATATCAGTCAGGTTTATACAAACAGGACAAGTTTGAATTATCAATACATTTACTAGTTGAGTCACTGTACAGTCATCTGTTTCAAAATATATGTCCAAATATGAGCATGAGTTAAATGAGGTCTAATTTTATATAGACTATTAAATTATTTTAAGTAAACAATCAACTTTGCCTGCTTCATATATAACAGGATTGTTTATTCAGTTTTTTTTATTGGATTTTTCTTGCTGGTGTGTAAGATGCTGCAGATTTGAATCAAGACTATATAAAATTATGTGCATCTACCACACTACACTCAAGACCAAATTAGAGTCATATGACCCCCTAAAAGTTGTTTTTCAAACATTAAACCTAGCACCGCAGTTTAAGCCATTCACACATGATGAAAATGCCTTTTTAAAAATTCATACCATTCCTTGATAACACCACAATTTTATGGAATTCAAACAAAATATTACAGTGCTAATGTCCTTGATAATGACTAGCGATGGTAGAAAATACTTTAACAAAATGAAGGCACCTTTAGTGTAAAGGGTTACCATTCTAGGAAATAGAATCAGCAACCTGAGTTTAAGTCCTGGACAAAAATATAATCATCATCATCATGTCGTGCCACTAGCACGGATATCCCTGACCCTCTCTTGCCACTTTTCCCTATCGTTCATTGCCTCTGGCATGTCTTCTGGGCTACATCCCGTATCTTCACATAGCTGCTGTATGTATGTTCCTGCTGGTCATCCTACTTTTGCTCGGCTATATGTGGGGGTCCATAGGAGTACATCACTTATGAGCTCGTCCCTGCTCCTCCAGCAGTGTCCTGCGTGCCTGGTTCGTCTAACTTTGATAGTTTTCGTGATGGGAGGCAGGTGGCCGTATAAATGGTGCTTTGTGGAGTGTTGCTGCCAGGACTTGTTTAATATTGCTTGCAACATTCTTGTGTAGCTGCCGTCTAGCTTCTTCTGCAGCCGTTTTGTTAGCGTCCAAGTGGTGCATCCAAACAGCAGTATCGATACGACTGCTGCTTGGAAGAAACTGCGTTTCATTTTATCGGTCAGGTCTGATTTCCATATGACCAATAGCTTATCGATAGATGTCCATGCCTTCGTTAGCCGCGTGTCGATGTCTTTTTTGGTTGATGAGACACTGCTTCCTAGGTAGGTGAATTTGTCAATCAGTTTCAGAGAGGTTCCGTCTAGTGTGGAAATGTTGCCGGCTTAATTAAAGCACATATATTCAGTTTTGTGTGCATTGACATGGAGGCCAATGCCTGCGGTGGCTCATTCCAAACTATGCAGTAGTGTTTCGGCTTGGTTGGGTGTATTTGCTAGTAACGCTATGTCATTGGCGTAGTCGGCGTCGGTAATTGTTTTTGTGGGGTACCTTCTGCTTCTTTTCTTTGTCAGCTCAGAGCCGTTCTCTTTGATTTTATCAATCGGTGTTCCAAGCACGTAGTCTAGACATATGATAAAGAGGTATGGGGCTAGCATGTCCCCTTGTAGTACTCCTGCTACAATGTCGAAGTATTCTGTGTCTCCATCTGGTGAACGTACTTTTACTTTGGTGTTTCTATAGAGAATCATTATTGCTGCTACGGCTTCTTTTGGCAGGCCGTATGCTAGTAGGATTTGTTCCATCTTCCCTTTGTAAATGGAATCGAAGGCCTTGGTAAAGTCAACAAATAGTAATGTCACCTGTAGGTGTTTTGCCCATATGCCTTCAAGGATTCTACGGATGGTCAGTATTTGTGAGGTCGTGGATCTATTTCTTCGGAAGCCATTTTGGTCTTTCGTAAGGATGTTGTCGATTTTGGGTTCTATGCGGTTTCGTAGTAGGGCATTGTAAATTTTAACTGCTATGGATGTAAGTGTTATGCTTCGGTAGTTCTTGGCTAATCTGAGATCACCCTTTTTAGGGAAGCGGAGGATGCATCCCTTCATCCATCTGTCTGTCGGATTTTGATTATAGACAGCGTTACAGTGTCAGAGCAGTATGTCATCAAATTGTCTGGTCCTTCATACTTCTGGTGGAATCTTGTCAAGCCCTGCGGCTTTCCTATTTTTAAGTTTTTTAAGAACAGTCGAGTTCTTCTTGCATGAATGGTCCTAGTTTAATGTCCAATTGCTTACTAATAATTGTGGGGATTGGTTCATGCGTAACTTTCGGTGGGTTTCCTTGTAGATTTTCGAAATGTTGTTTCCATTGTTTTATTCTTTCTTGTTTGTTTGCAGCTGTTAATTTTGCATTGGTTGTGCTCTTCCTTCTACTCCCTTCATTTATTGTTTGCCAGGCTATCCTAGATTGCCTATCTTCCAATGAGTCTCTAATCTTATCTATCTGATTTTGTATGTATTCTGTCTGTTCTTTTAGATATATGCCTGTTAATTGATCTTGTGCCTTTTTAGTTTTATCGCATTTGTGTTTGTTGGGTTCTTCCTATAGTTTTTGGAGGCAGTTTTCACGTGTGCACATTTTTCTCTAACCACTAACGTTTCCCATGGGACTCTGTTTAGTTCTAGGTTTTGTTGGAATACACTTCTCTGCCGCCTCTAGGTGCGCATTGACGAAATTCTCATGTTCGTCATTTGGGGTACCTTTTTCTGTTATATCTTGTAATGTCTCGAATCTGTTTCTTAATTCTAAAACATACTCATCTCTAATATCTCTGTTGTTAAGAAGGACTCAGTCATAGTGTTTAGTGGTTGCTGTTCGTGTGGCGTTTTTTTCTAGGCTTCGTCTAATCTTTGCTATGACTATTCGGTGATCGGAGGATAAACCCTCGAAAGAGGAATATGCCTTGCAATTCATCGCGCTGTTTTTCCTTTATTGTTTATTAAGATGTAGTCTATCTGTGCTTTACTATTGTTCGCGTATGTGTAGGTCCATAATTTGCCCTCCCTTTTTTGACAGTTTGTATTGAGGCATGTTAATCTATTTTCCATCATGAATTCTGTTAGATGTTGTCCATTCCTATTTGATGTGTTGTGAAGGCTGTATCTGTTGTTTCCATTTTTCCCAATTTGGGCATTCATATCTCTGTCAATGACTAGTACGTTGTGTTTCAGTATGCTACGCACTAGAGAGGATAGCTCATCATAGAAGGCGACTAGTTCAGTTTCTTCACTAACATTGGTAGGGCTGTAGCAGGAGATGATTGTTGTTCTGGGGTTGCCATTAAACGTCGCTGTCATCATCGTAGGTTTTATTCTCTCAATGCTATTAAGTGTTTTTAACACTCTTGGTCCTACCCCTCCTACCATGGCATTGACAGAGTTTTTCCATGCTGATACAGTTGCTAGCGTCCATCCATTGCCAGTATTGTGATATTTGATGTCTTCGGTGTGCGTGTATCTGTGTTCTTGTATGCATATTATGTCTATCCTATGCTTGACGGCCGATGCAGTCAGCTCTGGTAGTTGACCTATTCTATTTAAAGTTCTAACGTTAAATGTTGCTATTTGTATTGTTTGTTTGCATTTTAGTAGTTTTTGTTTTTTGAGCTCTGTAGCGGATTTTTCGAACATTGAGGCCAGGACTCCAACCTCAGCAGGACGCAGGTCATGGTTATCTTTAGATGGCCATTTTTATTCTCATCTATAGAAGCCACTCTTATAGATGATCAGTAGTAGTTACCTGGTCGAACTGATGATCCTGGACATTGAGCCGCAAGTCTCACAGGTTCAGGACCAGGTAAGGCATTACTTACGTCCATCATGCTGCTTCCCATGTGTACGTAAAAAAGGTGGGGGGGACTTCATTTACACGTAAGTTTTAATTTAGTTAAAGTCCTAGACTAATGTATATTTATAAGAGATTTAGGTTTATTTTCACCTGCCTTCTGATACTGGCCTTGACATTTTTTTTTTTTCGGGGTGATGATAAACAGTGGGCATTCTAAGCTTTTAGAAGACTTTCAGAAACCTTTCGCCGTGTATGCTAACACATGGGACCAGAAGTCATATATTCAATTTGGGTTTATGGTTAAAACTGTCTTTACATTTAAAATACACTATACAAGCAGCATTTTACAAAGAATAAACAGCATGCAATTTTGTAAAAATTTTGGCATTTAAAATAGTACGACTTAAAGACATTATACTAACCAGTATTGAAACTGCTTTCTGGTGGCGCAAACTTGTTCTTAATCTTCAGTTCTGTTCTATCATTTACTCACTAATGAATTTAAAGTAAAATTTGTGAAGGTCTACTACTTGGGAGTGGAGATATTAGTTATTTCGTTATTTTGGGGGGGTTGTATGTTATTTTATTTAATTCATTTATTTTTTTTTGGTGACATTGGGATTTTTACTTAGGCTATTTTGTTTGTTTTCTTCGAAACTACTATGGGGTAACAATAAACAGTGGACATTCTAAGCTTAAAATATAAACACCCCTATTTACAGTGTTTAATGTTAATCAGTTTTTAATGTTATTTACAGTGTTTAATGTTATGCTTTTCATTATAAACATGTTTATACAAGTGGCTGATGGCATTATTACATTATAATATACCTTCCTAATACAATGATTATTATTTTACAAAATGGAATCAGTGACCCAAATTCAAATCTTGAATGAGTCTGATTGTGTTTCACTTCTTGCTAATGCCTTTGGTGAGGGCATACAACCATCTGTTCTCTTTCTAGCTATCAGTTTAAAAAAAAAAAGAAGGCGGGGGGGCAGACTAGATTTTTTCATCTTGATAAGGCAACCAGTCTAGGAGATTGAAAACTCTGTATCCAAACCATCATCATCATGTCACGCCGCCAGCACGGATCTCCCTGACACTCTCTCACCACCCTTGTCTATCGTCCATCACTCCTGGTAGATCTTCAAGGCTACATCATGTAGCGGTACAGTGTTGTTGTATATAGGTTCTAGCTGGTTGACCTGCCTTTGCTCTTTCATGTGAAGGAGTCCACAGGAGTATTTCACTTATGAGAAATTGACCTTGTGTCACACCAGAGAGGTTGGGTTAATACATACAAAATAAAATAAAAATTTGGACAGTTTTTTTAAATAAAATTTGAAACATCTTACTTGACAGTTGAAAAAATTCAATAAAAAGCTTAATAAACAATCCTTATGACATATTTAATAAAACCTGTTTAAAAGAGTTTATATATATATATTGTGTATTGTGGGTACAGGAAGACAGAAGACTGCTTGGTAATTGTAATTTTCATGCTTTCTGTGTCCACATTATTTATATATTCTCTATTCCTGATATTGAGCACTTTTCCTCAATAATTTATACAAACCTTGTACACAATTGCTAAAATTATATAATATATATCATATTAATAAACCATCTGTATTCAGTACTGGTGGTAAATCTGACAATTGTTAGAACTAGAATTAGCTGCAGTTAGTGCTGCTTTTTGTGTGTATGGCTGCATCAAAGAATTATGCCAAGATATGAAATGCAGAAAGGCAGTTATTTTGACATTGTTATAGCAACTTTAAAGCAATAGTCATTTTACATTCTGTTGTGCTTATCATGTAATAAGAACAATCTAAGAGTCTGCAGGGAAAACAACAACAACAACAACTTGTTATGCAATTTTTCCTTTCTTAACTTA
Organism: Sepioteuthis lessoniana; assembly: GCA_963585895.1. Taxonomy (NCBI): domain Eukaryota; kingdom Metazoa; phylum Mollusca; class Cephalopoda; order Myopsida; family Loliginidae; genus Sepioteuthis; species Sepioteuthis lessoniana. Next base: position 40,403,767 of record OY757921.1, on the reverse strand, counting down.
CTGAGCTTTATGCAGAGAAGACTTTATACGTCTCTCATCAAGATGTGTGTCCATATATTTTTTCGCAAATGACCATCAATCATATCAAAAACACCAGTAATTTGCTCAAACTTTTTTTTGTGGCTGATGTAACTTGATTCTTTTCTGTTGTCTTGAGATTAAAGCATTCACCAAATTGATACAACTTTGAAGTCGATGCTTCAAAACCATCTGAGATATATTTAAGCTTATTTGTCACTGATATTCATATTTTCTTTCATGTATTATTTTATATTTGTTTTGTCTATTTTAATGGGGGCTGCTAAAAAAATAAAATTTCATATCAGTTGAATGCCGTGGATTTTTCCAATGTAAGATTTGAAAAAAAAATTTTTTTTTTTATGATGGGATTTTGGATGTCTTTAAAATAACTTTGTTTTAATGCTCCCTCACAGTCTCACTGGTCCTGTAATCTGATTTACTTGTGGGCCGCTACTCATTTTTGGGGCAGGAATGACCTGGCAGAGCCCTTCCTTCTCCAGGACTATGACTAGTTTGACTTCAAAGTTTTCTTTAGAGACTAGTTGCCATACCAAGTTTAAAGAAACTTATTATTTACCCATTGGTGGATTCATGCCTTTCTCTTAGAATATTAACGTTATATGAAACACAAACTGCTTTGTCCAAGATTCGAACTATGGTAGCCAAGTCCAGTTCCTATGATGATAACCATTACTCTACTATTGCTTTTTAATGCTACCTACCTAATTAATTTAGTTCTAACATCCATCTCATTCTGTTTAGATAAGTGTCATGGCATATCTGTTTTATTTCATATTTTCAGACAGCCTCCTGAAGGGCAGCATTAAGATTACAATTGGATCTTTCTTGTCATATTGGTTCATCAAACATCTTTTCTATTATCAGTAATAGAACTTTTACACTGGTTAAAAGCTGATGCGAAATGATGAAATATTAGATCTCTATCAATAACTAATTTTATTGTTTTATTTTTTTTATTTTATAAACAAAATTCTATAACAATCAGTGTTGAATAACTAGTCTATTCACATTTAGTTTTCTCTCTCTTTTGAATTGAGTCCTAGTGAACACCTTATATCTATATTCTGTATTTGCTACATCTGTTCAATACACTGGTTGGTGAAGTTCATATAAGCTATAAATATAAGTAAAGTTGGCGACATTAATTCAGAGTGACCCAAAGGCTCCCTTTCCAATAGCTACTACACCAAGGTGTAGGGGAGGGTAACCCAAAAGCTCCCTTTCCAATAGCTACTACGCCGAGGTGTAGGAGAGGGTGACCCAAAGGCTCCCTCTCCAATAGCTACCACATCGAGGTGTAGTGGAGGTAGCGTAATGCGTAGAGTGTTCGCCAATGGTCTGGAAGACTGAGGTTCAATCCCAGGTCAAGTCATACCAAGGACTCAAAAAATGGTATTTGATGCTGCCTTACTTAACACTCAGCATTATAAGGTAGGGATCAAGGGTAGTGGAGCAATCCAAGGAATGAAGTAGCACCCTCCCCAACACCTCTGTGTAGTAGCTATTGAAAAGGGAGCCTTCGGGTCACCCTCAACTAAGGTTGCCAACAACTTTATTTTCATGAATATAAGAAAATATCAGTCGAATATTTTAACTCTTCTTCTCAGTCTGTCACTATTTGGACATTGACCTCTTGAAATTATTGATACTGAATTTAGAAATCCTCTTCTACAAAAATTTATTGAAAAGATCTCTTCTTGCAAATTATACATTCCTATCTGAGGATCAGCAGCGTTAAAAATTGAATTTCACATGTCCAAGTCAATTTAGATGGTAGATATTCAGCAAGTTATCTTGAAATGTGTAAAAATAAAACACAAATAAAAAGCATTTTATAACATGTACTGATAAAGATTGTTGTTAAAATTGATTTATATTCATGAATTTTATTTTGCTGCTTCTTTAAGTCAGTACATTGAAATTAAATAAATATATATTCATTGTGTATTCTTAGTTCTTATCCATTCCCATATTCAGTGATTTCACCAAAATATATTGAAACCATATATATATATATATATATATATATATATATATACTCACACACACACACACACACATACATACATATATATATATATATATATATATATATATATATACACTTGCATTCACACTCACATGTACATAGTTGTAAGCACACACACAGAGGCATATATATATATATATATATATATATATATATATATATATATATATATATATACACACACACACACTGATGGTTTGTCTCTGATGATAAAGAGTATAAGGTATAAACAGTCATTAACTCAATAAGTCTGATCATATTCACCTGCCATATCCAGATCTTTAGCATTATTGAAAATTAAATATGTATTAAGTTTGTATTAAGCTTTAGTAAAGTCTTTATTTGATTTGAATCATTGTGAATGATAAGGTATGTAACAGGTTTTTATAGTTTTTGTTACCAACTCAGTTTGATAGGAGAAAATTAGAGTGTAGAATAGGTGTTATACAAATCACCTATAGATGTCAAGATGATAAGTTAGGCTTTATTTAATTATTGATATCCTGTTTACTTACTTAGGTAGTTTTAAAGTATACTTTAAGATTATTTCTTTAAAAAAAATTGAGCACTTGTTATTGATTTACTATTTAAGAACTGAAAAAAAGCAACAGTTTTAAGTATTTTCATTGATATGGAGCCCTGAATATTTTTGATGAACGTTGATTTTCACAAATATATTTTTGAGTTTTACTCTCTGTAGCAGGCAATAATTATCTATTGTTTTTGCAATATTGGCAGCAAATACAGACTTTACTGTGCATTGTCCTATTCTTCTACAAGAATGGTTTTAGCATTTAAAAAACCTAAAGGTTGATATGCCATTGAACAAAAAAAAAAAAAAATGATTTAAAAAAAATCATTCATTCTAATGAAAAGAAAAAAACAGTGATGTATACAGGGTGATTTAAAAGTAACTCCCTTATTGATATAGATTTGCTTTTCACTCATTCTGTGTGTATATATATATATATATATATATATATATAAACTCTATTAATAGAGAATTACTTTTCAATCACCTTATGTCTGTGCTTTTATAATATGTTTCCATTACTTACTGAATTAATGCTCATAGAATATGGAATACTTATTCGGAAGCAAAGAAAAAAAATTCACAACAATTTGTTTTTTATACCAGTAATATTTTTGAATTAAGCATCTCTGTGCTTTATGTAAATTGTTACATTTCAATACTTTTAATATGAATTTGCTTTTTGGTAATAGAATCATTTGCATTCTCAGCCCAGTTGGATGGGTCTGTGGAATACATCAACAGCATCTCTACTGAGGAGTTAGAACCCCCACCACTGCAAAAAGTGTCTTGGATATGGCTTTAAACTATCTGATGATGAAGTCCTGATGAATGTGGAGTATCCCTTCATTGCCATTACTCAGAGGGGTAGCACCTGTTAGGGTCCCATGTATAGGTCAAATAGAATTGTTTAACCATTTAACTATGTGCAAATAAAACTGTCAGTGTTAGATAGCAATACTTGAAATCATTTAACTGTGTGCAAACAGATGAGCTCTGGCTTGTTTAAAATGTTGCCTACAAACCGTCCGTTTACAAATCATATTCAATATATATATATATATATATATATATATATATATATATATATATATATATATATATATATATATATACGTGTATATATATATATATATATATATATATATAACCAACCATTTGCATTATGGTAAAGTTAGAGATTTAAGGGAACTTGTCATTTTGATTTTCCAGGCTGTCTTTTCTTTCTCATACTTAAAAATATCCTAAAACAAAACTTGCAAAGATAAAGAGAACAAAAGAGTCCTATAGATTAAGAATTTTTCATAATTATGAAAACCATTTTAGTGGTAATTAATATTTCTAAATAAACCTGAGAGAACAGCAAAAGAATCTAGGAGTGAAGTTTTTTTGGTCAACCAAAATAATTGTTTTGTACTTTTTATGACAATGACCCATAAAATTATTCTTCTACTTTGTTGTTCTGTTCTTTTTTTTTCCTTCCTGATAGCCTCATTCACTTTTAGCATAGGGTAAGGTTTGTTGGTTAGCAACTAAAAATGAAAGTAACAATCATATCTCTTTCATTCTCTACTTAATAACCCAAAGTAATCAATCAGTCAATGTTCTATTACTATTTCAAATGGTATTTGATTGGTGAGCCATTATGTAGTCATATGAATAAATGTATATGTTCTCAGGTATTTCTGCTCACTTTTAGAAGAGGAGATACTCAGTAATTATTTAGGAGTGTTTATTGTATATGAATGTCTCAATATGATCATGAATTTCTCTATTGCTGGACACTTTGTCCATAACACTACTTTGAACCAAACTTTCACTCAACATTGGTTTGGTAATATGATGATCTGAATTGTATGAATTCTTTCAGAACTAACTATTTGATCCTCTGTGCCCTGTGTGTAGAGCCTACAATATATTGATTGTATCGCCTACAGAGGGGTAAGACACCTCCCTTGACAAAAAGAAGGCTCCTGTGTTTGATAATAAACTGTATCTGATGTTGAGGCTTTAGTTGTGGAGATCTGGGGAGTGTAGAGTACCACTTCATTCCCATTACTCCCAGGTCTATTCTGACCTGGAATGGTAATGCCTGTTAGGGTCTTATCTATCTGATGAATCTGTTTAAAAATTATATAAAAGGAATACTTGATGCTATATAATAGTAAATCATTTGTATTAAGAATAGTTACTTGAAGCTATAATTGTTTACTGAAGATTTTTCTTAGAAACTTGTAACCATATTGTTATGTACAAACACATGAATATTATTAAATATAAATAATTACTTGAAACCATATGATTATTAGTATTTGCTAAGAATTCTTGAGACCATACAACTGTACTCAAATTACTTGTATTAGATAGGAATATTTGATAATCATATAACTGTGTGCAAAAAACTCTTAAGAAACAAATACACTAAAAATGTAAATATTAATGTTCTATTAACACAATTCCTTAACCTCTGGGTATAAAATAACCCTAGATGAGTTGATATAAAATCAATCATTGCCTAGTCACCTGGGGCTGTAGAATACACCGACTACACCTCTGCAGAGGGGTAAGACCTCCCTCCCAATGAGTGTCCTGGATAACCTGATAGTGAGGTTCCAGTGATGCTAGGGCTTTGGGGAATGTGGAGCACTCTTTCATTGCCATTGCTCCCAGGTCCACTCTGGCCCGGAATTGTAGCACCTGATAGGGCCCTATCTATGGGTTGAATAGAACTAAACTCTATATTTATGCTAAACTAAATTGTTTGACTAAACTGAATAGCTTAAAATAGAAATGTTTTTGACAATTAAATTGTACTTACATTTAAACTATGTGCTTATGCTAAACTGAATTGTTTGAAATGGAACTGTTTTTGACATTGAAACTGTACTTACACTAAACTGAATTGTTTAATATTGAAGTGTTTTGACATTTAACTGTGTGTAAACAAAATATGTACTTATACTAAACTGAATAGCTTTAAATAGAAATGTTTTTGACAATGAAACTGTACTCATGCTAAACTGAATTGTTTGAAACAGAACTATTTGTATAAAAATGGATTTGGTGTTAAATAAACTACAAAGGTTGATATGCTATAAAACCCAAACAACCGTCTAAAATCAATCAGTCAATCAAAATACATTCCAAATTTATTTCTAGGGTGTGGACTTCTTTGTTGAAAGCCATGCCATTACTTGATTAAAAATTGAAAAAAATAGTTGTGGATAGTTGAAGAAGGGAGGAGGGTATCATTATTTCCCCCTACCCAGTTAACATCAATTGCATTCCCTTTGATCAGGTCATTTTACTCATGGGTTTTGAAATTTGGAACTTTATAGAGATCAAGGATGAAGAAATTACTATGGACTGTGTAACAATTTTCCTATGGGTGGGATGTGTAGTAGGGTTGACAGATATTTTCTGACTACATCTTTTTGCTTCTCTTTGGAAAAGTAACAGCAGATGCCCATGGATTGGTCTTCATTAACTTTATATTCTCAGAGTTCATTCTGCAAGTTCATTGGATGTTATCTATGCATAAGCATTTGGACAATTTTAAGCCTGTAAGAATATACATTGGACTTGTGTTTTTTTTTCATGCATTCATCCTATTTACCCAACCCCTCTGCTCAGTCAGGATATGACACAAGGTCAATTTTTATGCGGAGTTTAACAGATTTGAATTCAGAGTTTTCCTTCTCCTAGACTAGTTGCCTCACCAAGGCTGAAGAACCCAGTCTGCCCTACTATTTATCCATAGCTGGAGGGAGAATAATTGGATTCATACCTTTCCCAAGGGTATTAGTGCTATGTGAAATGCAATCAGTCTCGTGTCGCCGTGTCGATTTCTTACGACGATAACCATTACACCACGGGCACCTCCATTTTTTTTCATGCATTCATAAACATAAGTTAGTCCATCTGTAACCCTACGATCCCCCTAAAAATGTTTAATCCTGGGAATGATGCTAAACTGTATCTGGTGGTGAGGTTCCAGTTCTGGGGTATTTGGAGTATGCTTTCTCTGCCATTAATCACAGGTTCACTCTGACTCCGAGTGGTAGGAAGGAGTCCTCATGGTGTAGTTGCTAATGTGTTGGACTATGACATTGTAGTAACTAAGTTCAAATTGCAAACATTTACTTTTGGACAAATACTCTTGGGAAAGGTATGAGCCCATTTTATCCCCCACCGTAGTATTGTCATTATTGTTCTTCTAAAAGGGTCGCTTTGGCATTAAATGACCTTCAAAGATTGATTTGTCATCAAACAAAGAAACCTAACTTACCAGAGTGGTAATTCCTGTTAGGACCTCATCTATGAATCAGATCGATGACTTTGAAAATTGTAAGTACAAGATAGAAATATATGAATCCATATCATTATTCACTTGAATTTTTGAAAATATTACTTTAGTAAATCTTTTGTATTGATAAAGTTCTTTTTACACACAACATTGGAAACCTCACTGTCTCTCTTTTATGTACTTGTAACAATATGTACTTAATCCCATACAGATGTGAGAAGTCAATATCTATTCCTTTCTCTACAAAGGTAAATATGACACAGGTCTAATATAAAGCCCTATATTCTTATATATGGATTGAGGGAAAAATTACCCTGTTTTACAGCCTCTGTCAAAAAGTCCTAAGGTCAAATTATGATCATCAGTCTTTTACTGTAATGGAAAAAGTGCTGACCCAGAGTTGGAATCTCTAGGGACCAGGCATATCTGCATCCATTTTATACCCTATCCTGCCTGAAGATATGACAAGACTGGTTCCAGATTCAAAAGGCCAAAGATAGAATTGATGTTACATGGATATCAGATGTTAATTGTGCTTTTATAATCATGTGTTCTTTAGCTTAGGTTTTGAAACCAGTCTAGGAGAAAGAAAACTCAGTATTCAAACCAGCTTTACTCTGCTTAGAAATTGACCTTGTGTCACATTCTGCTATGATGAAGAGGTTGGGTAAATATATACTGCCAAAATTTGTAAGTTATGAGAGAGTGGTTTCTCCGTGTGGTATCTTGTGCATACTGCACTCTATCAGCCATTATGGGACACTAGTTATGGGTTGTTTTGTTAAATCACCTATCAATTGGGCTGAATGCAAAGAGAATTAGATTCATACCTTTCTCATTGGCATGAATGCACAGTGAACATAAACAGGTACTGGTAAAATCAAATTTGGTTTATCAATTCCTTTTATTTACCATTCTCTAATATTCTGTTCTTTCATTTTAAAGAAAATAGAGGTATATTAATGATATAATTATATTATTGTTAATTGACTGAATTATGTCAACCCATCTACAGTTATTGTATGCCTTGAGTTGAGGAAATCACATTCATTGAATTTTTATATTTACATTTTTTTAGAGTTGTCTCTTAAGAGTTTTTTGTGCACAGTTATATGATATCAAATATTATCTAATTCAAATAATTTGCTTGCAGTTTTATGGTTTCAAGTATTTCTATCTCATACAAATATTTATATGATTTCAAGTAATTATTTGGGGAGGGGTGTCCTTGTGGTGTAATGGTTAAAGTGCTGGACTGCAGAATCATAGTAAACGAGTTCGAACTCCAGTCACGCTATTACGTTCACTTTCGGACACATACTCTTGGGAAAGGAATGAACCCCCTTATCCTCCCAGCTATGGGTTAAATAGTTCCACTCCTGTACTTCTTGAAGGATGGCTTTGGTATTAAGGGACCTATTAAATTTGATATGCCATTAAACAAAGAAACCATCAACAAACCTTCAAGTAATTATTTCAAGTATTCCTATCTAATATGAATACTTTTTAATTGGATCTATTTGACCAATAGTTGGAACCCTAACAGATACTACCACTCCATGTCAGATTGGACCTGGAGGTAATGGCAATAAGGGATTAATCAACATTCTCCAGATTTCCAGAACCTCTCCATTAGATGCTGTTTTGTGTTTTACCCAGGATATCTATAGGAGTTCCCTTTGGGTAATGGCTGAAGAGTAAGCAAGTTCAAACTTCAGTCACGCTATTACATTCATTTTCAGACTAATACCCTTGGAAAATGTATGAACCCCCTCCTTATTTTCTCAGTTATGAGTTAAACAGTATCGCTGATAGTCTTCTTCAAGGATGGCTTCGGCATTAAATAACTCACAAAGGATGATATGCCATTAAGCAAAGAGATCAAACCAAACCAAGATATCCCTTTTTGGAGAAATCTTACCTCTTGGCAGCAGATATAGTTGGTATATTCTAAGTCCCACTGATGGTGAGATATATATATATATGTGTGTGTGTGTGTGTGTAATGGTTAAAGCAATGGACAGTGGAATCATGGTAAGTGAGTTCGAACTCCAGTTGCAGTATTACTTTCACTTTTGAACAAATACCTTTAGGAAAGGTATGAACCCCCTTATCCTCCCAGCTATGGATTAAATAGTACTACTACTGTTCTTCTAAAAAAAAAAAAAAAAAAAAAGATGGCTTTGGCATTAAATTACCTACAAAGGTTGATATGCCATTAAACAAAGAAACCAAACCAAACCAGATTTTACAAGATAGAAAATATGCTAATAACAGTAGATGGAATATGAAGGAAATATCAAAACTGTTTGATCCAACCATTCTGTATCAGTATAACAAGGCTAACTTTTTACTAACTGAGCTATAGTCATGCCCTCTACATCTGTGTCTCTCCATAAATAAACATTTGTTTATTATATTTTAAGTGATATTTGTTTATTATATTTGTTTATTATATTTTAAGTGCTAATCAATATAATGAACAGAGGTAGTGAACATAAATACATGTTTTAACTGCATGAATACCCAGTCCTTTTTTATTTTATTTCAAAAAACCTTTTTCTTTTTTATTACATTTTCTAGCTTCTAGCTGTAAGAATCTTAGAAGAAGTCTCTTTTTATCTTCACACTGTTTAACAGATTAATTTCTGCTACTGTGAATCAATTTTTATCAGTCTTTTGCCAGCCTCTTTATGTTATATTGAATTATTGAATATCACAATCCATGTGTTTACGTTTGAATAACAGATATATAAGAGGAGTTCATCAGCTTCCATATGTGACAAATTTGCAGGCGTCTTCAAGATAGATTGGAAAGGTGGTGAATATGGAGATAATAATAAGTTCAATCTAGGAGTGTTTTGTCTATGGCTTATATCCTATCAGTGTTTTGGAGTAGAAAAGACAGTAAAACTCTGAATGCGGTACAAAGTTCTTTGTTCAATATGTTTTTGGAAGTTTTTGTTTTGTTTGTTTGTGACTATGACTCACCTTAACTATTTATTTTTGTATATCCTGGGTATGACACTATACTCTGCCTTCTATAATTACACACACACACACACACACACACACACACACACACACACACACACACACACACACACACATATATATATATATGAATAATAACATACTGCTTTGTCAGTGGCATCTGAAATACACTGATTGTATTCCCTGCAGATGGGAAAGACTTAGGGAGTGTGGAGTACCCCTTCATTGCCAGAACCACTTTGACCCGGAGTGGTAGTACCTGTTAGAGTTCCACCAGTGAGTCAAATAGATTTGTTTAAAGATTATTCATATTCAGTTGGACTTTGTGCCAAAAAGATCCTCTAAAGAAACAACTACTCAAAAAATCTAAATCTAAATGCACAATAAATGGGATTCACTAACCTCTTAGTTTAAAGTAACCTTAGACAGGTTGACATACCATTAAAATCAATGAATTGATCAATCATTTCATTTATTTGTGCATTGGTCATTGCCTTTTAAAATACTTTTTGCTTTAATATCTTAAGGTCTTAGGCCTGTATTGAGTCATTTTTATTCCTCTTAAGTTCTTTCTATCTATATTATATTTTTAATATTACTTTACATTAGATGTTTAAGGGATTGTAAAAAATCCAGTGGCAGCAAGTATCTCAGAGTTCGTTAATGTTTTTATTGGATAGTGTTGTAATTCTTATAAATTTTATCAGGTCTTCTAATAGATAATTATAGAAACAGCTGTTTCTTTCTATTATCTTTGCTTTTTTTTTAATCCTCAAGCAAGGTTTTAGTGCTTTTGTGTTTAGAATTTTCCCTGTTCAAGTTCATTGTTCTTTGGTTTATGGGTATCTGCTAATGGAAGTAAACAGATCAGTGCTGTAGTCGTTGCTTGTGTATTTACTCCTTATTGTATTAACCTTGTCTGAATTGAGTTTAATTAGTATAAGCTGTATTTGTCTGTTCATTTAATGCATTTACTGTTCCACCACTGGCACTCTTACTTAGAGATTTACTCTAACCTGGAATGGTAATACCTGTTAGTCACATCTATTGGTCTCATAGATCTGTTTATAAATGAGTCATATTTGATGGAAATACTTGTTGGCAACCATGGTCAAGGGGAAACTGAAGGCTCCCTTTTGAATAGCTACTACACCAAGGTGTAAGGGAGGGTGCTACTCCATTGCCTGGATTGCTTCACTTTACCCTTGATATGTACCTTATAATGCTGAGTGTTAAGCAAGGAGGTATCAAGTACCATTTTTGAGTCTTGGGTATAACTTGACCTGGGATTGAACCCTGGTCACCTGGGCCATTGGCAAACACTCTACCCAATGGGCCAGTATTAGAAATACTTAATACCATGTTATTGTGTGCAAACAAATGGTTAGACAAAAAAGTGCAATTAAAAAAATGCACTTGAACATTAAAAATATTGTTATGATTACAATTAAACATTCATACATAAATCAAATTTCAGAATTAAATAGCTCATAAGGATTTGATATGCCATTAAACAAATAAACTAAACCAGTCCACTACAAGGGGGAGACTCCTTGTTGTGTAGTGGCTAACATGCTGGACTTTGACATAGTAGTAAGTTTAAACTTCAGATGTGCTTTTACGTTCACTTTTGGATTAATACCCTTGAGAAAGATATTGAACTACCTTTTCCCCGCAAGCTATGGGTTAAATAGTTTCACTGCTGTTCTCCTACAAAGATGACTTTGGTATTAAATAACCCATAAAAGTTGATATGCCATTAAATAAAGAAACCAAACCAAACCACCACAGGTAAGGTGTGACAGGAGGTCAATTTTTAAGTGGAGTTTGAATTCAAAATTTCCCTTCTCCTAGACTGGTTGCTTAACCAAGTCTATAGAACCCAGTCTACCTTCCTAGTTCTTTCATAAGTGGAAGAAGAATAGATGAATTCATGCTTTTTCCCCCAAAGACATTAGTGCAAAGGAAAATGCAAATAGCTTTGTCCATGATTTGAACTTGGGTGACTGATTCCATTTCTTCTGATGATAAACATTGCACTAAACATGCTTCTACAAAAAAAAACAAAAAAAACCCAAAACACTATGTACCTTAGATTTGGAAGGAGTTTGCAAGTATGTGGATGAAACTCACTGATGTCAATGGATCTAGGGATGAAACTCACTGATAACAATGGATCTGGGGATGAAACTTACTGATAGCAATGGATCTGAGGATGAAACTCTATGATAGCAATTTGTCCAGTTGGCTGGGGCTGTAGAATACACTGACTACACCTCTGCAGAGGGGTAAGACACCCCCTACGAGTGTCCTGGATATGACACTAAACAATCTGATGGTGAGGTTCCAGTGATGCTGGAGCTTTGGGGAATGCAGAGTACCCCTTTATTGCCTTCGCTCCCAGGTCCACTCTAGCCCAGAGTAGTAGCACATGATATGGGTCCTATCTATGGATTAAATAGAACTAACAGCATACTTATGCTAAACTGAATTTTTTGACTAAACTGAATTGCTTGAAATAGAAATGTTTTTGACAATTAAACCATACTTACATTTAAACTGTGTACTTATGCTAAACTGAATTATTTGAAATGGAACTGTTTTTTGACATTGAAACTGTATTTATACTAAACTGAATTGTCTAACATAGAACTGTTTTGACATTTAACTGTGTGTAAACAAAATCTGTACTTATACTAAACTGAATTAGCTGAATTAGAACTGCTTGTCTAAACTGAATAGCTTGAAATGGAAATGTTTTTTACATTTAAACTGCGTGCTTATGCTAAACTGAATTATTTGAAATTGAACTGTTTTTGACATTTAAACTCTACTTACACTAAACTGAATTGTTATATATAACTGCTTGAATAAACTGAATAGTTTAAAATAGAAATGTTTTTGACAAACTGTGTACTCATGCTAAACTGAATTGTTTGAAATAGAACTGATTATTTACATAAAAATGGATTTGGCATTAAACCTACACAAGTTGAAATGTCATAAAACCAAACCAAACCAAACCAAACTGATAGCAATGGATCTGGGGATGAAACTCATTGATAGCAATGGATCTGAGGATCAAACTCACTGATAGCAATGGATCTGTGGATGAAACTCACTGATAAGTATGGATCTGCAAGACTAACTTCTTAACAATTACACTACAATGTCTGCTCTTTTAATTATTTATATTAATTAGGTTGTGATTTCTAATAGGATTGTCTACTTCCATCCATTTTTTTTTTTTTTTTTGGTGCTAACTTTTAACTCCTCGTATTTGCTACTTCTACTGCTTTTACATCATTCTTCATTAATTTTTGCTCATTTATCAGTTTTCATCATTATCCGAATATGTTTATTCTTACACATCTACAATTTGGGCATTCACCCAACCAAATGCATTAGATTTTTTAATTGGTATACACACTTAAAGGACCTTTATTGCCAGTTATAAATTTTTATTGAATACATTAGTTTTAGCAGTGATTAGTTTCAGAGCAAAAATTAATCAAGTATCATCTCAACAGTTTTTTCTTTTTATTATATCATAGTCATATTTATAATTTAGTGTCTGGTTCTATTACTTCCCTTTTTGCTGAATATTTAAGAGGACATTTTCTTCCAGTTTCATCCATGGTCATCATTTTCTTCAAATATTTCCTGCAGTTCAGTACTCACAGCTTCTCTTAATATTTTTCCTTTCTGTTTGAGATTTAAAGTTTCTCAAACCACCTCTTGCTCACTGTGAATGTTATCTAATCCATATTTGTGCTTGTTTCATTTGTGAAAATAGGCTAAGAGCTTTGACCCTAATATTGGTATGAATTGGAATTCATTTTTGATTATAGTCTTCCAATGACATTGTCAATAGATCTTCTATCACAACTCTGATTATGCGTATGTTGCATACTTGTAAATATAGATACAACTTTACTGTGTTCACCATATTTGTCTACTTTTGTTGACTTGTTAAAGCCAAGCTCTCTTCTAATCTTACTTTCACTTTGTTAAATCTTTTATATTGAGTCTAATGTCCAAAATGATTGATTTTCTTTCCCCTTTTCCCCTCTGTTTTAGTATCACTCTTATTCTTAAACCTGGTTAAAAGAGTATCACTCTTATTCAGGATTTTTTACCAAGTATGTAAGATGGTCACAATAAAATAAATTGTATCAATCAAACTCACATTAGATAAAAAAAAACATGGAGAAATATCTGTGAGAGAGAGTATTTATATGTATGTATGTATGTGCGTGTATACATATATGTCTGTACATGTGTATATAATGGTTATCATTATTGGAAATGGACATGGCGAACTGAGTTCAAATCCTGGAGAAGTTGTTTGCACTTCACATAGCATTAATAATCTTGGGGGAAAGTATGAATCTAACTATTCTCCTCCAGTTATAGGTAAGTAGTAGGGTAGTCTGAACTCTTTAATCTTGATATGGCAACCAGTCTAAGAGCTTAAGAAATTGAGCTCATGTCACATCCTGCTCATGCAGAGGGGTTGATATATATATATATATATATATATATATATATATATATATATATATATAGTAGTGGACCTGAATTTGGTCTCTTAGAGTGTTTGCCAATGGCCCAGGAGACCTGGGTTCAATCCCAGGTTGAGTCATACCAAAGACTCAAAAAATGGTACATGATGCTACCTTACTTTACACTCAGCATTATAAGGTAAGGATCAAGGTAAAGTGGAGCAATCCAGGGAAAGGAGTAGCACCCTCCCCTACACCTTAGTATAGTAGCTATCGAAAAGGGAGCCTTCAGGTCACCCTTGACTAAGGTCACCAACTTTACTACTTTACTTTAGATGTCTTTCATAGATAATTGTAGCAAGGTATATCCAGTACAAAGTTTTGTCCCACTCTTATCATACGTTATCTTCTCTTTCTCTCCCGCATAACTTTCCTCCCCCACCTTCTCCTCATCCTTCCACTTACTCCCTCTTTTTTTAAATCTTTCCTTAGTACTTTTTTTTTCACATTTTTGTTGTTTACTGTTTATTTAAGAATAACTCATAGTTTGACAAGTTTTTTTTTCTTTCTTTTTTTCAGCCAAACAAAAGCATCAGTTTATCAAATATTGGTAGACACCATCTCTTATAGATATCTTGCTTATTTTATCTCCTTGGAACTGTGGAAAAAAAAAAAAAAAAAAAGACAAAATACTTAGATTTGATTATTTATTCCAAACATCTTTTATATACAGTATTTCTTCTTTGATGAGTTTTATAATGATGGCAAATTTTTGTGGAGTTACATGTGAAAGGAAATGACAGTATTATTCCACTGCCTTCTACTAGATAATTTTTTAAAATTTTCATCATCATAATTATTATCATTGACTTGTATTTCATATTTTGTGGTTACTTTTTTGTTTTTCTTTATCATGACCTGCTCAGGTCCTCATTTCTTCATTTGTGTCCATTCTTTTTCTGTTAATTACTATAGCAAAAAGCTGACAAGATTTCTTTTCAAGATATCTGGCAATGGAAAAGAGTGCAGGAAGAAGCCGATTAGTAAGACTATATAGATGATTAGTAGGTAGTCTTACAAAAAGAATTTCTGTAAATAAACCGAATATTTTTAGAGCTTTTAACCAATGCTTGCAACCATTAAAACATTGATGTATA
This sequence comes from Sepioteuthis lessoniana, assembly GCA_963585895.1. Lineage (NCBI taxonomy): Eukaryota > Metazoa > Mollusca > Cephalopoda > Myopsida > Loliginidae > Sepioteuthis > Sepioteuthis lessoniana. The sequence continues at coordinate 40,388,202 of OY757921.1, read as the reverse complement.
ATTTTAAAGATGACAAAAATATAAGTATGTGTTTGCAAAAGTTTTGAGTGAAAAACTGGTTTCAATGTTGTATTCAGTTTCTTGTTTAAAAAAAGAAGTCCTGTTAACTTTTTTCACACCTAATAAATAATTAACCCTGTGAATATGATTCAATACTCTGACATGTGTACACACACACACACACACAGATATGCAGAGTAAGTGAAAAGTAACTCCCTATTATATAGAAGTTACTTTTTCAATCACCCTGTGAAAATATATATGAGTAATTCCTTTTTACATAGGAGTTACTTTTCAATTACCTTGTAGATATAAAGGATAAACAAAAATGATAAGACAAATAAGAATATAGTTATTTATTTTTTATTGTTCTCAACAAGTTTCAATTGAGGTCATTGTCAGGAGAAAAGGTTTTGTAGAAAAATGTTTTTAGAAAGTTTTTTTAAGAAGTTGATATGCTATAAGAGAAATAATAAAGAAAAAATGTACTGATGACTGCATATCCATTTGCTTAATGTAAATTAATTTTTTGGTATCCATGTGTTTTCAAATGACTTTATATATTTGCTGTCCTTAAGTTAGATGAAAATGCTAACAATCATAAAAATGAATTTCTGTTCAATTCCTTCTGAAGAATCTGTTTTAAACTGGTGAAATAAATTTATAATGGGATATATTCATTAATTTTTTCCTTTTTAATGAGATATATATGACAGAAATTTCATTTTCATTCTGTAGTCTGCTGGAACAGCAAAAGCCACAAGTTGACATGTTGTTTTTTTTTCTTGTTAGTTAACACTTGGTCAGGACTGTCCTGATTAGGATTGAAGGATTCATTTGTATCTCAAAGTTCCAGTATTTTTATTTTAGTTGCTTTTTATCCCCACTTTCCAGACTATTAGTGTATGGCCATCAGTAAAGAATAATGATTGACAACACTATCTAATCATTAATAAGAAAAAAAAAAAAAGATAATCTAAATCAATTCTATGTATTACAAAATACTATTTTGACTTTTTTGTATTTTTTTTTCTTTTTTCCTCAGAGAGTTTAATTGAAAAACGTGGTTCCTATATTGATTTAATGGCACACAAGCCACATTTGCCCGATCAGACACAGGCACAGGGATTGAACCCTTCATCATCTAGTACAGAAGAGATAAGCCATCAAAACCTGACACTCAGCTCAAGTGGAGTATTCCCACTTCTTCGGGAGGACATTTTAAATACAGAGCCTAAAAACCAAAAGTAAGTGATTGGCAATAAGCTTTTCTAACATGCTTATATTTTGTGTTTATTATGAATGCATAGTGGCCTAATGGTTAGCAGTATAGAAGATAGAATTAGAGGATAGTTCAAATTCCTGCTAAGACTTTGTTTTACTCCATACTAATAGCCTCAGAAAAGGCATGAATTTGTCAGAACAGAGATCACTCTCTGCTACCAACCTCCAGTTATAATTAATTATCATATAAATCTTATAAATAGGATCTGAATATTCACCTTCCTCACCTATGGTGCCAACATATGACACTAGGTTGTTTTAATGTGGAGACTATGAAGGAAACAAGTCTCCTGGAGTGGTGCCAAAAATAGCTCATATCCACCATATTTCTCTTTTGGTACACCTCGGTATCATGCAATAAATCCAGCTTTTACTCTTTTGATAAGAGACAGGTGTTGATAGGATTTATATTTACACCACCCATCACAATTATGTGCTAAGATGTGAGTTCATATCAAAATCTAAAGGCTGCTAAAGGCAGCTTTTAAGTGACTAAATAAACATCACTTAAAACATCAGTGACTATATAGAAATTTTTAGTTAAATAAGCTTATAACTAAATAAGTGTTTTAATATAGTCATTGCAATTTTTGTAGCTACTTCAGTCTTGAAATATCAGTAATAATATTTAAAATTACTTGAAAAAAATCCAGATAACATCCTGATGTTATGTAAGGTATAGTTTGTCATAATTTGAATTGTTGCATACTTCTAAAATTAATTTTATACTGTTAGAAGGGGGGGTCCACATGGTATAAGGGTTAAAGCAAGGGACTGCGGTATCATAGAAAGCAAGTTCGAACTCCAGTCACACTATTACATTCACTTTCAGACAAATACCCTTGGGAAAGGTATGAACCCCTTTATCCTTCCAACTATGGGTTAAATAGTACCACTACTGTTCTTCTAGGAGAATGGCTTTGGCATTAAATAACCAACAAAGGTTGATATGTCATTAAAACAAAGAAACCAAACTATACTGTTATAATATCACAAATCCTGTGATATTGTAACAGTATCGATAAGATGGGTTTTAGAAGTATGCAATAATTTGTATACCTCTAAAATTTTTCTTCTGATATCACTAATCATGTGAACAGTCATCTGAAATTATATTTTAATAATCACCATTTGTTCCATTTCACTACTTCAAGTAATTGAAATATATTCATTTAGGAGGGAGGAGTTTGCCTTGTTATACTCCTTGAGTACTCTGCTCTATGGTAGTGGTCATTTTTCAGGTCTGATCTCTAGATCATTATCTAATGACTGCTACTGCAGATGTGTTTAAGTGGTGTGTATAGGGGAGGATGTATACTCTGACTGAACAGGTGTTACATCTGCTCAATTCTGCAAGTTGGGGGGGGGGTTAAAGTTTGTTTTTTTATCATGTATTTTTCTTATTATTGATCTATTGTTTTTATTTCATGAATTATTTGTGTTGATTTTATTCATTTACTTTGTAGAGCACGTATGAGAGAAGCTGCCAAATGGCGTCGAAAATGGCGGCAACAGGCAGAACACATCCACCTAAGTTCTGAACAAAGAGAGGTGAGTGAATATGTCAATGTCATGGCCAATGAAAGGTCAAAACTGATGTTTAACAATGACATAATTAATTACTTACAGCTTATTCTGCTTGTTTATGGTGGTTGTTCTAAATACTAACTAGAACAGCAGGAGCAGCAGGTTCTAAAATAAGGTCAAAAGTTAAAATCAATTTATATTACTAATTAAACTTTTTTTTCCTTTTGCATACCTAATTTATTCTCTGTGTTACATTAATGATATAAAAACATTTTTTTCAATTTCTACAGGTCATGGTACTCACCCCACCCACCCAAAAAAGAAAAAAAAAAGCTAAACAAAAAAAAAAAGCTAAACAAAAAACCCCCCCCAAAAAAAACAAGGAAGTATAGTTTTACTCCTTAAACTTTATCAGGTTTATCTGATATACTTTTTGATTGTAAAAATTTAATATGTTACTTGCATTCTGAAGCTTGCCAATGATAGGATAAATTTTTGCTATGTAAAACAAGTATTGTTCCTGAATAGTGTGTGCTATTTTTTGATAGTTAATGCTGTAAAAATATAAAAAGATGGTTATTATTCTCTTCAGACTTTGCTTTTGTGCCCTGGATAATGAAATTTAGAAAATAGGCTGATTTCTATTTCAAAATAAGCTAATTTGCTCATTTTCTTTTACATAAGGTTTGAATAAAACAACATAGGAATCAAAATTTACATGTATTTATCCTAAAGTTTAAAAAGCCCAATTAGCTGGGACTGTAGAATACACTAACTGCATCTCTGCAGAGGGATAAGACCAGCCCCACCCCCACCCGTAACGTCAAAGGAGTGTACTGGACATGACAAGGCTCCAGTAATACTGGAGCTTTAGGGAGTGTGGAGTACCCCTTCAATGCCATCGCTTCCAGGTCCACTGTGGCCCAGAGTGGTAGCACCTGATAGGATCCTATCTATGGGTCAAATAGAACTGTTTAGCATTTTAAACTGAGTGCAAAGAAATGATTTATGCTAAACTGTATTGTTAGAAATAGAACTGTTTGATCATTTAACTGTTTAAACAAGTAACTTAAATCTAATTGAATTGTTAGTGATACATAGTAATGTGTGGAACCATTTAACTGTGTGCAAAAGAATGAGCTTAGGCTCATTTAAAAACAAAATGTATTTACAAATCATATATTTGATGTGTGTGTGTGTATATATATATATATATATATATAGAGAGAGAGAGAGAGAGAAAGAGAGAATTTGGCATTAAATAAGCTACAATGGTTGACATGCCATAAAACCAAGCCAAAGTTTTAAAAATTGATAAAACTATTTAGTAAGTAAAATTCTCTGTCAGCTGGTCTGCTGTGAAATTACCTGGAATGTTCTTGAAAATGGGTAAATTTTAAAATTTTATTACCCAGGTCAAAAAAGCAAAGTTAGAAAAGAAAAATAGTTTTTTTTCCCCATTTATTTTAGTCATAAGCAGTTTGGAAATAATACATTTTGCTCTGGAACAAGTATCCTTGTAGCAAAGATTTATTGGATAGACTGAGCTATCCTGATCATATACAGAACAAGCACACTGATTTTAAGATCTCAACTCTATATCATAAAGATTTGGTTTTTGTATATGCATAAATATAATTCTGTGAAAATAGCACATCATAGATTTTTTTTTATTAACTTAAAAATTTTTTTCAACTCAGAAAATAAGTCTTCAATCCAAGTTCAATTTGTTACTTGATCATGATGTGTAATCTTGTTTACACTCACACTGATCACTCTAATTTCTCAAGGGAGATAACTAGCAAATGGATTACTTCCTTTTATATGTTGATTTGCAATTAATTGTAATATAAATTCTATAAGTAGAATAAGCTTTTATATCAAGCTTAATGACAACTGAAGGTATGTTGTTATATATATGTATCTTCTATCATATGAGAGAGAGAAAAATAGAGATAAAACATTCCACAACTTTTTTTGACTTTTGAAAGGATTTTGTTACTATCGCACCATGAAACTTTTGTTAGCACAATATTGTTAAAATGATCAAATTTTTGATCTTTTGAATAATCATCTGGATTTTAAAAAAAAAGCAAATAAACTCACAGAAATTTCTTATATTTTAATTTTTCACCACAAACAATTTTTAATGACAGTAAGTAAAGTTGTTGACTGTAGTCAAGGGCTCCTTTTTCGATAGCTACTACACCAAAGTGTAGGGGAGGGCACTACTCCTTTCCCTGGATTGCTCCACTTTACCCTTGAGCCATACCTTATAATGCTGAGTGTTTAGCAAGGAGGCATCAAGTACCATTTTTTTGAGTCTTTGCTATGACTCGTCCTGGGATTGAACCCAGATCTCCTAGGCCATTGGCAAACACTCTATCCATCATGCCAATGTCCAGTTCTTAATGACAGTAGATAATGAAAATTAGATTGATAAAATTGTTGATTATGATTTCCATCCTCCAGCAAATATTCTAAGAGTAGACTAGTAGTTCTGGATGAAAAAGTCAAAAACTTATTCTTGCTTCCTTTCTTTACATATAGCATTGAAACTAAGATTATTACTACTAATTTCTAATTTTATTTATCATATATTTATTGAGTTTTCACATCAGTAGTATTATTTCATTGGAGATCAAATGACAGCAAGTCTAAGTACTCAGTATTGCAATTGATTTTATCTGGTGTCTTAATGGTTTCAATTTTGCTATTGTTTCTTTTTTTGCAAGCCTCTTCAGGATTATTCTAAGTGCACCACTAATGATGGGTACAATTATCATCTTTTTTCTTTCAAATAAATATATATATATATATATAGAGAGAGAGAGAGAGAGATTTTTTAAAAAATTCTCTGGCAAGGTCTAGTAATTTTCCTACCTTTTTCATTTTCTTTCAATTTTCCTCTGTGATCAGCTAGAACTACAATATTTCTTAACTGGTAGATCTTGTTTATGATGACCATCTGGTTTTCTAGAAAAGAGGAGGAGAAGGATAATGGTGGTGGTGGTGGTGGTGGTGGTAGTAGTAGTAGTAGTAGTAGTACAGCAGCTTCAACTTCTTCAGTAAAATTATAAATAATGAATGAAAAAATTCCAAGAAATAGATTTAAAATAATAATAAATTATTTTATCTTAGTGCTGAATATTTTTCTCTGTAGGATTGTTTTAATTATTTTTGTTTTAGTATTTTGGTCATTAGCAATATTAGATACATTGCTGGAAAAGGGGGAAAAGACATTTATTTTGATTCCAAATAGGTTGACTTTTTCTGAAATGACTTTGTGGTAATGTGCTTATCAAACATTGTATCTAACAAATGCTACCTCAAAATTCAGGAAATTTTATCATTAAAAAAAAAAAAAATGTTATTCATTTTAACTCTTAGTTTCCTCCATTTCCTTTGAAACGGTTGTCTCTCCTTCTATTTGAACACTGACTCACAAAGAGTGCTGGCAAAACATTTGTATCATTTTCAGCTTGCATGTTGATCAAATTACTCCAACTTTCATGCTTGACCCCATAAAAGAGGCCAGGGGGATGAGCATAACTTGAAGAGTGTACTTTTCGGAATTTTTATTCTTTCTAAGATCTATAACTAACCAAGTAAGTAAAGTTGGCGACCTTAGTCGAGGGTGACCTGGAGGCTCCCTTTCCAAGAGCTACTACACTGAGGTGTAGGGGAGGGTGCAACTCCATTCTCTGGATTGCTCCACTTTACCCTTGATCCTTGCCTTATAGTACTGAGTGCTAAGCAAGGTGGCATCAGGTACCACTTTTTGAGTCTTTGTTATGACTCAACCTGGGATTGAACCCTGGTCTCTTATACCATAGGTGAACACTCTACTCTTTAGTCCAATGACTTGGTATGTGGATATGTACATACACACACACAGACTAGATGATTCATGAATCCATTGGGTTCTCATTGTTGTTTAAGGGACTGATGAGTCATATATATATATATATATATATATATATATATATATATATATATATATATATATATATATATAATCTCCCTTCATTACCCTACTCCTAGGTCAGCTCTAATCCTGAGTGGTAGTATCTTTAGCATAGGTATCCCTGCTCTAGATTATGAACATCGTGGGTGGTATAATTATCATTGTGGAAAATGGACTTTGTGATCTGAGTTCAAGACCTGAATGAGGTGGTTTGTATTTAATTTCATCCTAATGCCCTTGGGAAAGACATGAATCAATCTTTTCTTCTCCTCCCAGTTAAGGATAAATAGTAAGGTAGACTGGGGTATTTAACCTTGGTAAGGCAACTGATCTAGAAGGAAACCTGAAAACTATTGTTTGGAGAATCTGTGACTTGATGATGCCCCATTTTTGTGTTATCAGCTCATCCAATAAGTATGGCTTCACGACTATAAACAAATCCTCTGTGTAAGCAGTGTAGCAGTCCACATCTGAACTATTGGACACATGCATTGTGTGCAATGGAGAGTTACTATAGTTATCCCTGCCCTAGACTGTGAACACTGCTTTTGCTATGCACCCTTGGTAGATCTCATTAGTATAAAATTCACAATATCAAAATGACTTAAATACCAATAATTATTCTGTTACTGCTACCACCCATCAGTTAAATCTTACCTGGGTGCATTTGAAATCATTAATTGCTTGTCTGCAGTGTATCATATGTTGATATTATTGAGCCATCTTTCAGCTAAGAGTATTCAGTTAGCTGATCACGTTTCTCTTTCAAAATGTAATGCTTGTTGAGGATTTTTAATCTAGGTGCTTGAATTAAGTAATCAATAATTTCTAGTTAAAATATTTTTGGTTGTTTATGACTGAATTCAAATTACTCATAATATGAGAAACTATTTAGATTTTTCAAATGTTAAGTTTGACTGTTGAGGATGATATAAAAACAACCTCAGCTGAAGTTTTCTGGTTCTATTTCATTTTAACATTGTAAATGTTTTACTTATTTTGGCTATTGAATTTCTTAAAAGCTCACCCACCTAAATTTAGGTACTGTTTAGGTGTGTCTTGGGTATGTTTTCTTTGTAAGAACATATTCATTAGATGATAGAGAAATTTAAACCAATATCAAAACTAGTACTTGAGTTTTCTGGATCAATTTCAACCTACTAGATAATTGTCTCGGTTCTTTATAGGTATTCATTGAGAATTGAACTCTATTCATAGTTGTAATGATATGCTTGTATACTATTACCAAGACTCCATTTTATTTACTTACTTTAATCTGGCACAAGGCCACAAGAGCATGTGTCAAATTGCTTTCAGACAGTCTCAGGATACTATATTCAGTACGACTTGCTTTCAAATCCACCAAATATGGGGGTACCACTCTGTATTGATATATGTATATGCACATAAGACTGAGTGATTAATTATAATTGCACATCAACTTGTCTAGGGTTACTTTATACCTAGAAGTTCATTGTATGTCTATATTTACATTTTTTGTGTAGTAGTTTTGTGAAGGTTTTTTGCACTCGGTCATATTGAATACAAATAGTTTTTTAAAAGAGCTAGTTGACCTAAAGATGGGACCCTAACAGGTACCACCACACCTAGTCACAGTGGACCTGGGACTAATAGCAATGAAGGGTTACTCCATACTTTCAATTGCTCCAGAACAGGAGCCTAAACATCAGATGCAGTTTAGTGTCATACCCAAGACACCTCTTTTTGAGGGCGGGGGGGGGTCTTACTCTTCTGCAGGGGATACAGTCAGCATAATCTAAGCCTCACTAACAAGGCAGACACACATAAAAAAAGATGGACCAGTAAGTTTGTGTACACATACACACACACACACACACACACACAAGCTAAGTTTGGAATCAAATTGACAGAATTGGAGAATTTTGAAAATCAGATTGATATGTTTTGCTAGAGATCTAGCGTTGTCAGAAACGAGACCACTTGTGAAACATATCTTGATTTTGGCAACACTTGAACTTTAGTCAAACATGTCAGTCTGATTATCAAAAACTATTTTTTCTTTCTCTCTGTTGTCAGTATAAAACTATTTTTTCTTTCTCTCTCACACACACACACACACACACACACACACATATATATATATATATATATATATATATATATATATATATATATATATATATATATATATATATATACTATTGCTGACATCTGTTGTCAGTATAAATAAAATATATAAATCTACATATGATATATGAAAAAATAGATCAGATATTTTTGTTTTGTTTCTAATTTTCAAAATGTATTTATAAACTGAATTTTATTTTTATCAGTATAGTACCGTTTTAACCTGGGAGTTGAAACCTGGTAATGATAATTTAAAGATTTTTATTACACCCTTACAAAAAGTTTAATAAATATGGTTTAGTTTCTTTATACAATGGCATATCAACCTTTGTGGTTTATTTAATGCCAAAGCCATCTTTGTAGAAGAACAGCAGTGATAACCCATAGCAAGCAGGAGATAAGATGGTTCAATACTTTTCACAAGAGTGCTTAATAAATGTCTTTTATGGGAATTTTGCTAATCTAAAGTTTCATTTCCTTATGGTAATCAAGTTTTAAAACTCTGGAATAGAACAATAGAAAGAATGTCCATGACTGACATATGGATTGTGGGATTTCATTCAAAACGAGAAAGAAAGAAAAAAACAAACAATAGATATGAACACAAATGTTGATATCATGTGAAGAGAGCCAACAGTAATAATTCATCAAGGCAGTCTATTATGATTAGGAATGTATTTTGTTTCTAATGTATACCCAGTGCTAACTGGTAGTCTTTCTCATAGGCTAATTAAATAAATGTCATATAGTGATGTGATATACTAAGATGAGCATAAATATCACTTTTCTTGAAAAGAAAATGCTTTTATTACAAGATTCTTTTAGTCAATCTATAAATACTTATATAAAACAGTGTGATGCTGGTCTGACAACTCCATAATGGGATGATCTGTTATGGTAGAACTAAACAATACTCAAAATCTGTATCCTATTTTTTTTAACTTAGCAACAAAATATTTCATTAGGTTGATTGGTTAGTTTTATGGCATATCAATCTTACTTGGGTTATTTTATGTCAAAATCAGTTCAACAACTATGAATAGAACAAATGTATCTTTTCAATCATTTTAAATAGGTAAACTCTTCATTATCTCAGACAGATCTGTTTGACACATAGATAGCACCCTCAAAAATACTATCGCCTCAGATCAGAGTGAACCTGGAAGTAATAGGAACAAAGAGATGCTCCACGCTTCCCAAAGATATGGAACTTCATCATTGGTTGCAGTTTGATAGTTGCAGGTCACCCTTATTTTTTTATTTTTTTTATTTTAATTTTATTTATTTATTTATTTATTTATTTTTTTTTAATCGTGGTTTTGAGGGGTCTTACCACTTTGTAGTCAGCATATTCAAGACCCTACCAACAAGGTATTTTTTATCACTGTGACCAGATGGCTAATATATGGCAAAAAAGCTTACAACTTCAAAATCAACAAAATTAATATTAATACAATAAATACAAAACCCGGACAAATCTTTTTTACAATTTTTTTTTTCTTAATTATATTTCTTATATTGTGATTAATCTTTTGGTCCAAATTTTGGCCCTTTAAAGTTGTATGAATATGTTTAAATATTTATCATTTTATAGTTTTTATTATTATTATTATTATTTTTTTTTTCAAATCAAGTATTTTAGATATATCACATAAAGAAAAAACAGATATTTCACTTAAAACTCAATTTAAAGGCCAGATAGTTGTGCACTGGTACTAGATAGAAGTTCTGGGAAGTGACACACTGATCTTTGGCAGAACACACTGGTACTGCAATCTGACCTAATGCTGAAATGCCAATCTGTACATAAATAATACCATTATTGTAATTGGAACTGTGCTAGTTTTTAATAATTTCATTATGATTTGATAAATTATCTATTTTGCTCATAATGGAAGAAACTTATATATGTATATAATTAAGAAATAGAAAGATAATCCTTATCTATATATTCATATGTTCTTTTCTTTTCCTCTCTACCACTTTTTGGAGAATCCTCATCACATAGTGGCTGTGATATTGTAGTAAGTGAGTTCAAACTTTGATTGTAAAATTTGATTTGCTTTTCTACTAATTCCCTTGGGAAAGGTATGAACCGCCTGATCCCCACTCTAGCCATGGGTTAAATAGTACCACTGCTGGTCATCCACAAGGATAATAAGATTAAATAGTTATTAAATGCATTAAATAATACTACTGCTGATCATCTACTAAGATGGTTTTAGCATTAAGTAACCTACAAAAGTTGATATGCAATTAAACAAACAAAAAAAAAACAACAGACTAAACCCACTGATTTCTATTAACATGATTTTTGTATTCTTTGGTCCAAATTTTGCCTATTTGAAACTATTAAAACAATTTTTTTTTAAATCATTTTTAATATTTCCTATTTTTAAAAATAAATGCAGGATTTTCATGGTATGGATATAAGTATTCTATTATGATAGTGCTGCTGTTCATTTAACCAGAGTTGAATTTTCAATGGGAATGTGGCTGTATTACAGTACATAGTGTTCCAAAAATATTTTTTTAATCTTGTTTTTTACTAAACTTATTTTGAAAGTCTCACTGTTACAGCAGGTGATCCGTGACTCCTTCTTTTTGTTAAGTGTGGAATGTACTGTTCTTGCTCAGTCTTTGTTAGACATTTCACCTGCAGCTCAAATAACAGACATTGAACAAACTAATCGAACCTCAGAGTTGGGGGATGGAAAAAAAAATGTAAAGAAACTTGTATTCCTCTGTTCTTTATGTGGATGCTGAAAATCATCCAGACTTGAATTTTTGCCAAATTCCAGAACTGTCTAAAAAAATTCTTTTTTTTCTTTTCTTTTCTTTTTTCTTTTTTTTTTTGTCTTTTTTCTTTTCTTTTCTTCTTTCAATTTTGAAATTCAATTTCAGGCTTCCATATCATCTTTTGCTATTTTTTGCAATTTTTGTATTTTAAAGTTAAAACATTACCTTGTTTATATTCTTTGATATTTATATATGTATTTAAAAAAGAAATTTTAAAATTGTTTTTATTTGATATCTTATATTCTCATATATATATATACATATATATATATATATATATATATATATATATATATATATGAGAATTTTGTATTTCTTGTAAAATAAATCTTCCATGGCAATTTTTTTTCTTTAACTAGAGTTAACATGACTTTTTAAATTTTTAATTCACTTAGCGATTTTTAAAAATATTTCAACCTCTGTATTAATTGATCATCTGTCAGGTTATAGAGGTGTGTCTTTTGATAGACTATAATTTACTTTTATTAGAAAGTAATGAAAAAATGATTGTATCTCTTCTTTTTATAAGACCTTCACATTTTAGATTTAAACTTTGATCAGCAATATATAAAATAGACTATCTACCCCTGCTAGGTGTATGTATTTGCCCAACCTCTCCATGTGCAGGATGTGATGCAAAATAAATTTTTTAGTGGAGTACAACTGCTTTAAAGTCACTTAGACTGGTTGCCATACTTAGATTATTTCTTCATAGTTGAGAAGGGAATGGTTGGAGTCATACCTTTCCCAAGGGTATTAGGATGATGTGAAATATAAACAACCTTCTCCAGGACTTAAACTTGGATTGCTAAGTTAAAAAATGTTTTTTCTTTTTATTCATGTTGTTGTGGCCTTGTTAGGGGCCAGAAATAAAGACACAAAATAGAAATTGAGTTAAACAATATATTAACAAAGAACAGTAATACAACATATATATATATATATATATATATATATGAGAGGGTTACCAGTGAGACTATTTTGATCCAATTGTCAAGGCTGTCTGCTGGAATATTGCCCCCTGTTTAATATTGCCTGCTGTTATTTATTACTAGGGGAGTTTGTACATGTGTGGGTAAATTAGCAGAACACATGTCTTCCTTATGGCAGTTGTCATTACTCCCTAATATTTAATTTGTTTTTATAGATAGGGTCATGGTCAGTTTCTTATGCCTAAGGTACCTCTAAAGATGAATGCCAATGGAACTGAACAATTTTATCCCTATGCTTCTTTATGTATTTACCAACCTCCACTGCATGAGCAGAATGCGACTGAAGGTCAGTTTTTTTATGAAGAGTTTAACAGGTTTGAATTCAAAGTTTGTTTTTTTTCTTTTCCCAGACCAGTTGACATACCTATGTTAAAAAGCTCAGTCTCTCCAATTTACCTATAGCTAGAAGGAAAATTGTTGGCTTCATATCTTTCTCCAGAGTATTAGCGCTATATAAAATGTGAACAGCCTTGTTCAGGATTTGAACTCAGGTCACTTTCATTTCCTATGATGATATCCTTTACACCACAAGTATCCTATGCCCATGTATTCATTCGAGCGCTGATTTTAAACATGAACCTCTTTAGTATTTTTGAGTACCACTCCACTTGGAATTTAACTTTGTGTCCCATTCTACCCTTGTAGAAAGGCAGTTAAATTATCAACATAATTAAGTCAGACTGACAGGATGGAGTTCTTTGGTTCCCTCTTGCCATCTTTTTCTATCACCCATCACTCTTGATCGGTCTTCTGTATCCCATATCCACACAGAGCTAGTGTAAGTCTTTGTTGGTCGACCAACTCTGGCACATCCATGGGTAGGAGTCTATAAAAGAATGTCCTTATTTTTCTAGCTGTGCTCCATATGTCTTGTTTGTCTTATTTGGATGGTTTGTGAGATGGAAGGTAGTTGGTCATACAACTACTGTTTAGTAGGGTGATACTTCTAGGATTTATTCAAAACAGCATGTAGCATTCTTGTGTAGTTTGTATCTAGCTCTTTCTCTCTGTGTTTCATTAGTGTCTGTGGTGCATCTGTATAATAGTATTGACACAGCCAAAGCTTGGAAGAAATCTCATCTGATTTTATTGGATCTTTGAGTTATTTTGCACTTTAATAAATTAATGATAATACTATTTCTGTCTTAGTATTTCTCATATTTGCATTTATATTTCATATGACTATTATGGAATGAGAATACTTGATATTTTTCTTGTTTTTTCAGCTAAAAGAACTTAGTAGCTTTGCAAGTAAAGTTATTTGAAGAAAGTTTTCATTTTTATTAACAAATGACATTAAAAGAAAAGAAAAAACTGTACAGAAGTTTTTTGTTTATTATGTTCTCAGCTCTGAAAAGGGTTTTTTTATGACTTGGATTCATCTTCAGTTTTTGGTAATTTAGAATATAAATTCCCAGATTTATCTGCCTTAAATACAATTAAAATCTTCAATTGGTTTTGCATGATAGGAGTTTTTTTTCCATTGCTTTCCTTTTGAAGAAAGAATTTCAAACCATCTTTTTTTTTCTTTCTTTCTTTTTTTTTTTTTTTTTTTTTTTTTTTTTTAAGTATGAGAGATTTTGAATCACTTTGCATTATTTTTTTTATTTTATAATCATTTAATAATGAAAATAATTCATCTCACAATTCAGAAGAACTATAATATCATTGTTTCTACACAACAACAACCAATTAAGTCTTTAATTCTAAAAGACTTTCATGGAGCATTTTTACTTATTGAAATTGTAGGATGATTAACCAAATGAAATGTGCTGATAGATTTTGTGGCAGTATTTTGTTTTTATCTTCTTGATTTCATTATCTGATGCTGCAATCTGATAACCGGTCTTGTTCCTTTTCCCTAGCACTTAAAAACTCATGTATATTCAAGATTATTTTCCTTCAGATGAAACTAAAATTTCTGCCTTTGATCTTAATATTAAATTTAAGTTTTATATTTTCTCCCCTCTGGATGACTTGTATTATCAGCTGATAGAAAAGTTATTAGGATATAATATTAACTTATCTATTATCCTTTTTTTAGTCATTCTGCAAATTATTTCAATAAGTTAATAATTTTGAGGCTGGAGCAGAAATAATAGGGTAGTCAATAACATAACATTGAATCTCTCTTACATTACTGTTCTGTAGCCAGGGCCTTGAATATACCAACCGAATTCTCTGCAGAAGGATAAGACACCCCCCAACTCCTGCAAAAGATAAGTGTTCTGAGTATGACTGCATCCACTCATGAAGCTTCTGTTCTGGAGCTCTTCATTACTCCCAAGTCCACTCTGACTTGCATTGGTAGTACTTATTAGGGTCCCATCTATAGATCAAATAGATCTGTTTTAAAAATAATTAGTATTAGCAAGAAATTCTTGAAACTATATAACTATGTAAATTATTTGCATTAAGAATAGTTACTAAATGTTATAATTGTTTACAAAGGATTATCATTTGTTACTTGAAACCATGTAACTCCTTGAAATACTTGAAACTATATAATTGTGTAAAAATTATAAGCATTAAATAGGAATACTTGAAACCATATATATGAATTCCCTTATCCTTCTACCTCTATGAGTTAAATAGTACCATTACCATTCTTCTATAAGGATGCCTTTGGCATTAAATAACTTTCAAAAGTTGATATGCCATTAAAACAAGGAAGAAACCTTGAAACCATATAACTGTGTTCAATAAAATTATTATTAAATAAAATACATACTTGAAACCATATCATTGTTTATAAATTATTAGCATTAAGGATAGTTACCTGAAGTTGTAATTATTTACAAATGATTAGTATTGAATATAAATAGTTACTTGAAACTATATAATTGTGTATAAAGTATTAGTAGTAGGAATAGTTACTCAAATTGTTTACTGGCTTAGTCAGCTGGGGCTGCAGAATACACCGACTGTATCTCTGCAGAGGGGTAAGACTTTCCTAATGAGTGACCTGGATATGAAACTAAACAATTTGATGGTGAGGCAAAGTAATGCTGGAGCTTTGGGGAATGCAGGGTAGTAATTTACTAAGCCTTCTGCTTAGATGTGGCACAAGGCCATATGAATGGGACACCCAATGAGACTAGAACTCACTTGTGAAGGTTTGCTTGACTAGCTTGCTAACCATTACACCACCAGAGGTAATGCAGAGTACCCCCTTATTGCCATCACTCCCAGGTGCACTCTGGCCTGGAGTGATAGCATCTGATAGGGTCCTATCTATGGGTCAAATAGAACTGAATTGTTTGAAATAGAACTGTTTTGACTTTTAAATTGCATACTTATGCTAAAATGAATTGGTTTAAATTTAACTCTGTGTAAATAAATGACCAATGTTTAATTGAATTGTTCGTGATACATAGCAATACTTGGAACCATTTAACTTTGTTGACTAAACTGAATAGTTTGGAATAGAACTGTTTACACACAGCTAAATGTACAAACAGTTCTATATCAAACAATTCAGTTTAGCATAAGTACGCAGTTTGAAGGTCAAAAACAGTTCTATTTTATATGTAAAAGGCGGATTTCTCTAGAAAAATCATTTTAAGCTTGTTGCCATAAATGTTTGGTTATTAATGACCTTTATAAAAGTTATATTTTAATTTCAAGTTTGCCATCTGGTCTATCTCCCTTAGGAAACTACTATCAAGTCAACATTTCATATGACATTCCTAAAATATGTAGTTTTAAACTATTTCATTCAGTTGCAGCATTGTGATTAATTTAGGTAAACCATTTGGGGATAAAACAATTTTTTTTTATTCAATATAGGACATTTTAGTACAAGAAGTTGACATAGGCCTTTTGGTATAGTAGAATGGCAAACCATTGAAAAGTTATAAAAATAATAAACTTCTGGAAGTTGACTCTTTATTCAAAGCAAAGTAGTTAAGTGTTTTATTTGATGCTGAGAATTCTGTGTTTTATTTGATGTGTGAAGTTGAATTTTAAAAAAAAAGAAAAAAGATGATTGTTAATAAAAAAAAACAAAAAAAAAACAATTCCTTGCCTTCAATGTATACAATAGTTTTTAATGGTTTGAAATAGATCTAAGATCTAAAAGAAAGAAAATATTTGCAAAAGAATCAGACCCTATATATAATAGCCCTCATTTATTGAATGACCCTTGTAATATCATATAGATAACATAGAATTAATAAGGATCGTTTAATTATTGAATGTTTATCTACAGTGGTTCTGTCTTATTTGTGATTTTCTTTTTTGTTATTTTAGTTATCCATTGCCAAATCCAGAAAGGAAAAATGTCATAGATTTTACTTAATAATGGTTCCAAAACACAAGATTAATTCATTGATTTTAATATCATGTCAACTTGTCTTGGGTTATTTCATGCCTAGATGTTAGGGAATCGTATTTATTACATGTTTATATATACATTTTTTTGTGTACTTGTTTCTTAGTAGTTTTTTGCACATGGTTCTATCAAATATGAATAATTTTTAAACAGCTGTATTTGACCTATAGATGGGACCTTAATATAAGTACACTGACTTTGGGTCAGAATGAACCTGGGAATAATGACAAATAAGGAGTGCTCCTAACTCCCCTGATCTCCAGAACTAGAACCTCAACATCAGATGCAGTTTAGTGTCATACCTAGGACAAACTTTTTTGGGGGGGTGGGGGGTACCTCTCTTCAAGGGACGCTGCATATTCTAAGACCCATTGATAGGACACAAAACTTAAGAATAGTGATGCTAGGGATTTAGATAGGTCAAAGAAGTCATAAAATGCTTTCTTTAAGTAAAATGAATGCTGAGGCTGCTAGGACTTGTGACAAAAATAAATCTTTTGTCACCTAACTTTTTATTTAATGGTATATTAATCTATTTTATTATTACTTATGGTTGTTAGTCTTTTATTGTGTAAATCAAACTGTATTTTGGAAATGTATTGTACATGCCTATAATTTTTTTTTTTACAAAAATGTAACTTTCAAGGCTCTAGGCTTTGGTTATATATATATATATATATATATATATATATATATGGGAGAAAATAATGGATTGTAATCTGACATGTTTGTAAAGAAAAATTGATAACAAGGTAATCCAAGTAGGAGAGAATTATTGAGAAACAAAGTTGACACTATAGCGTTTCAGTTCTGCTGAACCATCATCAGGGCTATGAGGGGTTATATTAGTGATGTTAAGTTAACGACAGATGTATAAAAAGTGTAAAAATATATAAAAACTTTGGAAAAGTTGTATAACATGAAAAAGTTGGCTGTTTACGACAAGAAAAATTGGCTGTTTGCTCAATGAATCAGCGTTCATTTCTTTAAACTACGTCACCTGACCTTTTAGGAACATTGTGTAGAATCTACAATATATATATATATATATATATATAAAATCAATTTTGATTGTTTAAGGAAACGCTAGAAATAATGAAATCCTGGTACCTTTGGTCTTGAAGAAAATTAACTTTTTATGAAAAATTGTTGGGAGTTTACTTATCTATGGGCAATACTGTTGATATAGAGGGGAAAAAATACAGTGTTTGATACAAACAGAAGTTTCAGGTATCCACTGGATGTCTTGAAATATAACCCCCAGGGATAAAGGGAGACTACTATAGAGCAAAACGAGTTAACTTGTGTAAGATTAAAAACTATGTATCAAGTTATTTGAATTGTAAGATTAAATATTTTCATCCTTAATTTTTAACAGGTTTTCTTCATTTCCTTTTTATTTTATTATGACATTCTAATTTGATTATCCTGCAACCATTAATTAGTGTCTATTTGGATTAAAGTTGTAGCTTCTAATAAGACTTGAACTCTCAATCTATATAGAAGCTTATTTTGACATGAATACCACCTTAAGTCATGTAAAACAAATCCAAATTTTAGCTATTTGGGAATATCTTATTTGTGTTTTATAATTATATGTATGTGTGTCTGTTTGACTGATATATAGTTAGAATAGAGTAGGCACAGAGTCAATAGTGGTTGATGACTCGGTTTCTCATTATTGCCATCATCAGATTATGGGAAACTGACAGTCACCAAACACTGTTGATTCTGTGTCTATGCTATTTCAACTTAGATCTACATATGCTCTATCATTGATATTGAGCACCCTTTACTTATAGATATAACAAACTACATTATTTATATACATACACACACACACAATAACAATTCCTCATTGGAAAAAATAAAAACATCAGACATTTTCTTTGATCTTAATTTCAATTACTTTTTATTGCAACCCACAAACCCTCATTCTATTTTCATTAATAAACAATTTGGAGGTAGGGGGAATAAAGTAGTGTAATATTATATTTGGGACTCCATCTAGCCATTGTCTTCTTATTGATTGAAACATTGTCTATATAAGATGAGCTTCTTGAATATGGAATGTAAATTAAAATCTTGTCAGAAACTATTTATTTATTCTGACTTTACACTTTAATTGTTGTAAGATATTCAACATGGAATCTTGTGATAAAAGCAGCAATAAAAAAAATTGGACTCATAATCCTGTTTTTATTTATTTTTTTAGTGATTGTATGATATTCAAGTGTTGTCTAAAATTCTGAAGTGAAATATCATTATTCAAAAAAATATGGCATCCTTTGTTGTTTTGATCATATTTTTGCTGATGGACTCTCTATCTTCCCTCAAATGTTTGTTTATAGTCTTTGAATAGAATTTGTTATTTTGCTCATTTTCACCACTCAAATTAAGATATTGAACTAATTTGTGTGTAGGGATCCAATAAATAATTGTCTCCCTTAAAGAATTAGAATATGTTAGGTGTCACATGACAGTCCTTAAAGTTACTTCTTGATCTCTTTTGCCTCTATTTTTTGAACACTAGAGACATTGTCTCAGACCCTGCCACATGACTCTATTAACTACATTTGCCAATGAGCCTCTCTCCATTTTGTACTCCTACTTACTGTTTATGGAACAATGTGAATAATTCTACCATGTGATATGTTTTATGCAATCTTCCTTTAATGATACCTGTATGTATATTATGTGTATGAACTATTATTGTTCTTGTATGTGTGAATGAGCTTATGTCATCTTTCCTTCTGTTTATTCAGTGTTTGTATATTATGAATATACAAATCTTTATACTGGTCTTTGGTGAATGGGGACTCAACTAAATATCTTCCTCCACCTGCAAGCACTCCAATATTTGCAACAGATTTATGCTGCATTTGTAATTTTTTTCTTTTTATTACAATTTATAATTATACCATAATCATAAACTAATCTTAAAGGATTTTGTTTAAAATTCCTTGAAAATTATCAGATATGATACTCATCTGAGAGAAACCAAGGAGTTCATCAGCTAAGAGGTTATTTTTCAAACCAACAAAAATAAGGATGCTACTAAGCTAATTCATGGAAAGACCATAGAAAGAATGCAATTTTGGGAGATGCAAAAGAAATCAATTAAAAATCACTTCTCTGTATAACTGAAAATGATAAATTATGTTACTATAATGTATTAAATGGAAAATTTTATATTGATAAATTTTTTAACCTTAAAATTGCCATGGAATAACTTATTTTTGCTTGCTCAGATGCTATACAAATATATCTCCACAATGAAATTAGGAAGAAATTGGTGAATCTGTTTACAGAGAATTCAAGTATTCATTCTTTAAATTGTATAATTTTTATTTTTAATATGCCATTGAGGCTAATGAATTTGCACATTATAAAAAACATTTTTGAAATTCAAGGTGTTGGTTTTATAATTTGGCAATGTTTTTGAACCCAAATATATATATATATATGTGTGTGTGTGTGTGTATTCAAGCAAGTTTTGTTACAATGAAACATTGTTTGTTATTCTTGATTTTATTTTTTCAAGACTTCTTGTTATTTTTCTAGTGTTGGGATCTAGATGATAAAGGAATTGTTCCATATCTTCTGCCCAAGAGCTTTCCCCTATACTTTTGTTTGTCATCAGGGGTAGTGTACTTTTGAGTTGACTGTTGAGTTTAACAAAACTTGCTTGAATAATAACTTGCTACCTAAATATACACTCTTCAAAATATATATATATATATATATATATATATATATATTTGGGTCTTTTGTTATTTTGTGTTGTTTTTTTTTTTGTCTTTTTTTTTCTAATGAGGTTGCTCTAATAAAATTTAATTTTGACAATTCCAGTCATTTTTTTTCCCTCCTATTTTTTTTTTTTAATTTTGCATGTGTAATACTTAAAAGAAAAATATTTTTATTCTTGTGAAATTTTTGCTGCTTTAGCTGTATAGATTATGGTAAGATTTGAAACTATAACTAAAACAATACTTGGATTTACTCTTGCTGATGACTAAGCGCTTAAGATCAGTTGGATTTGATGAAATTAACTTTGGAAAAATAATTAGTATTTTTTCAGTGTGGTTTATCAAATCTGTAAATGTATGAATCAATGTGTGTGTATTTCTTTCTTTTTTACCCAAAAAACTTTTTCTTTTTCCTCTGGACCGGGATTCGAGATATTTTTATTTTTATCTCTTGTTCCTGGCCAGGGGTTTTTTGTTTTTTTCTGGTACCGTGAATACTGGTAGATAATTGATTAGTAAATATATATATATATATATATATATCTCACTTCCAATCTGCCATGTTTGGAATATCAGGTTTGTTTATTTCAAAAGTTAATCTCAATTTCAATTGGTATCTTAGTTATAGTTTCAAATCAATTTAGTATTTGAATATTTAGTTACTGACATTAAAATAATCATATTGTTGAACAAATGAATATTTTTCCTTTTCATCATTTTAAATATGTATTCAGCTAAAACTCTGCATTCATTTATTAAATTAAAAAAAACAACAACCCAGAACATATTGTAATAATAATAGATTTTTGTTTAAAAGATGTTCATGGACCCTCACCAACACTATCTTCTCAAAATGAACTACCATTTAGTATTATGGTACCTAAAAATGATTAACAATAAAAATTAATTTCTTTGTGTTTGTTTTCATTCTTAAGTTTGAACTTGCTGCAAAACATGGTAAAATTTGGATTGTGAGTAAAACCATAAATATTTGTTAATTCTCTATTTAACCTTTTATCTCTTTCTTTTTTTTTTTTTTTTTTTTTAAATCTTTCTTACATGTAACACCTTTTAATATTTATCCACGTACATCTCTTTTTCCTTTTCTGTACCTCCCACCAGTATGGATAACATGTTATACTGTTAAAACTATTTTGTTTATTGTACCTACTCTCTATTTCAAGTTTTGTCTCTGCAAAATGTGCTTTCATCCTTCAAACAATACAACTTACAGCTAACTTTTAAAGGGTTATCTTTCTCTCGGTGACCCTAAATTAATTCTTTTTATTTTAAGAATTTTCTTCTGTTTTTGCTGCCCAGAAAGAGAATGGTAACGTTATACTAACTGATGATGATTTTTACTTAGTTTAGAGGACATGTCTTGCAATCTTGATATTTGAACTTTATATGGAACATTTTTTTTATATTAAAGTTCAAGAAATCTTGAAATCTCTCTACTTATGCTGTTACTAATAGTTCTTCCTAATTCATATATCCATAAGCCTCTCTCTCTACATGCACCAATATACACTGTCAAATAAGTAGATATTTATCTATCTTCTGAAGTGAGTGGATTTTGCCAAGAACATTAAGTATAAAGTGAGACCCATCAGGTCCCATTTCTTCAGCATTTTCATTTTAGGGTGCCTCAAGCATCAGGGATCCTACCTATTTGGGTGAGATAGGAAGGCACTCCCTTGAAACTTGGCATGTTTTTGTACTTCAGGCTGTAAGGGTGAGAGACAATTTTCTTACTTTCATAAACATATATATATATATATATATATATATATATATATATATATATATATATATATATGTGCACACACCCATACACACACAGTATTCTTTATGCTGGTCGTCATAAAAAGCATTAATTGTTTATCATGTTATTGGTTCTGTTTAATTTGAAAATTTTTTTCGAAATGATGAGTGTCCAAACTTATTAACTAAAAGAAAATGGCTGATTATTTTTAAAAATCTTTATTTAAAATCAAAATATTCTTTTGGTTGGGGCTGAGTGTAGAATTGAAATATTTTCTTCATAAAATATCAATCAAGTTTTTATGTATATGTGTATATATATATATATATATATATATATATATATATATATATATATATATATATATATATATATATAATGTCAAGTGAGTACATTAAGTAATTGATAAAAAATGTAATTTTCTGTGTTGATAAACTGTTTCACTTGCTGTACTCAATAAATTTATTAAATTTGATATATATATATATATAATCTAAGTCACTCTTAACTTAGCCTCAATAAAATAATGCCTTCATCATTATATACTAATATTGTGGCATTTACATAGGTACATCAATAAGTTTATAGCCTAATGATTAAAAGAGTCTTTATTTTATACAACAAATATTTATTTCTCAGTATAATCTCTTTTCTTCTCAATGCCCTTAATACAGTGGTGATTATTAGATCAAACATAATACAGTGAAAATTTTCAGATTAAAATCCAACTTATATGCCAGTCTATGTACAGTATTACCTCTCTCTCTCTCTCTCTCTATATATATATATATATATATATATATATACCATTAAAATTTTTTTATAGAATGTTAATTTTCTTTTAAACCAAGAAAGCCAGGAATTTGTTTCTTGTGGAATATTGTACAAATCAAAACATATTGTTAGGTAATATTTATTACCAAATTAAACTGCATCAAAACTCTGTAACTTAAAATATAAATATATAGCAGCCCAAAAGTAAGAATACCTCCTTATATATGCAATTTTATTTTGAGGTGCATATGATGTAATGGTTACTATCCTAGGAAATGGGCATGGTGATCTGAGTTCAAATCCTGGATATCTAGTGTTAATACCCTTGGGAAATCTATGCATCCAAATATTCTCTTTGCAGCTATGAGTAGATAGTAGAGCAGACTGGGCTCTTTAACCTTGATATGTGTTGTAATGCTGACAAAAGAACGACACGGGGAGTGCAAAAAGATTAATAGAAAAACATATATATTCAATTAACAGAAACAAGATACAAGTGAACTTGGTTAGACAGTAGTTAGTTGATAGGAAGCTGAGAGTCCAGTGGGTTAGTGACTAACCGTCCACTATGCAGATGGTATCACACATGATTGTGTCACACTGATTTGGTTAACTCCGTCTAATGCTCTTGTTGACATGTATTTATGGAGGAGGGCGAGTCCATTATGTAGGCAATATGGCAACTGATCTAGGAAAAGGAAAACTCTGAATTCAAACCTATTAAAAATTCAACTGATCTTGGAAAAGGAAAACTCTGAATTCAAACCTATTAAAAATTAACTGATTTAGGAAAAGGAAAACTCTGAATTCAAACCTATTAAAAATTGATCTTGTGTTGCTTCCTGCTTGTGTGGAGGGGTTGGGTAAATGCACTTTTACTTTAGATTACAAAAGTGTTAAAATCCTATTATTAGTTACAGAGTTTTAATGCGGTAATGTTTAGTTATTATAATGATAATAATAATAATGAATGTTTCAATTGTAATATCAGCCTAGTTGGCTAAGACTGCAGAATACACCAACTGCATCTCTGCAGAGGGGTAAGACCCCACTCTCCAACGAGTAATCTGGATATGACACTAACTCATCTGATGGAAAGGTTCTAGCCTTTGAGTAACCCTTCACTGACATTACTCCCAGGTCCACTCTAACAATGAGTGGTAGCACTTGATAGGATCCTATCTATTGGTCAAATAGAACTGTTTGACTATTTAAACTCTGTACAAACAAATGACTTATGTTCGATTGAATTGTTAGAAATAGAACTGTTTGATCATTTAACTGTGTGTAAACAAATGACTGATGTTTAATTGAATTGTGAGTGAAACATTGCAATACTTGAAACCATATAACCGGAAAACAAAAAAAGACTGAGCTCAGACTCATTTAAAAATGTTATCTGCATAATGTTTTTATAAGTCATACATATTTGTTATATGTATAAGGAGGATTTGGCATTAAATAACCTATGATGGTTGATATGCCATAAAACCCCACCAAAACAATCAATTATATCATATTCCTGTAGAAACAATGAAATTATTGTATTTTTTATTTAAAGAAAATTACTTTTATCTAAAAAAAAAAAAAAAAAATGATTAGGGGTCTCTTTTTTTATGGGTGGTGCTGTACTTGGCAATTCATTCTTAAATATACATATATATTCTCATGAATGCAGATAGCATGAAACCCAGGGTCACAGACTCTGCCATGTAATATGTATAAAAGCTCTATCATTGATATTAAACAGTTTTTAAAAATTCTGCAATATTTGGTCCTCCATTAACTCACTAAGTGAGCTAGTAAGAACCATAAACCTCTTTAATATATATATATATATATATATATATATATATTTATCCACAGACAGACTGTTTTATCATATCACAACTCATCAGTGTGGCTAGATACGCGAGATACTTCAAGCTAGGATCAAAACTCTGATTATATAACCTCACAGCCATTAGCAGTTTCAATGTAAGCAAGGGAATTTAACGTATATGTGTTAATTTTTCTTTTGTTTACATTTACGCTAACAAAGACTTGAGTGCTCAATTCATTTGAAGAGCTTTGCATTATGCGAGTGGCAAATATGTGTATGTGTAAATTTACCTCTATATAGGTATTTATATAGGCCCATATACAGACACATTCTGTTATACATATGCTTGTAAAACTGCAGTTACATTATGTAATCACACCTATTTATGCATACCTTTGTCCCTTTGTTTGTATTTACTTTCATTCTTGTGTGCACTTGCATATCCATCCTTAGAATTATATACATATTCACACTTGGACATATCTCTGTATGCTTATCACTAAGGATCCCTTTGCATATACCAACCATCAGTTATCTAACACCCATATTCTTCCCTACTGGTTTAAAAGTTACCTACACCTTTGCATACATCCCTTCATATTTATGTCCCTTCTTGCTCATACCTGCAAATGCATGCAGACATAAACAGGCAGGTGTATTTTAATTTAATAATTTTGACTATGATTAAATCATCTCAAACAGCTGATGTTACAGTTCCTTAATATTGCTTCACTTATTATCAATTATGTCTTACTTGGAATATTCATCCGACCTAATTTGATCATTATCCTTCCAAGTTTTTTTTATTTTCAACAGTTTGTGGCTTAAGTTTAACCAGTTTGTTCTATAACTTGCTAGTATATTTCAGTGTTAAAGAACTGGACAGAAAACAGTAAAGTCTGCATTTCAATTTCTTCTAGAAATTGGTTGGGAGGGGAGAATAAAGGTCATTTTTATTTAATAAATTTCCTTTATTATTAAAGTTGATGTTTGGTCTCACTATAACCTGAAACTGGAAATAGAACATAATCTGCCGCCAAAAAGATACTTTTGAAATTTATCCTTTAAAAACATGCTTAGAAATCTAATGTCTCTAGATTTGATTTTAAATTTAAGAAAGTCTAGTAAACATTGTGTCAGCCATAAATAAATACACCTAAACCAATTACCAGAAGTTTATTATTTCTAAGTAAAAGTTGGCGACCATAGTCAAAGGTGACCCGAAGGCTCCTTTTCAACAGCTACTACACCAAGGTGTAGGGGAGGGTGCTACTCCTTTCTCTGGATTGCTCCACTTTACCCTTGATCCATACCTTATAATGCTGAGTGTTAAGCAAGGAGGCATCAAGTACCATTTTTTGAGTTTTTGATATGACTCAACCTGGGATTAAATCCTGGTCTCCCAGGCCATTGGCGAACACTCTAACCACTAGGCCAATGCACTGGAACATTATACAGTGAAAAAGTATGTAGCAGTACAAGAATTTGTGGAAAGTACTTAATTCATTGGTGAATAGTGAACAGTATACACTGTCTCAGGTAATCTTCAAGACTTGAAACCTTGAACAGAATCCTTAAGTTAATTATTTTTAAACATGGATGAGATAAGGGATTCTATTCAGATCCTCTTGAAGATTACCTTATACAGCACACACACTTAAGAAAAGTGGGCATATAAGCCAGATAAAATGCCAATAACATTTTAAAGGACTTTGAACATGAAATGTGTACTATAGATATAAAATAGTTTGCTTGAAAGAAAAGGGATAATTTTTTTGTTTTTGAATCAGCATTTCCTTTCTCTAACATAAGACTTTTACTCTGTTCATTAGCCATATAGGTCATTACTCAAAGATTATCATGATGCAAAGTTCCTTATTTTTTTAGAGATTAGTTGTTTTTTACGCAGTAGATTTAAAATCTGCATTTTCCTTTTCATTGGACAATGAGTTAAAGTTAGATTTCATCATTGAGCTGTGTGTGCTAATACTTGACATCTGACATAGAGAAGACCAAGCTAAATGAGTAGAAGAAGCACCAATGAATAGATATTCACTGGTTTTTATGTTATTGTTTATGCTTTTTTTTTTTTTGCTTTTTTTCTTTTTGCTTCTTTGTTCAATCCACCTATGTACATATATAATTTGTTTTGCTCAAATGCCAAATCATTCACAGAAGAGCTTTTTGGCTAAATAAACACAGCTTGTTTTTTGTTGGCTTTAACTACACTGCTTTTGCTTTTACACCAAGTAAGTGTAAAATATAATTAAACAAATGATTATACAAAATAACAAATGTTAAAGTATCTATTTAGAGAATGATATAGACCACACCACCTATTATAAATGGAATATTCTAAAGACTTCTGTCTTGAATAGAACAGGGTTTTCGTTAGAGTATATTCTTCACTATTTGCCTGGTGAAGTTAGGTCTCTTCTACTTTTTACTGTTAGCACCCGAAGGTAGATGAATTTTTACAACTGGAATTTTGACATATAGTATTGAATAACACTATAATAATATATGAAATAAGGGTTTAAAAATGTATTACAACCTCTGTCCAATAATAGTTGTTACATTTGGCATAAAGTTCACACACTAAATGTTACAACCATTATGAGAAAAAAGTAATGTTAAATGTTCATATATTATGTGATATCATCATCATCATCATGTTGTGCTGGTAGCACGGATATCCCTGACCCTCTCTCGCCACTTTTCCCTATCGTTCATCGCCTCTGGCAGGTCTTCTGGACTACATCCCATATCCTCAAATAGTTGCTGAATGTATGTTCGTGCTGGTCATCCTGCTTTTGCTCGGCCATGTGTGGGGGTCCATAAGAGTACATCACTTATGAGTTCGTCCCTGCTTCTCCAGCAGTGTCCTGCATCTCTGGTTAATATACTTATTTATACATATGTATACACTGTATAAAACTGAGAATAAATCAGCTCTTAATTCTTTATAACAAAAGCAATCATTCTTGGAGTTTATTTTTAAACCAAGTGTTACTCTTGATTATTCTCCTTATGTTTGAATTTTAACCTTTCAAAATTATTACTAACTTTTTATGTAGTGAGCTTAGCATAACAATTATTGTCATTGGAAATAGATTTTGAATTGAGTTCAAGTCTTAGCCAAGGCGGTTTGCTTATCACTTTATGTTTATGTTTTTGGGAAAAGCATCAATCCATTTCCTCTCTATCTCCAGCTATGGCTAAATACATGGGCAGATTAGGTTCTTTAGTTTTGGTAAATCAACTAATTTAGAAGAAGGAAAACCAGCTGAAATCTGCTCAAAAATTGACCTTGTATCACATCCTGTTCATGGCAGAGGAGTTGGATAAATACATGCAAAACCAATTTTTCGTCTAAAATAAGGTCATCTGTATTTGAACTATACTTTACCCTGTGAGCTCATTACACCTGTATATATGTGGTACTTTTATCCCCTCCGCACACAATAGCATGACTTTATCTGTCCAGAGGTCTCACTCAAATGACATAGTAAATTTAGGTTCAGAAACTGAGGACTCAAAGGGTTAAGTATATATATATATATATATATATATATAGCGTGTGTGTGTTATACTGTCAATGATAACAAATCAAAAAATCATTTCATACACATTTTCTTGAAGTTTACTCAAATTATTTGGGTATGAAATTTTCCTTAAATTTGTCATCATTGACAGTTTTAAATCAAGTTTTAAATGTCTTCCAATGTATAAGTGGCCCTATCTTTTGATATTGATTACTGTATGAAATAAAAAAATCTACAAGTCAATTGATTTTATATTTTACAATTTTCATTTAAACTTGTTAAATATTTCTCCATGTGATTAAACTAAATGCTTTTTCATAAATCTAATTACTCACCCTTTCTTCCATACTTGTTGAGTGTCTGTGTTCATGTTAACTTTTTTCATATTTTATTTATGGATTTATAGAAATTTTATGGAATTGTGCTCTTCACTTTAATTCCAAAGCTGTTTGATAATATGATACATTGATTCATTGAAGCCAGGTTTTTCATCTTTGTTGTTTTTCACATTTCATCTAATCTGCCATTTAGCCTTCCTTAAGTTAGTTCTTATGTTCCAGGAATGTCAAACAAAATGTGTCATTTAGTCCATGAATGTATACTGTTTTCATTTGTGTATTTTCTAAGTATCTTTATTCATAACCATTAATTCTTATAATATTGATCAGCTTGTCCATTGAGATAGTACATATTGTATGACTGCAATATGTACTATCGCTGGAGACAAGAATGTGGAATGCCTAAATCATTACTAACTTGCAATTATCGAGAAAATGTTTATCAAGGATGTATTAGAAATATAAAATAATTAACTAATTAGCAACTATACCTATTACTAGGAATTAATTTTTTTCAAAATTCAACTGAAAACTGATGCTAAAGAATATAAACTTGATATGTAATTGCTCAAGATGTAAATATTTAGTGGATAAAGTAGCATACCAAGCATTTGATCACTTACCAGACCTAGAAAACTAGTATCCTCATATATATTAAAATGACCCTTTTTTTTAAATATATAGGTTATGTTACAAGAAAAGTTTGTCCCAGAGCTAATGAAATATTTAACAGTACAGCTTTTGTCAAGGGTATGTTGATTTTTCGAAAGAAAGGAATTGTGGTGATTTAAAAATTCCATTGGATGCCATAGTTCAGTATGTTTTACGATGTTTAATGTTGTCAAAATAAAGGCTTGCAGAAATTTTTTAACAAATAATCAGTCAATAGTAAAACTATTTACTATGACAAACTATATTTTTGCATTTGTTTCTACCTTATAATGTATCTTAACTATAAAGAAAGATAGAAGTACCTGAAATTAAAAACATTGGATTATAGAAGAGCTCAAAGAACAATGAACAAGGATTGAATGACCTTAAACATTTGATAGAAGAGTAATACCAACATAACTACGACCCTTACAAGACAAAACAAGGGGAGATAACCATTAATTATTCTATAGAAAAATGAAAGTTCATCTTACAAAACAAAACATTAACACAAATAATGTGTAATAGTAAAGACTATAAATATGGTAAAAAATTGTGGAATAAGTTTTGAATATCAAAATCATAATTTCTCAGAATCTTATTATCCTCCATTCCTAATATTTTTATGCTTTCATGAGTATTTTCTTAAAAGTTGGAATCACTTTCTGATTGCTTTATACAGCTATATTTTCCCTGCTTTCTGTTTAATAAGAAATAATTGGTTCCTAGTATTGGGTATTACTAAATAGTTAATTATTCGATAAGAATTATCTCAATGATTATAGATTAGTAGAAATTTAGGCTGCCACATTCTTACCTCCAGTCAAAGACTCAAACTGCATAACTACTAGGCCTTTATATGGTATCAACCTGACTCCAGGGATGAATGTAATAAGAAAAAAAATTAGTCTGAATGAAAAATTGTGTGGTAATATTTATGTTCTTAAAAATCAGTACATTTTCTACAATATTCAACCAATTGTCTGAATAATCTCTGACAAATATCGAGTGATTTTAGATAAAGTATGCTAATAATGTTTGAAATTTAGTGTTAATAATTGCTCTGTCAGCAAATTAATCTGTCTACCTATTTATTGATATTTTTAATTTCTTATTTAGAACATTTTTATTATCATTAATTCTTTATTAGTGTTTTTTTATATTTCTCTTTATTTTTATTGCAGCTCATGGAATAACATGTTCCAATTGTTAAGTAATAAGTACAGATTATTAAATAAAGGATAATTTTCCCCCAAGATTTCTGAATATCGAACCCTCAGCAGATAACTACCAAATTCTTACAATGAAATAATATACAAATACTGCACAAATAACAGCTATACCCCACAAAGAAGGAATAAAACACAAAATTTTTTAGCATAAATAAGCCAAGGGATAACATCCCATAAAATCCAACCAACCAACCCCATGTGACTTGAACTCACATCCCTTATACTTTGGAGCCTGTCTTGCTATGACCATGCCTCACCAATTGGGCTATAAAAGTTAACTAGTAAGAATCATTCAGATTTAGCCATATATTGCTTTCTTTGCCAATTTTCACTTCACCATGTTTATTTATACTACTAGTATATGATGTAATAGCTTTTTAAATTTCTTAGATATTAATATTGTTTGTATTGTTTCTTATAACTTTTGAGGTTATTCTTCTACAAACATTATTAATCAGCATTGATTGGAAATGAACTAATTCTTTTAATAAATTATTATTAGTGTTATTTAACTTTTTTTAATCTATTTAAATCACCATATTTAAGCCTTACTATAAAACTTATTTTCAAAATATCAAAAAACGTGCAAGAAATTAAAAAATGCCTTTAAAAAAACAAAAAAACTTTTTCATATTACAACCTCATTTTTGGAAAATGGACGGTAAGTTAGGATCTACTTTACTATAGCAATTATATAGTAAACTGAAACCCTTCTTTTTAAACCTTAAAAAATGAATATTTTTCAAAACTAACACATTCTCCTGAGCTGCAATGGTCTTATTGATTGGAAGAACAAAAAAAATTTGTTTTCTCCCAACTTTGACCTCTATTTTTAAGCACTAATGTAAATTGAATTAAATACTTAAATAAACCTTGAAAAGATGAAATTCTATGAATAGCCTCTTTTTTTTTTTTTTTTTTTTTTTTTTTCATTCTTAGAATTTTAAGCTGCACTCTCTTTTAATATAATGGCAATAGAATCATTTTGTCTTGCCACTGTAAATGTCAAATATCTCCTAGTAATGTGAGCTTATTTTTCAGGCATTAAATAAAGCAGAGAATCTAAAAAGTGGATTTGATATGCTTATAAATTCAATAGGCTAGATCTTTATTGGATTTTTTTTCTGGAACCTTGACCCTGTTATTTTTTGCATAGTGGTAATGTTAGAAGATTTCCTCTTTTTGTTTTAAATGCTCTTTTGAGCTATGTTTGTATTACTCTCCAAATCTTAGCTTTCTACTCAAAATCTCTATTTTTCTTTATTATCATCCATCTTTCTTTCTCATATTATCTCAAAGCTTAGAACCTGAATTTCATTATTATATTTGATTTGACAGCTGTGATAATCTAGACAAGTACAGCATTACATGATATATCAAATTTAACAATTTTAAGGATTAAAAGACAGATGAAGATGCAGAGTATGATTGCAACTATATGACTGAGTTAAGCAACAATATACTTGGTTAAGATGAGTGACTATATAAAAATATCAATCATTATTATTATAAACTAACTTTGGTAAGATAAGCATGATTAGTACTTATTTTCTGGAGGCATATATGGTTATTGTTATAGCTCCATCACCTTTC
The DNA here is from genome assembly GCA_963585895.1 of Sepioteuthis lessoniana. Taxonomy (NCBI): domain Eukaryota; kingdom Metazoa; phylum Mollusca; class Cephalopoda; order Myopsida; family Loliginidae; genus Sepioteuthis; species Sepioteuthis lessoniana. The sequence goes on along the minus strand of OY757921.1, from coordinate 40,355,722 downwards.
TCAGATCTTTTGATCACCATACTGAGTTATAGCCTTCATTGCTCAACAAAAACAAAGAACAGAATAAAGAACATTTCCACAAAAAGAATTATGGAACAACCTGTTCTACTAAAAATGGAATAATATGCATTATAATTGTTGTGAAGAATTAAATTTTCTGTTTACTACTGGTTTTTTTTAAAATCTTATTCTTCTTACTTGATCCAGTTAGGATACTTGGCTGAAATATTATGGGACCAACATAAATAATTCTTTGTCTGATCAGTGTTTTTAATAAGTTCAAGGTATTGCAATATTCCTTAAAGAATTCACTGAATCAAAATTGGAATCATCATTTTATGATGGAACACAAATCTATCTGAAAGATGGTATGTGATCATAAAATACTAGATAAAATACTTTTGTAACTAAATACTAATGCCATGAATTTGTAGGAATAAAGGATTCTGTTTTAAATGAAGATATTGGATAATTTTGCAACAATCTCTCATAAATGAGTTCTGTTTTTTTTCTTCAAATACTAATCAGTTAACTTAGTTTCACCCTCTACTAGTCACTCTCTTACCTCCTGTTTCAGTAATCATTTAAAGGTATATAATTTGATCATACTTTGTTCTTTTGGCAACAGTGGCAAGATATATGAAATATTAAATAATCAGGTTGGTTTTGGTCAGTAAATGGATCTTTTTATTTATTTATTTATTTATTTATTTATTAAGGCCACATTCAGTTCCTATCTTTATAGCCTGCATCTCTGAAACTGACAAAAATTGGCTACTTAATAAAATTCTTCTTATCAGTCTAATCATATAAGTATGGATAATAATTTCCTTTTTATTTCAGAGTCTCAAATTATAGAGATGGTCACAAGATCAGTGAAGAATCAATAAAATTGCACCATGGGTGTGAATGAGTGAGTGTGTGTGTATTTATATGTAAAAATGTACATAGCCAAGTTCTAAGTTTAATTAGACACATATATTCAAATACCCATATGTCAGACTTAATGTGTACATATCTATAAATGGCATGTGTGTGAGTATATATATATATATATATATATATATATAATGCTCAAACTAGCATTCATTAGGTTTTATATGATCAGTAAAGACATATGCAATTACGTGGGTGTGTGTATTCACTGGCAAACACATACACTTTTGTATTCTTATATCGGGAGATATATATGTAAATATGATATTCATAAGATGTGTGCAAAAGTTTTCAGCAACTTCATTTTAGAAATTTGCACACTGAATACATAGTAGAAAACTTATATAATGGAATGTGTAATGGTCATCATTGTTGGAAATGATCACAGTGATCCAAGTTCAAATCCTGGACCAGGCTGTCTGCATCTTACATAGTGCTAATAACTTTGGGAAAGGTATGTATCAAACTATTCTCCCTCCAGTTATGGGTGAGGGAGTTCCCGCGGCATCATGGCTAAAGTGTTGGACTGCTACCTTTTTGAAGTAAATCCAGTCACACTATTATGTTTATTTTTGGACTAATACCCTTAGAAAAGGTATATAACTCCTTTATCCTGAAGCCATGGGTCAAATAGTATTATTGCTGTTCTTTTACAAGGTTATCTTTGGCATTTAATAACCCACAAAAATTGATATGCTATTAAACAAAGTGACCAAACCATACCATCTATGTGGTGCATTTAATAAGTTTCCAGACTATTTTTGTACAAGCATTTAAAATTATCATAGACTCTTGAAAATTCAGTATGTTATTGCTATACATCTTATGAGATGACTGACCAATTTTTATGATTTCAGCTTCAAATGAACAGCTACAGCAGCAATTGGAATACACCCTACTAAAGCCTGATTGTCACAGCTGGTGAATTTCAAAAATGCGATCTGGACGTGAGGACACTTTAGAAGAACGATATGCTATAAAATTCTGTTTTAGACTTGGAAAAAATGCTGCCACAGAAACGTATGGAATGATTCAGACAGCTTTTGGAGTATCTTGCATGAATCAGTTTTTGAGTGGCATAAGAGATTCAAGGAAGGCAGGGAGTCTGTGAGGGATGATGAGAGGTGTGGGAGGAGTAAGGAAGTCAATACACCACAGTTGATTGGCCAAACGGTTAGGGTTACTATGTTGGGGTTTTAAGGGAGTTCAGGAAGAGATTCCAGCACTCTTCAAATTGGGTCAGTGGCATTTCCACCAGGACAATGCACCAGTCCACAACTTCATCCTTGTCAAAGACTATTTGACTAAGATGGGCACCAAGACAGTTCCTCACCCTCCCTATAGTCCAGACCTTGCTCCTTGTGACTTTTGGTTATTCCTTAACCTCAGAAGCTGTCGTTATGAGATAATTGAGGAGATGAAAGAGGCTGTGACGAAAGTCATTGACCCACTCACACAAGAGGAGTTCCATGGGGCCTTCCAGAAGTTGTTGGAAAGCTACAACAAGTGCATTGCAACCGGAGGAGATTACTTTGAAGGGGACTAGAGTTTAATGTGTGTACTATCAATAAAAGTGCCCATACGAAAAAAATCTGGAACTTATCGTATGCAACTCGTATGCATGTATGTATTGATTTAGGTACTTGTTGAGCTTTGTATGTTAGTATTTGGGTAGTGAAGTGTATATTTATAATATATATGTAATACAAAAATATATAGAGAGAGGGAGAGATGAGCTCCCTCTCTGTATTAATGGTAAATTTCTCATTTTGTCTTTTGGCTGATTCATTTGAATATCTGCCAGTTATGCAAACACAAGAAATAGATTGGAGTTTGGCCTAAGAGACCAAAAAAAATCCAGTGGCACTAGCTAACATTTGTTTTATCAGATTTTTTAAAATCAGAATTTTTAATAATCCTGAAGCCTTTTTATAGTTCTGTAATACCACACTCTAAACACATCTCTAGAAAGAAAAGAAGAAAAAAATCCAATTAAATTATCTAACTTTTAAAAAAAAAGTTACTTTTCTCTTTCTTTTTTCAAATTTCAGTATTCAAATAAAGAAGATAAAAAAGAAAATGAAGTGATATTTGTTTTTGATAGTATATATAAAGTTTAATTCATGTTATTTCATTATTGTTAAAATATCACTTTGTTTTTGAATATATTTTGTATTGTTTTCTCAGTTACTGATTTTCCCAGAATGTTTTCTTATAAGTTAAACATTTTCAATGTTTCCTAATTGCAACAATAAAAGAAACTCTCAATTTTCTTAAATAATCATAGAATATCCAGATCACTACACTGTTAAGATCAACTAGCATACTTAGAAGAGTCCTGAACACCTAAAGAAACTTGATGTCACTCAAGTGCCAGTGAAAGACCATCAGTTAGAACTATTGTGAGAAACCCACAAAGAATGAAATAATAATTGCATTTGTATCTTTTTAAAATTTATCTCTGGCATGTATTTCTATTTACTTTGTCAGAAAATTTACTCTGAGTTTAGGATATGGATGAAATAAATTTTTTTTAATGGATTAAGAATTTAATAAATTGCTCTTAAAATGTTTTCAGTTTCTTTTTATTTGTTTCTATAAGCCATCTTCTTTCTCTGATTGATGCATTATATCAACTATAAATATGTTAGTAAGTTGGCTAACCGTAGTCGAGAGTGACCTGAAGGCTCCTTTTCAATGTGTAGGGGGAGAGTGCTACTCCTTTCCCTGGATTGCTTCACTTACCCTTGATCCATACCTTATGATGCTGAGTGTTAAGCGAGGAAGCATCAAGTACCTTTTTGATTTTTTGGTATGACTCAACCTAGGATTGAACCCAGGTTTCCCAGGCCATTGGCAAACATTCTAACCATTATGCCAATAAATAATGCATTAATAATAAGTCCATAATTTAATAATAGTTTGGTTTGGTTGATTTTATGGCACATCAACTCTTGTTAGGTTATTTATTGCTAAAGTCAAACTTTTTTGCAAGCAATTATATAATTTTAAGTAAACAATAATAAAACTATGTAATAAAGAGTTTGTTCCTGGATAGTATTTTATTTCTTGATTGTTTATGTTGTAAAAGTATAGAAAATGGCCATTATTCCCTTGCTCAGTTGACTGGGGCTGTAAAATACACCAACTGTTTCTCTGCAGAGGGGTAAGACCCCCCCACACACCAAATGAGTGTCCTAGATATGACACTAGACAATCCGATGGTGAGATTCCAGTAATGCTTGAGCTTTACAGAATGCGGAGTACCTTGTCATTGTCATCACTCCCAGGTCCACTCTGGCCCGGAGTGGTAGCACCTGATAGTCCTATCTATGGGTCAAATAAAACTAAACTGTATACTTATGCTAAACTGAAATGTTTGAAATAGAACTGTTTATATGTATAAAAATGGATTTGGCAATAAATAATCTACAATGCTTGATATGCCATAAAACCAAACCAAACCTATTATTCTCTTTTAAACTTTGCTTTTGCGCTCCAGAAAATGAAATTAAAAAATTAGCCTATTTTTCATAGAAAAACCAGCAAACTTGCACATTTTCATTTATATGAGATTTGAATAAAAGAATACATGAATCAAAATTACATGCATTATACAAAAACAAACAAAAGTGTTTAGAAATGGGTAGTTTTTTAAGGTTTATAACTATAATGTAAATCACTTTTTTATATCAGTCCAGAAGTATAGTCGACAGTCATTTTTTCATTATATCCTCCTTGGTAGCAGCATTAAAAGAACAGTGTGGGTATCCTTGTGGTGTATTAGTTAAAGTGATGGACTGCAGAAGCGTAGTAGGTGAGTTTGAACTCCAGTCACGCTATTATGTTTGCTTTTTGACAAATACCCTTGAGAAAGGTATGAACCCACCCCACCCCATCCTCCCAGCTATGGGTTAATAGTACTACTACTGTTCTTCTAGAAGGATGGGTTTGGCATTAAATAACCTACAAAGATTGATATGCTATTAAGCAAAGAAACCAAACTAAACCTAAAAGAAAAGTATACCTTGGTGGAAGCATTCACCTTAGTCTTTTGAGTAGGCTCTCTTGTTCTCCTTGAATTTATTAAGAGATATGAACTTTCAAGGACATCTAACAGCTTATTTTACCATAGTTCTTCACTAGAGCTGTTATTAGTTCCACAAAATTTTCAGCCTTGTGTGATTACACAAGAACCCTCAAATCACTGCAACAAAGCTGTCTTAGGTTTCTTTTTCTTTTCAACTGACTTTCTAGAGGAATTTTGTGATCTTCTTTACTTGTGGTCCAATGAAGACACCAGCTTTGACCTTTGTTTCTAATAGCTTAAGAAAGAAGCCTCAAAGGTTCTTGAAAACTGCAGACTCCTGGTCAAGATTTCTGATAAAGTGTTTCATAAGACTTAATTTTATGTGCTATGATGGGAACAACACTTTGTGGGAGATCTGACAAATTGTTAAATTTTAAAATTTCATTATCCAGATCATAAAAGCAAAATTTGAAGAGAAAAATTGGTATTTTCCATTTATTTTAGGTATAAACAATTGAATTGAAAAGTAACACTTTCTATCCAGGACTAAGAAAAAAAATAGAAATTTTCTTACTTTGTAAACAGTTATAGCTTCAAGTAATTATTTTTGATACTCATCATTTATACAAAATTCTATAGTTTCATCTAATTATTCTTATTCAGTAATAATCATTTGTTTGAATACAATTATATGATTTCAATTATTTCAAGCAATTGTATTGTTTCATGTCACTAATAATAATAATAATAATAACAACAACAACAATCCTTAGTAAACAAGGTGAGTAAATTCTAAGTGTAAAATCATAGAAATAGCATAACCGGAAGTAAGACATTAAGCAACATTAAAATGAGAAATACTTAGTCAAAGTACTGGTTCTGGTCATGTTATTGAAGTTTAACAACAAGGAATCTGTTTAGTTGATGGGTGATCATGAAAGAACCATAAGCAATCCCCTGGCCTGTGTGTCAGACTAAGCAAAGTTTAGTAAGTAAACTAGTAAGACTAAACGGAGTGTCTTTTAAACTATGTTATTTTTAATTTCATATTGTTTATGTTAGTACCATTGGATTTTATTGTCAAATATTTTATCTTTCATTTCAGTTATTTCTTAAGTGATTTTAGACACTGTGTATATTTGTTGCAGAGGACTAATAGACATGGTTTTTATGGTAGCGAAGAAAAAAAAATTCATTTTTATTTCAAGTAACTATTCTTAATACATATAATTAGCCTACAGTTATATACTATGAGGTATTCTTATCTAATTGTCTTATGATGAAAAAAGCATTTTAAACAAGAAATATTTTTCAGCATAATCTCTTTCCTTGACAGTATACTTAATTCAGTGTGGACTATTATTAATCACATAAATCAAACATTATACAGTGAAAATTTCAGAATTGTATTCAGCTCATAACTACATGTCAGGCTATAAATTGAAAGAACCCCAGAGCTCTTTGTAGTATTATCAGTAACATTCACCTTTTCTTATGCCAGATTTTCATATACTCTATAATTCTTTTGCTCGTGTGGATTGCAATATTGTGTTTAAGAACCATTATTGTTAATCTAAGGTTACTGGAGTGGTTGAACCTGCAGCAATATTTTTCAGACAAAACATGTTCTTCATCAACCTCTTTCAGGCACAGGATACTGTTCCTTCATCAAAAGACAAGGTCAGACCCTGAACCCTTTGTATTCTGGAATGATTCCAGAACAAACACCATCTGCCTGATCAATACAATTCTCTACCCTTGGTTCTCTCTTGTGGTGTTGCCTTTATTCTTGTATTATTCATTGGAGTTGTTCCAAAAAACCTTATTCTCAACCTCTATCACTTTCTATTTCAATAAATTCTCTGTGTGTTTTAGAAAGGTCATTCACCTGAATTTTTTCCCCCCATAATCAATCAAAAATATTTTTGAAAGTGAAGAACTACAATGAGATTGAATATTCCAATTTTTACCCAGCCAATTGAACAACTCTCTCTCCATGTTGTTTCCGCAATATTTCAGCTGATTATTTCTTCAGTCTTTGTCAGTGCCTAACCTGAAAGAAAAGGAAATAAAAGACCTATTCATTCAGAAAATGGTGACAGAAAGGTGATCATTGATATCCTGACTGGATCAGTCCATTTTATTAGTATTAAGTATATAGATAAAAATCATATTGCCACTCAGGACATTGCTATATATACACAGGGGAGATCCCCACCAAAATAAAGAAAAGATACTGAAATCTATAATTGCCTGACATGCATTTGGCCAACAAACTGATCTATACCTACTCTTTCAGTTTTCTCACTCACCAACAAAACTCTTTTTCAGTTATTTGACTTCATCCCAACAAGGATAATGTGTGTCCTCCTCTCTTCTATGTGGTTTGCTGTAATGGATTTCTCTCTCTCTCCTTTTTAATTAATGTTCTTTGAGTCTGACTTTAAGGGTACAGCTGATTTACATAGGAAGTTATAAATACAATTTTTTGATCAAACCCCTTCTCTTATAAAGGACCATTTAGTAAGTTGGTTGCTAAGAGTGGTTTTACTTGTGAAAAGCCATCCTGATGTGGTAATATTAACAAACCATTTGGATTTATTTCCACTGCACTCTATAGGGTAAATATTATTTCTATAATTCATTTTGCTTCATCCAATACTTATTTTCAGATTTAAAAAAGAACTCTGCTATAAGGTCATTCTTAAAGGGCCTAATTATAGATATGAATTTCCATTAAAAGATACATTCTATTAATAATTGCTATTTTATGATTTTCCCTTACAAAATATCCACTTTCCCTTACCAAATGTCTCCTTTCTTCATGCAACAAAAATATATATACTTGCAATAGAAACTGCGTAAATGAATACTTATTGATTCATGATTACTTTTAAATATTCAAATCAGATGTGCTGTCTGGAAAGGCAAGATATGCAGTGCCTATCCTGACTAAAATTATAAAGCTTCATTATCTAGGTATTACTAAAATTCTCATATTTGTGTGTGCATATATATATATATATATATATATATATATATATATATATACACACACACGTGCCAAGCAAAAGTAAGGTTTTTATTTGAACAATAAACTGAAAATGTTCTAGCTCATAATAAAGCAATTTTTTGTCCAATATGTAACTGAATAATAATTTTTATTTGGGGGGGGCAGCATTTCTACTGACCATTATTTTTTAATTCTTTAAATCCTGAATCTTATAGTGATATGAAATACTAATTAAAATCCCTCATACCTTTATATTTGGAAGCATCAATATCATAGACTACTGTTACAATGGAAATCCAATGGGTTAACAGTTCAACATCTTAGATTTTAAAAAATCTAATTTCTTATAGATTTTAAGCATAAAGCATTAAATTCAATGTACAATTCAATCTTGTCCATGTGCCCTGGATGCTTCTTCAAGGCACATTTGATAACCGATGATACAAGCAGCAGAAATTTTGCCTTTGCATTATAAAGGTCAACAGTTTGCTTGCATTGAGTAATTACTCAGAGCAGGTGCCTGATTTAAATGTACAACAATTTTTAATTGGCAATAAGTAAAGTGTGTTATGCTTTGTGAATGTGACTAAAGGTCTTTCTCTCTTACTTTCAGAGGCTCTAAAAAGACTTTCTTATTCATAGAGAGAAATTGAGGTTATTTTTCTTTGTGGCTAATGTAGGGATATAAGCAAATGATATACTTATGAAAATAGAATGATTTTTAGATATTGCTCTTTTTGGCAACTTTTTGTTCATTTATACTTTAGGAATTGGGTCAGTAAAAAGAGAAAACATTCCTTCTATTATTATTATTATTATTATTATTATTATTATTATCATCATCAATTTTTTTTTGTGAACTTTTTCAAATTGACAATTCTTGTTTAAGTTCTTTCACTTACTGAATGCTAGATGTTTTTTAATGACTTTTCATTACATAGAGAAGATTTTATTCTTTTGATATATTTTCAAATTTGAAAATAAATTTCCTCTCAAAGATGTTTAGTAGAAAAATTAGTCTATAAAAGTTAATGAGGATTAAGTATTTGGAAGATTAAAATCTAACTTTTTGGAAGTGATTTAAATCCTTTTGGGTTAGGAGATTCACACACACACGTAAAGATATATAAGAATTTGTTTATTAAAATTGATTTCTAAATGTTTTTACTTCCATAAAACTTATTCTGTGTATCATTTCATTAATTAAATGTTGTTTATTAAATTTATATAAAGGACCTTTCTTTTTTTTTCTTAAGGAGTTTTGATGCTTGAAAAAACATTGATTTCTATAACTTTTAATTCATAAACTATATTTTCTTAAATATCACCTGTTTTTGTTTTTTTTCCTCAGACAATTTTTGTTTAATGTGTAATATATTCTTTGTCAGTTTTTGTCTTTTTCTCTGGTAGAAGACATCTGAGAATTTATCATTTAAATGTTTTGGTTTTATAGGTCTGCCTTTTGATAATTAAGAGGATATTTTTCATTATCATATTTTTAAAAACGCTGAATATTTTTTTTACTTGCTATAAATGTTTTTGTAAATCTTTTTATTACTGTGTTTGCATCACAAAATTTTACTTTTACTATATTTTATATATTATTACTTTTTGAAATTATTTTCAATATATATTTTTTAATGCTGCATTTTTATCCTTTTCTTTTTAAGTTGCATTTTAAAGAATTTTATAATAGCTATCTTAATGCTTTGTTTTCTTTTTGAATATATACAGTATGCTAAGATATTTGAAAGTTTTCTCTTAAAATTCCTTTATTTATGCAATATGATGCCACAAATGTCCTCATTACAATTTCTTTTTTGTATTTTGATTTCAGCTTAAAAGTTTAGCTTCTTTTTGATGTTTTTTTTAATCCCTCCCCAATGAGTAAGGCTGAAATTGCTACTTTTAGAAAGACACATGAGAATTCAGGGACATTCCATTGCCAGATGACTAAATGATTCTCTAAATAATATATTTTTTTAAATTGTCCAAATAAAAATTCATCAATTTTTTAAAATAATAATTTAAGATTGGTTTATTTCTTTTTACATTTTTAAACCACACAATATTTTCAACTGTGAAATGGTATAACAAAAAACGCAATAAAACTCATGACTCAGTTTCATGTTACCAATCACTCAGGTGATCCAGTATCAACACGAATATCAATCTTAAAAATACTTTCAGTATTAAATTCTAATATATATATATATAATGGAAATGAATCTGACAGTACGAAAAAAATAGAAAAACAAAGTAATCCAAAAGTGATGAATCTCTTATAAAGGAAAGTCAATGGTCAAACATTTTGGTTTTAGTAAACCTTTATCAGGACCTTAAGATAGTAAAATAAGTGTCATTAGAACAACAATGGATGTTTTTAATAAAATAAAATAGCAGGGAAAAAGAAAAATATATTTCCAAAGAAAGATCATGCAACCATTCAATCTGCGTTCTTTTTTGAAAAACTATTATGTTATTGGTACAGGCAATGATGTTTAAATGTGTGAAACTTCTAGGAGATACAACAAATTGAAAGATGATAAAACAAAAATTTTTCATTTTCTTCTTTTCTTAGGAGTGTTTTGGCAAATTTTTGCTTTCATCATCTTTCAATTTGTTGTATCTCCTAAAAGTTCTACACATTTAAACATCATTGCCTGTGCCAATCACAGGATAGTTTTTCAAAAAAGAATGCTGATTGAATGGTTGTATGATCTTTCTTTGGAAATATATTTTTCTTTTCCCTGTTATTTTATTTTATTAAAACATTCATTGTGGTTCTAGCAACACTTATTTCACCATCTTAAAATCCTTATGAAAGTTTACTAAAACTGAAATGATTATCATTAATTTTCCTTTATAGTAAATAATTACTTTTGGATTACTTTGTTTTTCTATTTTCTTCATACATATATATATATAGTTTGAAAATTTGTTTTCCTATTAATTTCATTATAAAAAGAACATTATCAAACTCTTTCTCTCACTCACTCACATATGATTCCATACAGTCATACTATAGTTCAATGAACACAATTTCTTAAGTTTTCTTAACTTGTAAAGAAAAAGAAAAAGGAGGTTGCATTTCCTTTTTTTATTTACTTCCTTCAAATGACTTTCTGGATTTAATACTTTGTATATAAAATTTGCTGGTCCTTTTTGTCTTAGCATTTTAACTGCCTTTACAGGCATCAAATGACAAGTTATCAAAAAACTTGAGAAAAACGTATACAAAGGATAAGATAGATATATCTTTGAACACAAGATGCTGAAAAATTGATTATAAAACCAAAATATTTTTCTATCTAAATCATCAAATCAACGAAGTCATTGGAAATTTTAAAAAGAAAATTAGGAATTTTTTGGCATTAGAGATAAAGAAAAGTCAATATTTTTTAGGGATCTAACTTTTTTTTTTTTTTTTTTTTTTTTTTTTTTTTAATGGTTTTATTATTTTTTCTGATGAACTAATGGAAAATAAATTGCAACACTCTGAATATGCATTTCAATTTACTCAGTATTAAACATACCAGTAATACAGCTGGATTACTGGAAATGGTCAACTATACAAATGAATATGTAATGAATAGGTTCTTGAAAACACGGTGTATTAGAAGTACGTAGACCCCATGTTAATACAGTGTATAATCTTCCTTGAGCATTAACACAAGCTTCTACTGTCATAGCATTAGAGACAGTGCATTGGAATGAGTGTTATATCACAAGATGGCCAAAGACTGAAAGTTTTTGAGAAAAATCTACTACCCTTAGCATACACACACACACACACACACACACACAAGGTGTGTTCAAAAAGTATCAAGACTAAGATTATATCTATCAAAACAGAAATAGACAATGAATAAAAGCTAACTTTTTAAAAATTATACTCTCTTTGTCATTCAACACATGTATTCCCGTGAGTTTTCTATTAGTTGAAGCAACTCTGATATGGTTTAGAACTACACCATGATATTTTCTTTTAATGCTCTCCATGTCTCCAAATCTTTGATATAAATTTTTAGTTTAGGAAACAAGAAAAAAATCATATGGAGCTAGGTCTTGTGAATATGGAGGCTGCTGCACTTGCAGAATCTTGTTTTGCCAAAAACTGCTAATCAGAAGTTATTGATCAACAAGTGCCAAGAATTAGTACTGACTTGTCTAGGCATCATCACTTTCTTATGTAAGTTACTCAGTTGTTCACATGTCTTCATTTAAATATCAAATTTTAGAATTAAAAGAAATTAACGATTCAATTTTGATATTTTTGATCACATTGTACCAATGTAAAGATCTATATCTTATTTCAGAGTGTTGCAATTTTGTTTTCTATCAGTATTTTGAACTGCCATGAAGGCGTAATCTTTATTGATTATACATAACTCCTCATTAATGAGATTACTTTTTCATGGTTGTATTTCCTTTTCTATTTACTCAGAAATACATGCAAGAAGCTCGTTCCAAAGTTCCAAGAAATCCAAAACTTTCAGACATGTCCATGTCAGGAATGGCCCAGACCAATTGGCGATTTGTCGAGACTCTATTAAAAGAATGTCGAAGCAAGGTCAGTCAAAAGCTTGATCTTACTTCTATCCATTTTTTTTATCATTAGCTAGAAAATAATGTTTACAAGAAGGTAGGACTTTCTTTCTTTAAGAGATATAATTATATTTATTCTGAAGAAGTTTATAGATTCAAATACATTCATGAAAGGAATATGATCAAAGAAATTTAGCTTTTTCTTTTTTTTTTCTTTGAATTAATTTTTTTTCCAGATGAAACATTATTGATCATTATTATAATTAATTTTTACTTGTATTTTCTTTCATCCTTAAATTTTTATTTTATTTCTTTATTTAGTTTTTATTGCAATTCATTCAGATCACTAAATTACAACAATAAGGAAGCTTACAGATCAGAAATGATAATAAAGAATAAACTCTTCATGAGATCCTGACACATTTGGTTTGAGGGAAATACAAAGCAACTGAATATTTAAAGAAAAAAAGAAAATAGATGATATTTTACTCTATTTTTATCTTTATATATTACACATTAATATAAGATATTACTAAGATTCTCAGTTTGTTTGCCCAACTCCTTCACTGCAAGGAGAATATGACACAAGGTCAATTTTTAATCTGGTTTGAATTCAGTTTTCTTTTTCTTAGACTGATTGTCTTACCATGACTAAAAAACCCAGTTTGCTCTACAATTTACCCATAACTAAGGGCATTAGTGCTAAGTGAAAGGCAAAAAGCCTCATCCAGGATTTGAACTTAGGTCACTGATTCCATTTTCTAAGATGTTAACTAATATGCTAAATACTACCTATTTGTGTGTGTGTTTGTATATATATATATATATATATATATATAATGGACCATGAACCCTTTGGATTCCTGTTATAATAGCAGTCCATGATGATATTGATGCTTTTATTTAGGAAGGAGTGAAGGATTATTATTAGCATTTAATACTTTTCTTCTTAGAACTTGAATGATTTAAAAAATGTCATTCAGCCTGGATGTAGACTTCACATAATCATCAGTTTCAAGTTGAACTGGAAATTGCTTTATTTTTTAAAAATCTTCATGATTTTGTTGGGTTACAGTTATTCAGAGAACCACACACACCTCTGTGTGTGTGTGTGTGTGTGTGTGTGTGTGTGCCATAGTTAGAGGGAGGAGTAAATTCATGCCTTTTCCAAGAGTATTAGTTCAAAGTAAACAAAAACTTGTCAAATGGCATTTAAACTCTTTCCACAAATTCTATTCTTCATACCTTTAACCATTAGACCATCTGCACCTCCTGCAGAAATGGCAGTAAATGTACTGAAATGGCTCAGTTGCTCTGAAATAATTCAACATTGATGTATTCTTGTTTTTTTAAATACATAATTTGATTGCTGTCTTTAAATTTTGATTATAAATATATTTATAGAAAAATATTCTTGAAGCAATAAAAAATTGAACTTTAAGATTTATTTCTTGTAAGAAATCAATTTGGCTGGACAATTTACTTAAGAGTAACTTTTCTTTTTTTTTTTTTTTTTGTCAAATTGTATAAAAATATTTTTACAACATAGGAATCTAATCTACAATCTTTTATGAAGTAATATAATTTTTTTTTTTATTGTTCTTGTGATTAAAATGTCTGAAAAGATCATTTCTCTGCTTACCTAAATACAATGATTATTTTTGTCCCTTTTATTTTGATATATATTATCTTTCTTCTTTCAAATTGATTATTATTGAATTGTTTTCAATGAATTTTTAGTGATCAAAGAGTCTTATTTATTATATATTAAATCCTAAGAATTTTAGGATGGAAATATGAGTCGCATAATGTTTTTGGTATGGAAGATGGAATCAATGAAGTTTTTTTATCTGACTTCATACAAGACCTGAATGTGATACAAAGTCAATTCAATGTGGGATGCCCACAGAAAGCAAGCCTTTTGTGGGACTGATTAAAAAATTACTTGGATTCTATCAGCATTCTCCTTTAGGGGCCAGGCAATAAAAATAGCCTTTAAGGGTTTTAGACAAAGGAGCAGGTGCTGACTGGTGGTGGAAGCTCCTTGCCCTAAAACTAAGCTGTTCATTTTATGTGTCCTTGGCCAAACTAACAAGAAGCAATAAGATAAAATCTATGAACCCAGTTTAAATTCTAGCCAAGGGTATTTGCATTCACTTTGTACTTTGAAAAGGCATGAATCCACTTATTTCTACAACTCTCAAAAAATAGCAGGATGAATTGACCTTATTAACCATAGTGGTGGGCAAACAGTCTAAGAGAAGGATAATTTTGAATTTGAACTGTATAAAAGGGAATGGAAGGAAACTGCTCTACTATCTCTCTCAAGAACCATCATGGTAATTCACAAATTACTCACAATGGAAACCATGACTGCCAAAATTCTGAAAAGACTCAGAACTTTCTAAATTTTATCAATATAATGGGTTGGTAGATAAAATGTTACTTATTTTCCTTTGATTATATAATTCAATGTTTGAGTCCTGTTTAAAATGCTAGGATTTTGGATTCTGATTTTCAAGGCTCTTTCCATTTGAAAGATTAACATAAAAAAATCTTTCTTTTCTAATTTAGCCTTGTGTTGTGCTAAACTAAGCTTCGTTAATATCAACAATAAATTTACCCCTTTGTGTAGATATGAATTTATTATTTCATGCATTTTAAATGCCCCCCACCTTTTTTTTACAATTAACTCTTTAGCTGCCACATTCTCCAATTTTTGTTTGCTTCTATTGCAGCATTTTCAAGTGAAAGATGACCATTTCCAAAAATGTTACTTAAAATCTTTAAATCACCAAAAATTCTTGTGCATCCTGAGTATGACACTAAATTGCAACCAGTTTAGGCTCCAATTCTAGAGTTATGAGATGTCTGGAATCAGCCCTTTATTGCCATTACTCCTAGGTTCACTTTGATTGGGAATGATAATAGATAATAGGTTGGTAACTTGATTTTAAATCCTGAACAAACCAGCTGGTGTTTTATTTGGCACTACTGCACTTGATAAAGCACAAATCCATCTCTTCACCTCCTAACTATGGGTAAATAGTAGAGCAGACTGGATTCTTTATGCTTGGTTAGGCAACCAGTGTAAGAGAAGGAAAACTCTGAATTCAAACCAGTATTACTCTGCTTAAAAATTGACTTTGTGTCACATCCTACTTGTGGCAGAGGGGTTAGGTAAATACATACCTGTTAGGGTCCCGCCTATGGATCAAATAAATCTGTCTATGATTTTTTAGCAAGATTTTAAATAAACTTTAATACATTAATTTTGTAAATTATTGATATTGCAACTAAGTATGAAGTGCTTACTTGTTGAAAGTAATTGGGAACTATCTTTTAATAGGTTGTGAATTATTAATATCAGAAAGGAATATTTGAAACCATATAATTGTATACAAATTATTTGTATTATATAGGAATAATTACTCAGTCATATCAAAGCTAAATTATTAGTATTGGATAGTAATTGATAATATATAATTTTTTTAACAGATTGTTTTTATTAAATAAGAAGATACTTGAAATGATATAATTTCTTGCAAAAAAAAGACTGAATGCAGCATTAAAATTAACCTACAACCATGAAATCTTATAGCTTCTACTAATCATAGCTACTATATTAACCTCTTATCTACTGTATACTTACATTGGTGAAAAATCTGTGGCACTGAAACTACCATTGTCTTATTTGTAATTTGCAATGTTCTTTCTAATGTTCTGGCAACCAAATGATATAGAATATAGTTTTCAACCAGCATGTCTGGATGTGAAATTGCATTTCATACTTGTGTACCCAGTTGGTAAGAAATTAAATATGTTTTAAATTTAAATTTAACTTAAAACTGGTGAAATTAAGAAATTAATTCAGTCTTTTCCAGAGTTAATCTGCAAATTGCATTTATATTCAGTTTATATAATAAATGTTAAATTTTTATGTAAGAATTAAGATGATGTCTTTGTTGCTTTCTGTGAACAGACAAAAAGAATGTTGGTAGAGAAAATGGGTCAAGAAGCAGTGGAATTGGGCCACGGTGAGGTGAACATAACTGGGGTGGAGGAAAACACCCTTATTGCCAGTTTGTGTGACCTGTTGGAGAGAATTTGGAGCCATGGTTTGCTTACCAAAAAGGTTAGTATGATGATGACAATGATTTTTGTGCATCTTTGAATTTTGTATGTAGTTTGTATTTTTTTGTATTTATACTTGGATGAGTCAAAACTTTTTGCAACATTTTGGTAATGTAAGGCATAATTTGGCAGCTACAGATGCTTTTGCCAAGGTTATGAACATGACAAATCACACTGCACTGTGAGATGCCAATATCATCTGATACTCTCAGAGTTTGCCTCTTTGGCTTGAAGTACTGCCTTGAAATCTGCCTTAGACCTTGCCTGATCATCATAGATTCTGCAAGCTGAGCAAAATTTCTTGGAACATCTGATTACTGTTATCAAATGTACTTTCACCTTTTGCACAAGAAGTTTTTGGTTGCTTCTCTAGTGTTATGGCTCAGTCGGTATTCATAAAGCATAAGTTTTTGAATTAGACTATGTTGCATATTCATCTGTACAGCTTTCAAATCACATACACTGTGCATTGCTTCACTCTGTATCAGCACACTGACTACCTCGATTCTACCAACCTAAGCAGGTACTTTCCATGGCATGATGATATATGCAGTGCAAACTAATATGTACCAAAATAGTGCAAAACTTTTGACTTGGTAGCATATCTAATATAAAGAATTTTTTTTAGTTCTTTATTACTTGAGTAACTTGTAGTGATTGTTTTGAAAGATAATTCTAAATCAGAAGGTTTCTTTGTTGCATCACAGTAGTTATTAACTGAATTCTGTTTTGAAATTTACAATGTATAATGTTCTTGATTAATGGAGATGTTTAGATTAAGTATATTGACAAGGAAGGATGTTGAAAAATAAATGTTTGCTGTGTAAAATAAAGTCTTTGATTACTTATTGATGGAAGTATGTCAATGTATCCTAATTATTCCAGGTATTATTTGGATAGTCCAGTCAGCTGGGGTTGAAGAATACACTGACTGCATCTCTGCAGAGGGTTAAGGTTCTCTCCCAACAAGTGTCCTCGATATGACATTAAACTATCTGATGTCGAGGCTCCAGCCTTGGAGATTTGGGGAATATGGAGTACCCCTTCATTACCATTGCTTCCAAGTTGACTCTATAGGTCAAATAGAGCAAACTGTGTGCAAACAAATGACTGATTTTAAATTGTGACTGTTATATAGCAATACTTGAAACCACTTAACTGTGTGCAAAAAACAGCTCAGGCTTGTTTAAAAATGTTATCTACAAAATGTGTTTATATATACGAGGTGGCCTCAATAAGTTTCCAGACCTTTTTGTACAAGCATTTAAAATTGTCATAGACTCTTGAAAATTCTGTATGTTATTGCTATACATCTTATGAGATGGCAGACCAATTTATATGATTTCAGCTTCAAATCAACAGCTACAGCAGGAATTGGAATACTCCCTACTAAAGCCTGATTGTCACAGCTAGTGAATTTCAAAAATGCAATCTGGACGTGAGGACACTTTAGAAGAACGATATGCAATAAAATTCTGTTTTAAACTTGGAAAAAATGCTGCCACAGAAAAGTATGGAATGCTTCAGACTGCTTTTCGACAATCTTGCATGAATCGAGCATGAGTTTTTGAGTGGCATAAGAGATTCAAGGAAGGCAGGGAATCTGTGAGGGATGATGGGAAGTGTGGGAGGAGTAAGGAAGTCAATATACCAGAGTTGATTGGCCAAATAAAGAATTTCATGGATAAGGACTGTCATGTGTCTACAGAGACAATAAGTGCACAGTTTGATGTCAGTGTCAGAACTGTACACGCAATTATTCGCGAGGAACTGAAGATGTGGAAGATTTGCGCGAAGTTTGTCCAAAGGGTGCTCAGAGAAGATCAGAAAGAAAGACGTTGTCATGATAGCAGGGAGATGGTCGAGCTGATCAATTCAGATCCCGCAGTTCTTGATGCTCTGGCGACCTGCGATAAAAGCTGGATCTACTGCTATGACCCAGAGACCAAGAGACAGAGTTCCCAGTGGAAGCATGCTGGGTCTCCCAGATCCAAGAAGGCCAGACAGAGCAAATCCACCCACAAACTTTTGATGATCCCTTTTTTTGACAGCATTGGCATGATCTACATGCACTGGGTTCCCACTGGATAGACAGTCAACAAGGAATACTATGTTGAGGTTTTAAGGGAGTTCAGAAAGAGATTCCATCGGAAGAGGCCAGCAGTCTTCAAATTGGGTCAGTGGCATTTCCACCAGAACTATGCACCTGTCCACAACTCTATCCTTGTCACAGACTATTTGACCAAGTTGGGCATCAAGACAGTTCCTCACCCTCTTTATAGTCCAGACCTTGCTCCCTGTGACTTTTGCTTATTCCCTAAGCTCAGAGGATGTCGTTATGAGACAATTGAGGAGATGAAAGAGGCTGTGACGAAGGTCATTGACACGCTCACACAAGAGGACTTCCATGGGGCCTTCCAGAAGTTGTTGGAACGGTACAAGTGTATTGCAGCCAAAGGAGATTACTTCGAAGGGGACTACAGTTTCATGTGTGTGCTATCAATAAAAGCGCCCTGGAAACTTATTGTAGGCACCTCGTGTATATATATATATATATATATATATATAAACAAAATTTGACATTATATTTAATGTCAATGGTTCATATGCCATAAAACCGAACCAAACTAAGTATTGCTATGTGCAAATAAATGAGTAATGTTAAAAAGAATTGCTAGTGTTAGATTGCAATGCTTGAAAGTCTTTAACTTTGTGAGTAAGTCAAATTGTTGGTATTACATAGTAGTTCTAATACTCATTTGACTGTCTGCGATTGAAAGAATAGTGTGGAATAGAATCATTTGTGTTAAATAGCAATAATTTAATCGACTTCATTGTGTGCAAACAAATGATTAATATTGAATAGAATTATAATTGTTAGAATAATTGAAACCATTTACTATGTAGAAACAATAGCAATACTAGTGTGCTAACAAATCAGTTCTAACTCATTTGAAAATTAATTTATTGATAAACTAACCTTTTACATATCATGTATATCTACTAGAATGTGTGCAAACAAATAACTGGTGTTAAATTGTGACTGTTATATAGCAATACATGAAAACATTTAACTGCATTAAAAATGAGCTCAGGCTCGTTTAAAAATGTTATCAACAAAGTGTCTACAAATCATATATATTTCATCTATATTTATAAACAAGATCTGGCATTAAATTATCAATGATCGTTGATGTGCCATAAAATCCAACCAAACCATTATTCGGATAATCTTCATCTTTATTGTTTTGATTACACTTTTATCTGGCTTATATGTCATATTTATGCATGTTTAAAAAATTATTGATTGAATTCTTTTCAAAGCTTCTTGAAAATTACCTGATATAATGAGAAAGATTAAAGAGTGAACTTTCTGAAATGAGAATGGTATAATAAAGTCCAAATTATTATTGGAATCAAAATAATATTTAATCAGAATGTTCAATTTTTACCCAGCCTTCAAACTGAGATTAGAGTGTGGTACCTTTTCATCTTCCCTGGCTTTGAGTAGGATGTGGGGGGAAAAAAAAAAAACTTAGTCCAGGAGATATCAACTCTGTGGCAGCACTTTTCCATTGCAGCAAAAAAAAAAGTTGGAACAGTCAGAAGCTTGCTTGTCACTGGTTTTGGGGATGCAGTCAGCATATTTTAAGTCCTGCCAATAGAGCAATTTATTTCTATTTTAAATGCACAATTATTCTTACAAAGGTTAAATATGCAACACTTCTTCTCTATGATTCCTACACATGGACACATCAGTGTTGGCTGACCTGCAAAAGCCTGAATTCCTCAGCCCTGTGCAGACACCGGATGCCATCTAGAGGACTTAACAAGACCAATGATCAGTAGGGATAGATGTTGAGAAAGTCATGATGATAATAACACAAATAACAGAGTATGTGATGTTTATGTACAGGCTATATGGGGGAACTTTTCCTTTGTTTTTCTCAAGAAAACTGTGCTCTTTGGGCAAGCTGTCAGATTGTTGTTTCCAAACTATCAATAATTTCAAATAGACTTAGAGGGACGCTGATCACATTTATTATCTATTCAGTTAAACAACTGTAATTGTAAAAAATATATTAAAAAGTGCTAATCTGATTTTCCCTCTCCAGAAGTTTATACATCCAAATTTTAGTGGTAATGAAAAAAAAGATAAAGAGATGGGGAGGGGGAGTCCTGTGGTGTAGTAGCTAAGGTGCTGGACTGCAGCCTTGAAGTGAGTGAATTTGAACTCCAGTCTCGGTATTTATGTTCACTTTTGGGGTAATATTCTTGGGAAAGGTATGACCCGCCACCTATTATCCCTCCAGCTATGGGTTAAATAATATCATTGCTGTTTTTTTGGGTTTTTTTTCAGGGATGGCTTTTAGTATATCTTGGCACTCAATCTATATATTATACATCAAAAATCAATAAAGAGAAATTATATGTGATCAGGAATTATAGCTGGTATTGCTAACAGAGGGTTGTTATTATAAGTATTTACTAAGTTGGGATTAGTGTAGGACACGAAGTGGGAATCAATCTCAGTAGTAAAACATTAATACTATAAAGAAAATAATATAAAGAAACTATTTAAAAATTAAATAAAAAAAAAATCTCATATCTCAAAGAAGTAAATATATATGAAAAATATAAGATACATCTACAAAAAAAACAAAACTATCTACAAAGTGTAATTATCAACAACTAACTTTTGTCCTGTGTTCTAAGAATTTCTTGATAAACAAAAATATTTACCAACAAACTATTTGCTTATAAGTTATATATGCAAAAATAAAAAAAATCTGGCATTAAATAACCTACAAGTGTTGATATGCCACTAAACCAAACCAAACTTGTTAGGAGGAGTCCTTGTGCCATAATGACTAAAATGCTGAACTGCAGTCTTGAAGTAAACGAGTTTGAACTCCAGCCTTGCTATTACTTTCACTTTCAGACTAATACCCTTGGGAAAGGTATGAACCCCCTTATCCACCTCAGCTATGAGTTAAATAGTATCATTGCTGTTCTTCTATGAGGATGGCTTTGGCATTAAATAACCCATGAAAGTTGATATGCCATTAAACAAAGAAACTGAAAGAAACTAAAAAACAAACTTGTTAGTATGCTAGCCTAGCCCATTAACCATTATACCTCATGAAACACCCAGGTATGTATTTACCCAACCCCTCCACAATTAGCAGAATGAAACATTAGATCAATTCTTAAGTGGAGTACACCTAGTTTGAATTCAGTTTTTATCTTCTCTTAGACTGGTTGCCTTACCAAAGTTAAAGCATTCAGTTTGCTTTATGATTTACCTATAACTTGAGATGAATTCATTTTTAGTGCAAAGCTAAAAGCCAGCAGCATCATCCATGATTTAAACTCGGTGATCTGCGTTCATTTTCTCTGAGAAATAATCCTTACACCACATATTACTAAAATACTCATTTGGTTTATATGTATCCATATCCCAGCAAAATCTCATCTCATTATAGCAACATAAGGTCAATTTTAAGTGGAGTACACTGGTTTGAATTCAGTTTACTTTCTCTTAGACTGGTTTCTGTAACAATGTTAAAAAGCTCATTCTCTCCTACTATTTACCTATTACTGGAGAGGAGATGGATTCATGTCTTTTCTTAGGGTATTATTGGAAAATGAAATATTTACAGCCTCATCCAGGATTTGAACTTGGCTCACCAAATCCATTTCTTTTGGTGATAAGGCATCCAAGTAGGTTTATCTGTATAATTTTTACCATAATGAAACTGTTTCTAAATTTTCTTAAAAGTTTGTTCTTTTAGGAAAAAATTCTTTTAAAAAAGTTTTATACATCTAACAAGTGCTAAATAATTGATCATCTAAAATGTATTAAGAAAACTTAGAACAAGGCTTCTGAAACATTTTACTTGATTTTCATCCCTTGTAACAAATTTTATTTCTATTCCCTTCCAAATGAATTAATTGAATATTGCGAATGTTTCTTTTCAGTCTCACTGGATGCCATGATGAGAGAGGTTGATTTTTTAAAATGTTTTTGGTTTCAAGATTAAAATTTTTACAAAATATAGAAAAGTTATTATGAATAGAATATTGAATCATACAATAACACCCACATGAACAAATATCTGGCAATACTGAAACTAACTTAATATCTGACAATTCGTCTTCATGATCCAGCAATTTTTATTATGTTATAAAGGGATTTATGAATGCAAATTAGCAAGAAGAGTCTTTATAGCATAATGGCCAAAGTGCTGGACTGCAGCTTCAAAGTAAGGAAGTTCAAACTTCACTTGCATTATTACATTCACTTTTAGATTAATGCCCTTGGGAAAGGTATGAACCCCATTATATCCCCCCAGCTACATGTTAAATAGTATCTGCTGTTCTTCTACAAGGATAGCTTTAGCATTAAATAAACTGTGAAGGTTGATATGCCATCAAAAACAAACCAAACCAAACTAGCAAATTCACTTGTGAAACTGAAAACATCTTAAGAATCAATCCATTGTCATGGCATCCAGTGAGACTAAAAAAAAATGTCTGCAATATTTAATTAATTTATTTAAGGGTGAATGAAAATTAAACTTGTTTACAAGTGGTGCATCTAGTAAAAAGTTTTAAAAGCCCTGGTCTAGATTGTTTGTCCTAAGTAATAATGTTACATAATTATTTTTTTTTAATGTTGTCTGCTTAGTTATGTTTTATTAAATCTGAAGAATTATTTTTCTTTCAAAGTCAAACAGTTTAAATTCTTTTCAATAAGTTACATCAAGCAGTAATATGGCTTTCTCCTGATTATTGTTAAAATCACCCTATTGATGAAACCCCTCTTCACTATTAAGAACAAAATTCTTTTTTCATGTTAAAACCTTTCCTCTCGGCCAATAAATATTCATACTGAATTTGGTAGCAATACATCAAAACATTTGGTTAACAAACTTCCTAATTAATATGAATACATTTGGGATATATCTTGATTATTTGAAAAGCTGCTTTTGTATTTATGTATATCAAAATCTATTACTACAGACTCCTATATATGCTGAGCACCTACCATCAATCAAAGTATTGCAGATATTAGTTTTACAAAATGCCATCTTGTAAAAATCAGTTATCTGTCTTCTATTCCCAGATCAATGTACAGGAGTTCAAATGTTATATTGCCTTTATCAGATTATCTATAAACTAGTAGTTGAATGTAACCTTTTATGATAGGAAGGTTTTAAATAAATACATCAAAACTTCTATACAATCAAATGATATATATATATATATATAACACAGTAAAAGCATATATAGCTAGTAAGTAGCTGGTAAGATTTCCAAAGTACATTAGCATATGAATATAATACGACTTTAAAAAGTATTGATCATTTACTTTAGAAGATTTAGATAAAATATGAATGATGTAGGCATGACTATATAGTAAACAGGATATATTATACTCCCTACTTCCCAGAAAAATTTGCACTTGCTCACTGTTGTACACAAGTGAAGGTTATTCATAGAACTATAAATGAATAAAAATCATCATGGTAACCATTGTGCTGAAAAGTGGAATTTGGTGATTTTTAGTTGCTGCAATTTTATGTCTTTGGAATTTTTTACCAAATTTTTTATTTATTTATTTTTTTTTTAATAAGAATATTTGGCATTCAATATATGCATTGTATATTGAAATATGTTGTACATAATACATATATAATGTGTGTATTGCATTCAGTTCCTACAGAATTTTTCCTTTGGCCACCAACATTTCTTTTTCTGAGACACTATACATGTTTACCTGGACAACTTACTTTCATTTATGTTTACATGTGTGTCTGTGTGAATGAATAAATTATTTTTCAGAACGTTTTCTTAAATCAAGAAACTGCTCAAATACTTGCCATTAGAAAAGGATAAAATCTAAAAGAATCTGTTATCTCACCTCCTCATGTCTGCTTCATTATTAAGTTTTATGTATTGAAAAAATACTACCGTCAAATGAAACACAAGTCTAAAACATGAGACTTAGTTGAATGAACACATAGACAAGAAAAATGTCATTGACTCTGTCTATGCTGTTAAAACTTAGATCTACATATGTTCTATAATTGATATTGTGCACTCTTTATACACACACACACACAGGTTGTCCAAAAAGTTCTAAGCTTCATCCAGATTTTAGAATTGTCATACGCCTTTCACCTTTTATGGACCTCACTTGCATAGAAATTGGAAATCTGAATTAGTTTTTCTAGTTTTATAAGAAGTGGTAGTGTTAACACAAGAAAAATGTTCAGCTATGATTATTCTAAGTGAGACATTGAACTTCTTTTATGGCCCTCGTGTGTGTGTGTATGTATGTATATATATATATATATATATATATATATGTGTGTGTGTGTGTGTTTGTGTGTAATTTATTAAGTTAATTGTATTACCAGAAGGGTTAGTATAAAATTAATTATGAGAAAATCTTTCAGCAGGTGTTTCATGATAAAATTTACCTCTCTCAATCAGCTTCTAGGTGTAATGTCTCTGTCTTTCTCTCTCTCTTTCAGATCACATAGGGTCATAATTAAATATCAACTTTGTTGTAAATAAAATTTGTGTATGAAAAAAAAAACATGGTAAATTTACAGATGATTGAAAATTGATCTTTGATAATAAAAAGATTACCAAAAGAAATTAGCACTCAATTCTTTTGCAATGCTTGAAGCCGAATTTTTATGCACTAGAAATGACAGTGATTTAGACCTCAGTACAGTTACAAAAATAAACTCCTAGTAGTAGGATAGAATTTGGGCTTATTCTAAGGAACGATATTACTTTGCTGTGAATTGAGTCCGTCTACTAAATAATTGTAGTTAGTGGCATAAAGTTATCTATGAAAAGGATTAGTTTGTGGTCCTGGGGCATTACTATATCAACTGGACCTCCTCCTCCTCTTCAAAGCTGCCATTTTTGATTCTTAGCAAATGAATGGAGAATGTTGTAATCTCTGGTTAGCAACAAATATAATTTTTCTTTATAATTTTTTTTTTTTTTTGTTTTCCTTTTGCTTCTCTTTTCTTTCTTTTGTTTGCTGCTTTTTCTTTACTTATCCTTTAGCTTCTCTTTTCTTTTTCTTTTTCCTTTTCTTTTTCTTTTATTTCTCTTTTCTTTTCCTTTTTTTTCTCTTTCCTTTTCATTTGCTTCTCTTTCTTTTTCTCTTTTTTTTTCTTTAGCTTCTTTCCTTTTCTTTTCATTTCCTTTGCTTGTCTTTCCTTTTTTTCATTTTTCTCTTCTTTCCTTTTCCTCATCTTTTTTTATCCTTACCATTTTCCCTCTCTTTCCCTTTCCATTTATTTTTCCTTTCTTTTTATTTATATCCCTCTTTTTTAAGTCCCAGCATCTTCCTTTCTTTCTATACTTATATCTCCCCCATTTTTTATTCAACTATTCTCCTTCAATTCTCTCTCTCCTTTTCATCTTTAATTTTTCTAATTTGTTTCTATCTTCCTTTCTCCGCACTTTTATCCCTGTCTATTTATACAAACATATCCTTAAATCTCACCCTCTTTTGTTTCTATCTTTCTTTGAATCTATTTACAGAATCTAATCTTGTCAAACTATCAGAATACCGAACTATTTTTCAACTTTCTTTTGAAGGCAAATCTTTTATGTAATCACTCAACTTGATGTAGATCTTCCTGTGATTCCATAATTGGTTACTTTCTCAGTTTTAACTAATATCTCAAATTTTCTACTTTGCAAAAGACAAAATTTGTGTATTTAAGTCTTCCATAAGCTGATGCTTTGACTTTACTTTAATGAAAATGATATCTTCCTATTGTTGACTTTGATGTAAATTTGTATTTTTAAAATCTGACTGTAGAAAAATGCCACAACCAAAACTAATTTTCCTGATCTTGACTATCTTAATTTATTATCCTCTTTTCTACGATTTATGAAATTCTGGTTTTAAGATATTGGCTGGGGAACAGTTTTAATATATATATATATATATATATATATATATATATATATATATATATATATATATGTATTACTAGAATTCATTGTATGTGTGTGTTGGCAATTTGCACCCCATAAAATACTAGTTGTGCGGCTACTCACCTCTCATCTTACAAACCATCCAAGTAAGATGAACAATACATGCTAGGTACTGCTGAAGAAGCAAGGATGAACCCATAAGTGACTTTCCCTTATGGACTCTACACATGAATGTGCCGGTGTTGGCCAACCAGCAAGGACTTACATTAACTCTGTGCAGACTGGATGCTGTCTAGAGGATTTTCTAGGAGTGATGGAAAGTACAGACAGATGGCAAGAAATAGTCAGGGAATTCCATGCTATCAACATGACATGATGATATATAACCATAACACAGCAAAAGTAATATACCATAGTGAAGTTTTTATCAAAGCAATACATTCTAAAATGCTTTAACTAAGAGGATAAAATTATTTTCTGTCTAATTTGCAACAGTGATAATATTGGGGGTGAGTCTGGATTTACACACATCGTCTTTTAATCAATCAAATTCCCAATATCATAGTGATAATTGTGTAATGGTAATTAAAATCTTTCAGTACTTCCAGTGCAGAAGCATATCATGAACTACTGTTACAATAACCTACTGGGTTTTGCTGGTCATTTTGTAGATATTCAACTGAATCAATTTGACACATAGTCACTGATTGTTCCATAAATGTAGCTAACAGACTCGCTATAATTGTCTTATGATATTATATTGTGACCATTAATCTATGATAGAATGATTTTTCTTACAAGCTAAATAGTTAAGAATTTGAAGCATGAAGAAAGCAAGTTTTTGTTGAAACATAGACCTATATTTTTTTGACTTGGTATTCCCACTACTGTTCTTCAACAATGATGGCTTTGGTATTAGATAACCCATGTTAGTTGATATGCCATTAAAGCAAAAAAAATTTTTTTTGTTTCCTAAACTGAAAAGGGTAAGATTTCAGGAGGTGAGATGTTAAAAGAAATTATTTAAGCACAGCTTTACACTATCTTTAAAAAAAAAAAATTTCTGAGGTGCTTTAATCAATGGAAAACTCACTGGAGTAAATGGGTTTGATACTAAGGGGATTATTTTGAAGAAAACTGATTTTTCATTAATTGTTCATGTCTGTCTTAATAAATATGGCTTCTGTCTTCATATTTTTTAGCACACTGTTAGTGCCTGAGAGTGTTCTCTTTGGGTAGTTTGAGGCATTGACTGGTTTCATCTTTATTAGCAAGGAAATCATTCAAGAAAAGTTGATCATATTTGAATTAAATAAAAGATTTGTTTTAAAATGATAATCAGGAATCATAAATTGAAATTCTAATCAGAGCAAGTGAGAATTGAACCTAGGATAGGTCTAGTAAATTCTAGTGAAATACAGAATAACTAAGTTTCAACTACCAACACTTACAATCCACTGATATGGAGTTGACATAAATAATGGGTCTGAAATTGAATATTGGCCATAATATTTTTCTAAGTTTGTCCACCTAACTTTCTTTTTGATCTCAGGTCTCAAAAGATCACTGGAATTTTTTTTTTTTTAATTGAAATCTAACATTGTCTTTGACTTCACTTTGACAACAGTATTGTTGCATTGGTTTGCTAATCTGTTTTGGCCTTTACTTTTCTCTGGACAATATTTGTGGTATAGAGAAAGAAGACTTGCTACATGGGCATCAACTGACCTTCTATAAAACCTTGCTAATTTCCAAAGGTAGGCACAGATCTATTGTCTTGTCAAATCAATGGATGCCATCATTCTGAATCCATGTATAGTATTTATATATATATATTTTATAAATTTTTGTACTTTAACAAAACTCATGGAGAAAAGTTAGATAGGCACTATACAAGGATGCTGCATACTATTTTGAACAAACCCTGGAAGCAGCACCTCTCAAAATGGCAGCTGTATGGCCACTTAACCTCCCATCACACAAACCGTCCAAATAAGATGAACAATATATGTTGGGCACTGCTGGAGAAGTAAGAAAAAACTCCTAAATGATGTTCTCATATGGAGACACCAGTGTTGGCCAACCAGCAAAAAACTTAGATACATCAGCTCTGTAGACACTGGGTAACATCTAAAGGACTTACAAAGATTGAGGGAAGATAGGGACAGATGGCAAGAGAGAGTATTTCTATAATGTATAGTCATCTGCTGAGAATATACTTTAAAAAGTGAAAATTATACCATAAGTATATAGTATATTTTCTTAGCAATTAGAGGAAAGAACAATTTACCTACATTTAAAACTACGATTTTTATTTTTTTAATGATCTTTTAATTGACAGTTTCAGTTTGATACTTGATATATGGGATGCAACTGCTGAGCCATTGGGCACATATCCCTCTAGTATATGAGTGAGCCAAACTTTTAACACCTATGCATTCCTTATAATAGGAAGGTGAAGTAAAGTTAGTAACAAAATGTCAAAGAACAAAAATAAAATGTTTTCTTGGTTAGTGATGTTATTTTGATCCAAATGTGTTGGAGGCCATGAGTTTATAGAAGATTGCTGTGATTGGTCAAAAAAGTTTTCAATTTACTGAGTAATTCCAGTTCTGTCTTCTATAAAACAAAACACAAAAAATACATTCTGAGCTTTTGATCATTGATTTTCCCAAGATCATATGAAAACTCAGGGGTGTTCTGAAGAGGAAAGCTGCTTATAAGTGGCATCAATTTAGAGTTAGAGGAATGATCTAATCATATATATAATGTGTGTGTGTATGTGTGATATATCTTATCATATGCATAATTGTGTATGTGTGTGTGTGTCATATCTAATTGTAAGTGTGTATATGAGAGATCTAATTTATGTATATGAAATCTAATCATGTATGAGAAAGAGAAAGAGGTCTAATTCTGTGTATATGAGACATCTGATACACACACACACACACACACACACACACACACAAAATTATGCATGTTTGTGAAAGAGAAATCTAATGTATATTTGTGCATCAGATCTAATTGCGTGTGAAATTTAATCATGTATGAGAAAGAGAGATCTAATCCTATATGTGTGTATAAGATCTAATATGTGTGTGCATGTATAAAAGATCTAATTGTGTGTGTGTGTATATATATATATACACACGCACACAATTAGATCTTTATATATATATGTATATATACACACAATTAGATCTTTATTTATATATATATATATATATATATATATATATATATATATATATATATATATATATATATAATTGTATGGGCATGCTTATATATATGTGTATATAGTGTGTAAGAGAGAAATCTAATGTATATTTGTGCTTTAGGTGTTATGGTGTGTGAAATCTAATTGTATGTGTGTATATGAGATCTTATATATCTATATATATATAATATATATATAATTATGTATGTGGGTGAGGTGAAGAGCAAAAGATAAAAATTGGTTCACTTGTTAGTAACTTGTAAAATAGAATTGGTAGATCAATTTTTCATATTCTGCTTGTAGCTGCCAGTGTCAGTTTTGTATTAATGCTCTTAGGAAAAAAACATTAATCTCGCACTTCCTCTTCATTGTTCTATTGTTGCCGATTATCTTGATCATATTATGATTAATATAACTCTTTTTCATAAAAATATATAGTATAGAGGTTAGTGACTACATAGCTGATTTACTTTGTCCACTGTTAGAAATCTTAAAAAAGAAGATTCAATAAGATTTCAACATAAAAATCAGCATTAATAACTATAATATTTTTTTCTCTCATTGTTGAAAATGTTATTTGGTACAAGCTGAAATTATATTTTTACTATATGACTTTTGAGGATGTTGATACATCAAAAAATGTTGAATATATAATGATTAATATCTTAATGTTACTGAAATCAGCTAAATCCCTATTGCTGCCAATGTCCTGTTGGCAGGGCTTAGAATATAGTGATTGTATCCCTTGTAGAAGGGGTGGGACCGCCTCTGAAAAAGGGGTATCTTGGGTATGATACTAAACTGCATCTTTTGCTGAGGCTTCTGTTCTGAGACTGAAGTGTGGAATTGCCATTATTTTCAAGTTCACTCTGACTCAGAGTAGTACGTGTTATGGTCCTGTTGGTAGATCTGTTTGCAAATTATTTGAATTAGATAAAAATATTTGATATCATATAACCCTGTGTATAATAGAAAAGAAAAGTACTATGTACACAATTCCCTAGTCTCTAGGCATAAAATAACCCCAGATGGTTTTACATGCCATTAAAATCAGTCAGTTTACTGTTGTTATCAGGTTCTGATATTAAGAAAACTGGTGCCACAAGATTTTTTTTATTGTCTTTAATACTAGTTGTATTCTTCCAATTATTAGCCATAAGAATTATCAAAATAAGAATTTGCAAACCTTTGTTAGGATGCATCAAAAGTATATTTTAATTAACTGAGAATTCATGGAGGACTTCCTGATAGCTCTTGTATGTTCTTGAAGTATCTGTAGTTCTTTACTCATAGTATATTTTCATGATCCAAAACCTTAGTTTTGAATTACTGGTTCTCATTTACCTTTCATTTATACATATATATATATATATATATATATATTGAAGTGCATAAAAAGTATTTTCATGTTTTAATCAACTTAGAGTTTATGTGGGACCACATAAGCTTTTTAAAGCTTATATAATGCTTGCTATATGGTATCTTTTGATGATCCTAGGTCATCTGAAAGTTTTCATTTGCTGATAGACAGGTTTTCTTCTACCTTGCATTTTAAAACATCATATTCAATTGATAGCCATCCAGGTTACATAAGGTCAAGTGAATAAACGAAGATCATTCAATAAATAAGGGGAACGTTTTTGGAAAAAGCAGAATAATTTTTTTTCCATATATGTAAATGCAGCTTTGTTTGGGATTGATTTATAGAAAAAATATTTTTAATCTCACTGAAATTTTTTTGAGTCTATTCAAAATGGTGGCAAATCAAGCAGAGTACTCCAGGCTTGATCAGATGTCTGTCATAAAATTTTTGCTGTCTGAGAAGTGCAAACAATGTTACAAACTATTGCACAGAAGAATGTGTTAGTCAAAAAAATGTTTACTTGCATAAATTTGTTACTACATGCCTGAGTAAAAAAGACAGTCTATGGAGTGTAAATAAACTTACTTTCTGGAAAAAGAAAATTTCCAGGCACAATGGTCAATAAAGGTCATACTGACAGTTGTCTGGAACAGGAAATGATCCATTACTATTGATTTCCCTGAAAAAGCTACAGTTATAAACAGTTCTTGCTATTGCCAACTCTTTAGGCAAAATTCACCTTATTTATTAAATCACCCTCATATATACAAAAAAAAGAAAGTCCCTCAGACTTTTCATTTGACTAGACAGACATAAACACACAAACTTTACATAGAATTAAAGATGAAAATGTTAATAATGACAATGATTTTTTTTTTAATGGTATAAATAATTGATTATGGTCTTTATTCTTGAAATGATAAAAGCAATAAAAGAAGCATTGAAAGTTATAACCAGGAAAGATATAGCGATGATAATAATAATACCACTACTGATTTTAATCTTTCAAGGAATTAGACAAATCCACTTGGTCTATAATTTGATTCTATAAATATGACTGAAACAATTCATAAGGTTTCATTCTTTTCTTATTTTAGTTAGGTAAGACTTATTTACTATCAACTGCTTTTGATTTAAGAAGTTTTGTCAATCTGTGCCTATTAACTTCTTTCATGTTTAAATTAGGCACAGATTGTATTTGGGACAATTATATCTATCCATGTGTGTACTATGGATTATGTGTGTGAAAATATTGGTTATAATAAAATCTCAACAAGATATATTTTAGTTTTATGTTAATCTATTTAGGAGACTTGTATATATGACTGAAGACATTTAATATCTGCCGCATATTCACTTGTCAATTCATTAGCATTTGGTTATGGTTTAGTTTCTTTTCACGAATAATTGCGTGTACAGTTCTGACACTGACATCATACTGTGCACTTATTGTCTCTATAGACACATGACGATCCTTATCCATGAAATTCTTTATTTGGCCAATCAACTCTGGTGTTCTGACTTTCTTACTCCTCCCACACCTCTCATCATTCCTCACAGACTCCCTACCTTCCTTGAATCTCTTATACCATTCAAAAACTGATGCTCGTTTCATGCAAGATGGTCGAAAACCAGTTTGAAGCATTCCATACATTTCTGTGGCATTTTTTCCAAGTTTAAAACAGAATTTTATTGCATATTGTTCTTCTAAAGTGTCAGATTGAATTTTTGAAATTCACCAGCTGTGACAATCAGGCTTTAGCAGGGTGTATTCCAATTGCTGCTGTAGCTGTTCATTTGAACCTGAAGTAATAAAAATTGGTCAGTCATCTCATAAGATGTATAGCAATAACATACTGAACTTTCAAGAGTCTATGACAATTTTAAATGCTTGTACAAAAAAATCTGGAAACTTATTGAAGGCACCTCGTATATGATCTCTTTTACACACATACATTTAATTATATATATATATATATATATATATATATATATATATATATATATATATATATATATAAATGTATGTGTGTAAAAGATCATTCATCACTATGTTTTATTGATAGAAAAGAAATAAAATAATTTTTGGAAAATGTCTCTAGTGATTTGCAAAAGAACCTATAGATAACCTAGTATATTAGGTCATGTAGAATTCCTAATTTGGGAATACTCTCTCTTTTTTCTTTCTCTCTCTCTCTCTCTCACACACACATATTTATATATAATAGAATTTTGTCTGGTTTTGACTTTTCACTTTACCATTTTGTAATCATTTCTTAAATGAATTATGACACTTAAAGTTTTACACTACAATATATATATATATATATATATATATATATATATATATATATATATATAGTTTTATCATATAATATTGAAAGGCATAGACATCAAATCAGTTTTATATAGTTTTCATTCTTGTGAAGAAATTAGGCTTTTGAACATGACTTACTATTCTCATTTTACTTAAGTTTGTATTACTCAAAGATCTAAAATTATATTTTCTATAATATTTAAAAAGAATATTTATTCTTTATTAGCTACTGTTTCTTTACTTATCATTTATATATGTTTTATTTCCTTGTTTTTATACAATCAATCAATTTCAAGTTTGCTATATTGTAGTCAGTGTCATTTTTCAAAAAGTCATTGAGCTTCTGATTTCATTGATGAAACACAGCAGAGAAATAGAAGTACCATTTCCAATCAATATTTTTCATAGAAAGAATTCTTCTGGTTTTATTGTTCACAATGTTTTGACCTGTGCATTCTCTGGCCATCTTCAGGCATGTCTATTAGGAAAGAAACTTTTTGTTCTAGTCTCCACTGAAAGCATCTCTGCAAAGTGTCCTGGATATGACACTAAAACAATTTGATGCTGCTGCTCCAGTAATTTTAGAGCTTTAGGGAATGTGGAGTACCCCTTCATTGCCATTGCTCCCAGGTCCACTGTGACCTGAGTGGTAGCACCTGATAAGGTGACATTTAAACTGAATGCAAACGAATGACATGCTAAATTGAATTGCTCGAAATAGAACAATTTGATCATTTAACTCCATAAACAAATGACTGATGCTTAATTGAATTGTTAATGATACATAACAATACTTAGAACCATTTAACTGTGTGCAAACAAATGAGTAATGTTGAATCGAATAATTTGTGTTAAGTTGCAATACTTGTAACCACTTCACTTTGTGCAAACAAATGATCAATATTAGTTCCCCATGTTATTGTTGAAGGGTGGAAGCTATGTACTGTTGAATTTCTTGCTGATATAACATTTTGATGTGTGCTGCTTCCTTTATTTTTCTCACTTTCCAACAGTGTCCCTGTCTATAATCTGGACTTTATCCCAGAGAGTGTAATGTTTACTATTCTCCCTTCAGAAGGATGATATTTGGTATCTGAACAGCCAC
Organism: Sepioteuthis lessoniana; assembly: GCA_963585895.1. Taxonomy (NCBI): domain Eukaryota; kingdom Metazoa; phylum Mollusca; class Cephalopoda; order Myopsida; family Loliginidae; genus Sepioteuthis; species Sepioteuthis lessoniana. The sequence goes on along the minus strand of OY757921.1, from coordinate 40,321,075 downwards.
ATGTTGGCCTATGTATGGATATATATGAGAGTTGAATACTACTGATACACCCCTTATTTTGGAACCTGCACTTGTTTTGATCTCCACCCTGTCAGCTAGGGGCTGAAGAATACACCGACTGCACCTCTGCAGCGGGGTAAGACCCCCTCCTTGTTGTGAGATCACCTGTTGGGCATTGGTACTGACTTGTAATACTTCAGGACAGGATCTTGGTGGTTGAGCAATCTGTTACCCAGTAACCAAAGTTGTTACATGCCTTGCAACACTCCACTTCAGCCTTTATTGGACTAAACAGGTGGTCAGAGAGGCTTAGTCCAATCAATTGGCTGGTCATGTCAAGCCCTAGCACCTATGATTGTCCTAACTGTATTCCTCAAACAAGTACCTATCCATATTTTATCTTAAAGGTGCTAGAAGACGGCAGTTGAGGATGAGTTGCACTGGGATAGCAATAGTTGAAACCATTTAACTGTATGCCAAGAAATGATTATTATTAGATTAGATAGAAATACCGGCTCATTGGCACAGCGGATAGAGTGTTCGCCAATGGTCCGGGAGACCTGGGTTCAATCCTAGGTTGCGTCATACCAAAGATTTTAAAAATGGTACTTGGTACCTCCTTGCTTAAAGGGTAAAGTGGAGCAATCCAGGGAAAGGAGTAGCGCCCTCCCCTACACCTCGGTGTAGTAGGTATTGAAAAGGGAGCCTTCTTAAACAGGAATACTTGATAAATAGAATTAATAATGTTAAATAGCAATACTTGAAACCATTTAACTGTGTGCAAACAAGTGAGCGCTAACTCATTTGAAAATAAAGTTATTTCTAAACTCTTTGTTTACAAATCATGTATAAACAGGATTTGGCATTAAATAACTGTTGTGGACCAGTAAAGTGTCCTGAAGAAAGAACTCGGGTTTACACGGAACAAAGTATATAAACGAAAGTATAATACAACATAGATAAAAAGGTGTTGAACATCAGTCTGACTGCCAAAGTGTTAGGCTGGAGAGAACTCACCAAATTGAATATTCTCCCGATATTAATAGCAACAGGAAGAGTACATTACAGTCCTCAGGTTGGGTACCATAACAATAACGATTAAGGGTTGATAGGCCATTAAACCAAATAACCTAACCTGCACTTGTATTGATCTGTATGTGTGATCATTTACTATAATCCTGCTGTATTATTTGTACATTTAATCTTGATATTCATTATGAGATTGCATCACAAATGATATTACTCTAAGAATGTGTTCTATTGCCATGTAGATGTGATCATTTATTATAAAGTAAAGTAAAATAGGCAACCGTAGTCGATGGCAACCAGAATGCTCCCTTTTCAATAGCTACAACACTGAGGTGTAGAGGAGGGCACTACTCCTTTCCCTGGATTGCTCCACTTTATCCTTAATACATATCTTATATTGCTGAGTGTTAAGCAAGGAGGTATCAAGTACCATTTTTTAAAGTCTTCAGTATGACGCAAACTTGGATTGAACCCAGGTCTCCCGGACGATTGGTGAACACTCTACCCGCTATGCCAATCCAACTATATTATCTGTATGTTTAATTTTGAGTAAATTGAAACAAATGTTTAGGTTGTTGCAATTTATTTTTTATCAGTGTGTATTGATGAAATATGTGAGGCAGCAATATACATTTGTTTGCTCTTTCTTTTATTCATCTGAACACAATTTTATGAACATATATTTTTGTTTCACTGAGTAAATATATTGTCTTTTCTGATGATTTTTTCTTTCACTATTTTTAACAGGGCAAATCTGCACTGTGGTCCCACATGCTTAGTTTCCTGGAACTTGAAGAAATTAATGATTCAGGCAAACCTATTGATCCTAAACTCCTAACACCAGGTAATTTTTTTTCATTTATCATGTTTTATTTATTGAATTAAAATTAATATATGTTTTTGATTTTTAAGGGTTAGTACTTTTTTTCTTTGATTTTAAAGACTTCTTTTCTCATGGCTGATCAAAGAAAAAAATCTTATTTTCACTGATATTTACTTCTTGAATATTCTTTAAACTTTCCTTACTACAGTTTCATACATTACTGAGTAAAATTAACACATTTTTAGTTTTTAATTGAATCAGTAATTCAATTATGATTATTTCTCTTTTTTCTTGACTATTAATATTTTTAAAGTTTAGATTAAATTTCATATAATCTATGTCTTAAGTTAATACTTTAATACTCAGGCATTATATGCTTTTTTTTTTTTTTTTTTTAAGAAGTCTTTATTTTTAAACTGTAATTTCTATTGAATTCCTGCAAAATAAAGTCACCATATATCTTTAAAAATTCATTGAAACATTTTTTATATATATATATATATATATATATATATATATATATATATATATATATATATATATCTTAAAACCATTGTCTAAAATAAAAGCAGGGAATACATTATTTTCAGTTTAAGGAAAAATTTAATGAATATCCAAATCATATTCCATTTTGAAACAGAAATCTACTTGCCAGAAGCTAAATGTTTCAATAATCAGAAGTTTTTATTTTTCATGAAATAGCTACTTTTCTAGGTCTACATAACCTTTTAATTTAAAATAGCATTCATCTGGTTCAAAGTAGCAATAGACAACTTTTTTGGTATTATTCTATTCCAAATTAATTGATTTTATGATGAAAAATAAATGCTCAAAAAATAGAAATGTGTAAATTACATACTTGTATTTTAGTTAAAAAAGTTTTTGAAGTATGAAGATATCTTTTAGAGTTTTTAAATTTAAAATTTAAAATACTTTATGGTCTACTAAGATATAGAGCTCAACTTAGCATTAAGCAACAAGCAGTATGATCTATTTAAATTTCTAGTGCTAGGTAAGTGAGATTTAGTAAATTCTGTGATATTTGATTTGAAGATCTACATAGCCTTTTAGGTTAGAACAGCATTCACCTCATTTATAGTAGTGATAGACATTTTTTTATATCACCATTTTATTCCAAAATAATATACATTCTAATATGAATTTAAAAAAAAATTTTTTTTTAAGTAGAAATGACACACTTGCATTTTACTTTAAATATTTTAAACAGTATGAAATATTCTAAAGTAAAATGCAAGTGGGTCATTTCTGGGTATCAAAATAACTTAGAGATTTATTTGCAAAATTCAATGTATTGTATTTTCTGACTCACAACCTGTATTTTTTTGACAAGGGCAATGATTTTTTAATTACAGTTTACCACGATTTATTCCTATCTATATAACTTGAACCTTTTAAGCCTTTTGTTTAACCACATTAAAATACATTGTATTATCTGAATACATTTGCTTTTGTGTTGATGTTTGAGTTAATCTTATAGCTCAAGAAACAAATTACATTTCAAAACTTGATTTTTTTTTAAAAAAAATATCCCATCTAAAAATAGTAAAGTCCAACTCTGTTCCATTTTGTGAGTTGTTTTTTGAAAATGTACTATTCAAATAGTAATAAACTGTTCAAATTCACTATGTTTATCCTGTATATGTCTTTTGTGCATTGTACAAAGTGGGGCAGAAGGCCTAGAAAAGTCAATAATATTGCTATTTACTAAGTTTTGCTTAGTTTAGCATATGTATCTTAGGGACAGCGGGTACTGTAAACATTCTAAGTGGCCACTTATCTAAATACTGAGCCAATAATATTAAACAATTCAAGTTACTATTGTCTTTTGAAATATTATGTTACTGGTTGTCCTATTACTTCTTCCCTGCTATGTGCTATAACATCTTTATATTAAGCATTGAATAAAAAATATATTTTGCTATGTGAGTATATTTCTGGCAAAGTGAATAATGCTCAACTTTATCAATAAGACTTATGTACCAATTTCATTGGTCTTTACTTGATATTTTTTTTATATATAACCCAAGGATCTACAGAACATTAAGGAGGGGTTCCTTGTAGGGTAATGGCTAAAGTACTAGATTGTGGCCTTGAAGTAAGTGAGTTTGAACTCCAGTTATTCCCTTTAAGACTAATACCATTGGGGAAAAGTATGAACCCTCACCCCTTATCTCCTCCAGCTATTGGTTAAATAGTATCACTACTGTTCTTTTACAAGGATAGCTTTGGCATTAAATAACCTACAAAGGTTGATATGCCATTAAACAAAAAAACCAAACCAAATTGTATTTGTTAAAGGTTCATATTCATGATTAAAGTTTTGGGAATACCCATTAAAATTAACAAAATTTGTTGTCTCTTCATTGTTATATAATTCTGTAAGTTATATTACAAATTCTCTCGGCTTATTTCTTTTCAAGCTCAGAAAAACCCAAAATCTTTATTATTACTACCTCACTCCTGTAATAGTTGTTAAACAGGACACGTCAAAATTATGTTTACACCTCAAAGAAAAAAACTTAAACCATAGAAAAACCTAGTTCATTTTTATTAAAGCTTTATTAAAAATTCTTTTTACTGTGCTAAAAAATCTAAGAAGAAAAGTCATTTTTTGTTAAACATAATACTGTATATCTGTATATATTTGCATAAAAGTTGAATTTTGAAAACCTAATGTTTTGGCCAAAAATTTGCATTTACTTATCCATGAATAATTTTGTGTAGTTGAAATTTAAACATTATAATAAGTACTAGGAGCAAGCCTTGGCTTTAAAAATAAATTCGATAAACCTGTTTTCACAACCATAAATCAAGAGTCAATCTATACATAAGATGAACTTATAGATGAGTGTGTATGTGTGTATATATATATATATATATATATATATATATATATATATATATATATATATATTTGTATATGTGTGTGTATATGTGTGTATATATATATATATATATATATATATGTGTGTGTGTTAGTATATATATGTGTGTGTGTGTTTGTGTGTATATTGTTTTAGATGAACTTATAGATGAGTGTATATATATATATATATATATATATATATATATATATATATATATAGTTTTAAGATATTTTAAATTGATTTTAAAATATTTTATTCATTTTAAATATGAACACGCTTTGAAAAGCTCTTTTCTAATTCTGTACATACCACAAAATTATATATATATATATATATATATATATATATATAAGTCGGCCACTTTAGTTGAGGGTGACCCAAAGACTCCCTTTTCAATAGCTACTACACCAAGGTGTAGGAGAGGGCGCCACTCTTTTCTCTGGATTGCTCCTCTTTACTCTAGATCTTTACCTTATTATGCTGAGTGCTAAGCAAGGCGGCATCAAGTACCATTTTATGAGTCTTTGGTATGACTTGGCCTGGGATTGAACCCTGGTCTTCTGGACCATTGATGAATGCTCACCTCATTAGGCCAGTGTGTGTGTGTAGTAGTCATTATTTCACAAATTATTCAAACTAATATCCTCTTTTTTATTGTCTTACTGACTGTATTTTAGCCAATGGTCTTGCCAACCTTTTTCTGGTTTATGTTGTATCTAGTAATATTCCTTTATCTTCGACAACCCCTGGATTTGTCTTGCACCATAAATTTACAGTGCCTGACAATTTCTTCTTTGACCCTAGAAAGTTAGGGTTTGAGAAGAATGGGAATACACCAGATCTGAGAAACCCAGCAACCAAAATATAGTCATTAAAATCCTTTAAAAAAAAAAATGTAAGGATGCTCATCTGGATAAGTTATCAAATAATGAAAATTCTTTACCTCAAAACTTAAGACAACACAGTTTTTAATATTGGGGAAATAAGATAAAAACCTTATGAAAGTATAGACAACAACTTACCTATTGCTGTTGGTTATTGTAAATACTGAAAATATGAATTAGAACTATCATCATAGTCTTTTCATTTGATGTATTATACATCATATATTGACTGCCTTGTATTGACCCATTAAAGGAAAAAGAACTAGCCTTGGATTCAATGAATTGAAAGCTCTTGTGGACATGTATTTCCCTTTATGCAGTAAGTACATACCATGGAAGTTTGCATGGTAGATGCTCTACTTGGCCAGAGAGCATGTGGATGATGATGATAATGATGGTGATGCTACCATTTGTTTTTTGTTTATCAGGTAGCTGATTGCTTTGTTATTACTGATTCACTCTTATAACTTTGAAGAAGAAAAAAAAATGTTGATACTTTACCATTTTTTTTCTATAACAATTTTTTTTTTTTTTAAATTCTTAACCTAAAAATAACTAATAGTATGTTGAAATTGTTTTGCTTTTGTCATTGATGCATTGTAGATTCATTAATTTAAAACAGTGTTTCTCTTATTTCTGTTCTCAGCAAACGTCATTCATATCTATCTCTCCTCCCCCCCCAAAAAAAATATAATCATACATGTTTTTCCCTCATTTATCTTTTATACTAGACTACTTAACCTACTATGAAAAATTTTAAGCTTCATTGACTTTGATGTATGTCATTTACAAATCTGAAGAAATATTATTAATCTAGAAAAATAATTATCATATACTTGAACTAGTGTCTTTCTTTTCAGTAGTTATTATAATAAGAATATTTTGGCCACTGTACCCTCTAGCCTTCAGGTTTTTGTTGTGTATATGTCCTAACCAGAGTATATTACATCACTAAACCCACATATTCAACTCCTGATGGCCAGGTAGCTAGATAAACTTTAAGCAACTGTTATTCACTTGGCCACTGGCTTAGTGAATAATAGTTCAATCCCTATGTTGGTTGGTTCAATATACTCTGGTTCTCTGTCAGAGAGACAAATAACTGGACAAGGACAAGTTAACTAAGAATTAACTGATATGAGATTAAATAAAGGGTTTGGATTGAAATTCCCAGAAACTTACCAAATATATCGAGCACCTGAAAGAGGCCTGAAAATATAACAGCCAAAACATTGTGACTATAATAACGATAAAAATCAGGACACTAGTCTAAATACATCAGTGATAATTCCACATTTCGAAGATTTAGTCAAAACTTGAAAAGTAAGTTCTACATGAATTTTAGGGTATGGAATACCAGTTCATGTTTTTAAACAGTTGTTTGTCTATTCTTGTTTAGCACAGGAAAAAAGTCATTCTTAGACAAGATAATTTACTACAACAATCCAAGGCAAAAAAAATTAGATTTAAAAAGAAGTTTTTATTACAATATTTTATTGTGTAATCTGACAGTCACATTGGAGGAAAAAAAGACCTTTTTCTAAGTAAATATATAAACTGGTGATGATTATTGCCATATGACTACATCCATCACCAGGTTAAAAATGTGACCGAAAATGATCATGGGGCAAGGGCAAGAAGTTCTTCCATATATAATATATTCTCCCAATCCACCACCCCCTTCATTCCATGAAGTTTGATGTGCCCTTAAACTATCACTTTGCTCAGCAGTAATAATAATTCAAATTATTGAAATGTTTCTGAAAATGTTAAATCAAAAACAGAATCTTACTTTTATGATAAGATAAACAAGGTGGCATTTGATTACAGAAAGCTAAAAAATATTATGATGACTGAACAATGATTCTATGAATTTATATGAACCACATAAGAAATAAACTTTAGTTTGACATCTCTGACAACATGGAATATATTCTCTTTAATATCTGTATTGTGAGTATAACACTAAATTGCATCTGATTGTGGTTCCAGTTCTGGAGCTTTGGAGTGTGTGGAGTACTCCTTCTTTACCATTACTCCCAGGTCCACTCTGATTGGTGGTACTTGTTAGGGTCCTATCTGTGTATCAAATAGATCTTTTTGAAAATTATCAGTATTGGATAGGAATACTTGAAACCATATAATTGTTTGAACTATTAGTGTTAGATAACAATATTTGATACCATATAATTGTGTGCAAACAATTATAGAAAAATAAAAAGAAGTGCCAATTAAAAGAAAACAATAAAACATTGAAAATATGGTTATGTTGTAACCTAACAAAAGGTTACTGAATGAGTAATGACCAAAACGGAGGTTGGAAATGAAATGGAAATTTTTATAATATTAATAAAATACAGTACTTGTCAGCGGTGTGGAGAAGGTAACCACTGCTAGTTGGGACTACTTAGCATACTTTACCTCCCTTTTAGTGACCAACCTATTTATGAGAAAATGGGACATACCCAATAATGTTCATAGGTTGAGTATATAACACATTAACATTTTTAAATGAATCTATTTTCAATATTAAATAACTCTAAGAGTTGATAAGCCATTAAACAAAGACTAAACCAAACTTATATTGGATATGTTAATTGTAACTGCTTTCTGTGAATACTTTTATCTGCTGATAGGTTAGTGTGTAGGCAGAGAGCTAACTGCTCTTGTTTTAGATGGAAGGAATTCTGTATTTCATTTGTTTATATGTGTGCTTATAAAACTTAGTTCTTCCCTAGGAGCATTTGTGTGCATTGCAAGTTTTGGACAGTCAATAAAATAAACATATGAGAGTAAATACAGAACAACATTGGCACAGTATTGGATATTTTCAAATGTACACCGTTTGAAGGCCTTCCTCTTCTATATGAAACATTTCTTTGAAAAATAGGTTTTAAGCTTAGAACTAGCTTCTCAACTTTTTGATATCAAAGATTTTTTTTTTTAATTTAAATTTTTTCAAGATTAGTATATTTCAATATGGTTATACTCCTATGAATAAAAAAAATATACTTTTCACACTATTAGTGTGTAAAACAATAGCAATACATGGGGCACCAATCATTTGGAAACATTAAGTGGCTTTATTCTTGTTATTTGGACTTCTGTAATATCATTTATGCTCTTGTAGCTGATTTAGAAACTCATCTGATATATAAGACCAGGCATCTCTGAGATTGAAAAGGATATGAATTTGAGCCTCACTTGGAGCTTATTCCTTATTTTTGGTTTAAATGTATGCTGTTATTATGCAAAACAACTAAGGAGTATTAAGTAGCTTTATACCATTCATGCCCTTATATTGGTATTGGTAAAGCAGTTGGTACATTGATCCAGGCTTCCCTGAGGTAGAAGAGAATGTGGGCTTGAATCTCATTGGGAACTTATCCTTTGTTATTATTTTTAATCTGCACTGTTCTTTATCATCATAGAAATAATGACCCAAGTGAATTGCAGTTGTTGGATTACCACCCTTATCTGCCAAAGAATTTCTGCTAATGACTGCTAGATGGCATTGCCAAAATAATATATAAAGAGAAGGTATGAAAATCACATTCTCTTTACCCACAGGATGTCTTAGAAACAAAAAATTATGAATAGTAATCATTGACTGATTTTCATCCAATATCTACTTCATATGTCTAATTTTTAGAAATTGATAATTTTTACAAATGCTAAAATCACCATGAGGAGTTGAGTCCTTTATTCAAATTTGAAACTTTTTTCTCTACACATCTGTGTTGTAATAAATCTTTCTTTGGCACTTATCAGCAAGTTTGACCTGCTAGTGAAGGTTTATGCTAAAGTTTATTTTGATTAATGACCTGTTAGTTTTCTTTCTAAGTTAAATAATGCCTCAAGGCTGCAAATCAACATTGAAAAGATAAACACTTTTTATGGAATGATTGATGCTACTTTTGTGGTTATAAGTTTCACTATTTAGTGCTAAGAATTATAAACATGAAACAAGTTTCTTTATGCTTATGAATTGTCATTTGAAATTCTTGATTTAGTTGGTGGGGGAAGGGCAATACTAAATACTAAGAGTTGATTTTTTTAAATAATGTTGGCTTAGTATAACACTAAGCTAAATAGAGGGAAAATAAGTATAGGAAGATTGTGTTGTGTATTTTTGAATTTATAAACTTGTCTTCAACTGTAGTTGTTGAATTCCACTGTAAATTGGGTATTTATTTTAGATCAAGTATTTAAAGACATATTATTGTTATTGTACAAATCATATAATTGCTATTCTTCGTTAATACACACCAGAACCGGAAGCAATAAGAATTTAGTTCTTTTACTTCAGAACTGATCTCTGATAAGATCTTAAACAGAACTAATCTGTATTAAGATCTAATTTGATTTAATCTCATAACTGTTCATCAGCCAGTATTGTGTACACTGACAGAAAATAAAATTACAACACCCTAAAAGATAATGCTGATTTTCACCTAACTCTGAGTACACTTGATACACCATTTATTTTGCAATGTATATATTTTCTGGTGTGTTTAAATTTTGCCTTCTTTTCAGTAAATAGATTTGTCAGTGGCAAAAATACGTGAGATTGAGTGTGTACTCTTTACCTTTGTGTGAATATACACAAATGAAAAAAAGTTCTATCTCTTGATGCTGATTTTGACTGGGGTACAGTATGTGCTTGGGGGTCTGATTTCTATTGATTCACCCCTTATTTTGGAGCCTGTGCATATATTGATCTGTATGTGACTATCTACTATAACCCAGTTATATTACTTTTATATTTGATCTTGAGTAAATTGAAATATGCAGAGGATTAAGACTCTCCCAACAAGTGTCCTGATTATGGCATTAAACAACCTGATGGTGAAGCTCCAGTAATGCTGGAGCTTTGAGGAATGCAGAATACCTCTTCATTGCCATCACTCCCAGATCCACTGTGGCCCGGAGTGGTAGCACCTGATAGGGTCCAATCTATGGGTCAAATAGAACTGTTTGACATTCAAACTGTGTATTTATGCTAAATTGAATTGTTTGAAATAGAACTATTTTTACATCTGTGTGTAAACAAATGACTGATGTTTAATTGAATTGTTAGTGATACATAGCAGTACTTGGAACCATTTAACTGTGCGCAAACAAGTGAACAATGTTGAAATGAACAATTAGTGTTTAATAGCAATACTTGTAACCATTTCACTGTGTACAAACAAATGACTAATATTGGATAGAGTTATAAGTGTTAGTATTGAAATCATTTACCAGTGTAGAAATAATGGCAATACTTGGGTGCAGACTAATTAGTTCTAACTCATTTAAAAAGGAAGTTACCAACAAATTAATCCCTTACATATTATGTATAACTATTTAAATGTGTGCAAACAAATGACTGATGTCAAATTATTTCTCTTACATAGCAGTGCTTGAAATCATTTAACTGTGCCCAAAAAAAAAAAAATGAGTTCGGGCTTGTTTAAAAATGTTATCAACAAAATGTGTTTACAAATCATATATTCAATATATATGTATAAACAGTATTTGTCATTGAATGACCTACAATGGTTGATATGCCATAAAACTAAACCAATACTTACTGGCTGGGGCTGTAGAATACACCGACTGCACCTCTGCAGAGGGTTACTACCCCACCAACGAGTATCCTGTATATGACACTAAACAGTTTGATGGTAAGGTTCCAGTAATGCTGAAACTTTGTGGATAGCAGAGTACCTCTTCATTGCCATCGCTCTGGTCCGGAGTGGTAGCACCTGGTAGGGTTCTATCTATGGGTCAAATAGAACTAAAATGTGTACTTATGCTAAACCGAATTGCTTGAAATAGAACTGTTTTTGACATTGAAACAGTACTATGCTAAACTGAATTTTTTTAAATAGAACTGTATATATGTATAAAAAATTGTATTGTTTAAAATAGAACTGTTTTGACATTGAAACTGTGTATCAATGCTAAACTGAATTGTTTGAAATGGAACTGTTTTGACATTTAACAGTTAGCAAAAACTATATTTATACCAGCTCGAACATAGATACAGCAGCTATGTGAGGATATGGGATGTAGCCCTTAATACTTGCCAGAGGCGATGAACAATAAGGAGAAGTGGCGAGAGAGGGTCAGGGATATCCCTACCTGTGGCACGACATGATGATGATGATGAATTATTTTAAGAACTGTTTGACTAAAATGAATAGCTTGAAATAGAAATGTTTTTAACAATTGAACTGTGTACTTATGCTTAACTGAATTGTTTGGAATAGAAGTTTATTTGTATAAAAATGGATTTGGGATTAAATAACCTACAAAAGTTGATATGCCATAAAACAAAACAAAACAAACCTAAATTGAAATGCATCTTCAGGGTTTTTCAATTGTATTTTTTATATGTGTATATTCATGTTATCCCATTCCATTCATAATAGTGAAAAATCATGATAATTCTGAATAGTATCTTCTCACATAAAGTTGAAAACATATTCAGTATTTTCAATATAAATGTTGTGCCAACATTCCAAGCCTAGAGTGCTGGCTTTCAAAATCAGCTTTCATGATCCTTCCTTTAGTCTGACCTCTGTTTGCAGTAGCAAATTTTATTATATCCTTTCTGAATTACACACATTTCCTCAAGCAATATTGAAAAGTTAGAATGGTCATTTTATTTTAGACCAAACATGAAGAGACACAGAATCAAATCTACAGATCATAATTAACTACGCCTCTACAGAACATTTCACTCAAAAGATCACCATTTCAACAGAGATATAAAATTCCCTATCATAGAAAAGACTGAAAAAAATACATTGGACAATATCATAGTGATAATAAAAACACAAAGATTAATGGATAAAATGTCTCCAAACTCTGACCCCCAAATGGCTTTAACATCAAACTAAACCATCCTAAAAACATTGCTTTGAAATAGAATGGACAATTGGGTTGCCACATCAATACCTAAATAAATAAATAAATAAATGTCAAAGTTAAATATTTGATCAAAGCATTTACAGCTGATTTGAATAAAACCGCAGAAATTGCCTTCCCTGTGTGGCTCTGAGTGTCACAAAAAGTGTTGCAAAAGTTTATCAGTTCAAAACACTTGAAAACTTATAAAAAATAATCCTCATTTATTGTATGCAATGTTACTGATTTACTTTTCATCACTTATTTTTTTAAGGCATATCAAATCTTTTAAAAAATCTTTAAAGATCTGTTCTTGCAATGACCTCAAGTTGAAACCTGTTGAAAACAGTTAAAAATTGAATGATAACCAAAAAATTATAACTGTTTTTAATACCTTTTTATTTATATATATATGTATATATATATATGTGTGTGTGTGTGTGTGTGTGTGTGTGTGTGCGTGCATGTGTTTAGATGATAGATCAGATAGTTTATAAAAAATAGAAAAACAAAATATTTATGATATATTTTATATATGCTAACATTTCAGTATCTATCATCAAGGCAGTACTTTGTTTATAATTTCATACAAAAAAAATATTCATTTTATATATATATATAAAGCCAAGAAGTTTTAGTTTGTGAACTATTGAATTGGAATCAAACCTACATTATCTTTTTTATTTTTAGATGAAGCATTGTCAATTGTTAATATTATTAATTTTTGCTGATATTTTCCTGTAAGTTGTGATAAAACAAAAAAAGCTACCAAAAATTTAGATGAAAGAAAATCTAAATAAGAATTATCATTAACTATAATAATCTATATATTAACCTTCCTGATTGATTCTGCTGATAAAACCCTTCTATTTGTTGATAATTTTTTAAATGTGAAAGCAAAAAGTTACTACCATTATTATTTTACTGTGATTTTAAAATCAAATCTTTCACCATAAATAAGATATTTATTTCTATTTGTTTTACATTTTTGTGTCAATGACAAAAGCAAACAATCAAAATACGTTTTGAAGTGTTTTTCACATTGTGTGTGTTTTTTTATTTGCTTTTCTTTCGACTTTATCTCACACTTATTTTGTGTGGTTGAATCATTTTAGAAAACTAACCTTTCAATTTACTAAAACATTTCCCAACTTTATTTAAAAATAAAAATAAAAGTTTATAATTAACTACATCTGTTCTATAATAGTTGTTACATTTTTGTGTGTAAAATTTATATGCAGATACAAGTATAACAACGGTTATCAGATAGAAGTAGTATTATGTAATCTATTTTAATTATGTGAAATATGAAGAAGATACTTGATAATAATTTTATTAAGTGTTTCTATAAATTGTATAATTTTTTTTAATAATCACTTTTGTCCGACATTTAAATTTTTTCCTTTGTTTAGTTTTCTTATCAAATTTGATCTTTTAATCTCAGTATTGACAAAATGAAAACTTTCAAGATCATTAATATTCAGATATTTGAATTTCTAGTTTTGATTAAATCTTGGTAAAGAATTATCAATTATAATATATATATATATATATATATATATATATATATATATATATTTTACTTCATTTAATTAACAGTCCATTGCTGGAAAGGTATGAATGCAACAAAGGATTAAATGAAGAGACTGATATTGTGATCATGACAGAAAACCAATATTCTGGTAGTATTATAAGATACTACAGTGGCACTCTGGGTTGGTGGTAATCATGCTTTGGCCACAAAACAATGCCAAACACAGTCATCAACTGCTGAAGGCTTTATTGATTGCACATCTATTGATTTTTTTCAGTAGTATGAGTATGTAATATTTTTATAATATATAATCTTTTTTTTTTTAATTAATATTCCATGATAGTTTTTTGATATTCACTCTAGTTATTCAAAGGAACATCTGACGATAGAAATAATCATCCAAATATGTTTCATGTTGAATTCAATTATTATTTGGTTCATTTGAATAACTATATTGAACATCAAATGTCTGTTTGAATAATTGTAGTAAACATGAAACAGCTGTCATGGAATATGAAATAAAAAAACAGATTATAATTATCAATTCTATTATAATCTTTATCATAGCTGTATTTTTTTAAATATTGAGCATTCTGTATAGAATATATATAAAAAGATTGTGTGTGTATATATATATATATATATATATATATATATATATATATATATATATGAGAGGGAGAGAGAGAGGCACTGTAACAACAATCAAAACTACATATTGCTACTAATAATTTCATAATTATCAGACAATATAAAATTCTGGACCAACTTAATCTTTTAAGTGGGGTAAGAGGATAGTAAACATGAGCAATAGCATTCTAAATACTATGAACGTTAAAGAAAGATATATATATATATATATATATATATATATATATAGTGTGTGTGTGTGTGTATACATATTCTTCATAATTTGAGGAAACAATAACATCTGTTTTTCACTCACTAGTAAATAAAAACTTATTTTTTTAGAGTAGATGTCTGTGTTTTTCCTTAGAATGATCAACATATTCCCTCACACAAGTTTGATCAATAAATTGCTAAAACTCTCTTGATAAGAGTTTTTGGGAATATAAAAATTTTCTTTGTCTTTTTTTTTTTTTTTTAAGAGAAGATTAAAGAAATGTACTGTTTAAAATAATATCTGGAAGATTTGAAATATTTTATTTGTCATGAATGTCTAACATGAAATATTGCTGAATGTTGAGTCTTATCTATTTTAGAAACAGTCTAATCTTTTCAGAATCTGCTTATTTGAGGAACTTTGAGAATAAATGATTAGAATCAGTCAGGTTATCTTAAAAGAATTGTGTGCACACATATTAATACTATAGGAGGTACACATAGAATAATCAAATATATTAATTTAAAGTAAATAATGTACATATTAAATGCTGACCTCCATAAAATCTCTCTTGAAATATTAGAGAAAACTTTATTAAAATATCCTATGTGTAATATTTAATAATTATAAGGAAAAGTATTGCACTTCTTTCTTTGCCTGTGTGTGTGTGTGCATATATATATATATATATATATATATATATATATACATATATATATATATATATGTGTGTGTGTTTGTGTGTATATATACACAGTTACAGATAGGGAGAGAGTATGAACTGAAGAATAGATGCATAGACATTGATAAAAAAATTTTTTTGATAAATTTGTTTTTTTAAGAGGCATTATCCAAAAATTTGGGCATTTTAAATGGATTGATCGCTATGCATCTTTCAATTTAATCAATATTTCCTGTATCTCACTGGATATTTTCTAAATTTTCACAGATCACCAGGAAATGAATCTCATTTTATTGTTACTGCGGCTTAAGTTCTCCGACTCTTAAATAACATTTAGTGTAACGTGTGTTTGTGTATGTATGTATGTATGTATATATATATATATATATATTTATATATATATATATATATATATATATATATATATGGTGCAGTTGGTCAGTTGTCATCTAAATTACACAAAAAAGAAAATAACACTGACATCTTACTTTATTGGATATATTTACCAAAATTGCATGAAAATATTTCTAAATACAATAGATTAGATTTATTTGAAAAATTCCCTTTAGCTTCAACCCCTGCCTCCAGATGATTTTGGAATCTCCTGCAAGCCTTTCTGATGGTCTCCTTGTTTGAATAGAAAAATGCTGCTGTTATCCTTGCCTTTATTTTATCTTTGATATTACACAAAGTTTTTTAGTTTTTTAGGGGTTATGTGGTTGCAGGAATTTTCTGTCCGCCAAAACTGGGTTCTCCTACTTGTGTAGTATGACTCAGTCTTGTTGCCAGATGTAGGGTCTTTTAGCAGCCACCCTCTTGATCCAGGGCTCTACCATCTCCTCCTGACAGTTGATGTAGATCTCCGTGTTGAGTATGAAGCCATGTAGGAAGATGAATGGAGGCATAACATCATCATCGCTAGTGACCACACCAAACACCATGAAATCGGTATATCTTGTGGGGACAAAGCAAGTCAGTGGTTGCTCATCATCTGATCCTAGCAGAAATTTTTCTCATCTGAGAAAAAGCAAAGCAGGTTCAGTTGAAGGGGATTCTTGAGTTTGTTAAAAAGCTTTGCAGTGTGGTCTCTCCTCTTGTTCTTCATGGTCTGATAGAAATTGTTGATTTCTCACCTTGTATGAGAAATAGCAAATGTTTTCATGCACTACCTACCTGATAAGACACTTCTATATGGACCTGATTGACTTGCATTACCTACCTGATAAGAAACTCAGACACTCCTATATATCTGGCTATGGACCTGATTGACTTGCTGGGATCATTATCAATTATGGCCTGGATCTCACCAAGAAATTTGGGCATTTTTTTCTTATCAAAATGAACAAAACGAGGCTTCTGAGCTGCCATATGTTCGTAATCATAATTGGACTCATCCAACTGTTTTTGAATTCTCTACACTATCCTCAGATTGACTCCAAAACTCTAAGAAATCTGCATATTGAAGCTTCCAGCATGAACACCATGCAGTACAGCATTCAGTTTGCAAATTTTGGGATGAGTGAATTACATCATGGTGCTGCTTTTCTCATAAGCAGTACCCAACAGACTCTAGTTTGCTGCACAGTAGACAAAACCTAAAACAAAGCATATGTGCAAAGTTAATGATTTAAAATGTTGACAAATTACCCATTGCACTGTGTGTGTATGTATGTGTATGTATATATGGTATGAAAATAATTAAACCATTTAGTTTCTCTAGCAATTGAAGAGTATTTAACTTAGTTTTTTATTTGAATGTTTTAATCATAAAAGAAATGTATTGTAATTTTTTAAAGAATACTAGGGTTATTTTAGGAGGTGGTTGATTAAGTATATATGTCAATCTAATATTTAAAAAAAGATATCTCACAAACCTGTCATGTTAAGTTGAGAATGTTAATTAAAATTCACTTAATATTCTTTTTATTTGAAGAGCTTGTTGCTTTTAAAAATTCATCTTGAACTCTGTTCTCTTTCTTTATTTTGCCTATTGAAAGAGGAGAAATCTTGACTCTACCTTTGTTGCATATTGCTTCTCTTCTTTCACTTTATAACCATTATTTCTGACATTTCAAAAAAGGAATGAAATACCAAGTCTTGTGTTCTTGTTTCTACTTCTGATTTTTGTTCTCATGTAACTGGACTTTTGCAGAATCTTTAGAGAAAATCTTGAAAAAACTTTTTTTGCAGAATGTTTGAACTGTAGCTTGACTTGAATTTGTCTTTCACTCTCTTCTCTTTTTTTTTTTTTTTTTTTTTTTTTTTTTTTTTTTTTTCTCTAACATTTTCCATTTTTAGTGGCTCTAAGCTTTGTGAGAGCTGATAAAGAAATAATAAGAACACGGAGAGAGAGAGAGGAGAATACAAAAACTACCAATCTTATTAGTTCTAATTTCAGTTTTTTACAGGCTGGTGCTGGAAAGTTCTCGGCCAAACAATCAAGGATGTATATATATATATATATATATATATATATATATATATATATATTTATATATTTACTTATTTTTTCAAAGTTAAAAAAAAATTTGAGAAACACTCTTGCCAAGTGTGTTAATTGTTAAATTAATGTTATAGCATGTATATTTCATAGCTGTAGATTATTCTCTTCTTGGTTGATTGATTGGTTTTAAAGGCATATCAACCCATCTCTGGTTATTTTATGCCTAAAGGTTAGGGAATCACATTCATTATACATTCATATTTATGTTTTTGTGTAGTTGTTTCTTAAGAGTTTTTTTTTCTCTCTGCTCATGGTTCTTTCAAATATGAATAATTTTTAAGCAGATGTATTTGACTTATTGATGGGCCCCTATCAAGGTCTGCCACTCTGGGTCAGAGTAGACCTTGAAGTAATGGCAATAAAGAAGTAATCCACTCTGCAGATCTCTTGAACTGGAGCCTCACTATTAGATGCAATTTAGTATCATATCCAGAACACCCTTTGGAGAGTGGTCTTATCCCTCTGCCAGGGATACAGTCAGCATATTCTAAGCCCCAATGACAGGGCTATTCTCTTGATTATGGTTGAGAACTTTTTAGCACCCCTTGTAACTTGTTGCAAGATAATCTATTTTTTTTGTTAACATTGGGTTTTTCTCCATTATAGACAGAACATAAAAAAACTATAACTATATTGATTAAAATATATAAAGTTTAATATCCTCAAACCCTGTTAATCTAATAAAGACCTGAAAGCAATCTATTTTTACTTATACAGACAAGAAGATATACAAAACCATTCTCTTGATTTACATTTCTTCGATTGTGTACAGCTTACATAATGCAATAGACAAACCTTTCTGTTCCAGTGGCATAAATTTTACATAAAGTTCAATTTTCATAAAAACATTACTATCTCTAAAAATGAAGCTCTAAATAAAGTATTGAAACAATATTAAAAAGATCAACTACAACAGCATAAACAGAAATACAGCTTCATAGAATATTTTTAACAAGCTTATAAACACAGATGAAGATGATAGATATTGCTAAATAAGTAGAAACTTTAGAGTCTTGTCATTACAATTTCCAACCATTTGATAACATCACATAATATCAAGTAACACATTGCAATCTAAAGTTAAGATAAACTTAGACAACAAGTTTAATTAATCAAGCTCTAATGTTATCATGAAATTATTAAATAAGTTAAATTTAATCATACTTTCTTACAAATTATTATACAGTTATTGCCATAATATAGTTCTATCTTATTGAAAATATTGTGCCCAGCAATATGGAAAGGATTAGTGTTGTATATTTTGTCTGGTCACTACTTTCCAGATCTGGTGAAATATCATGAAATGCTGTATAATAAATTGTCAATGTATTTAGTCTTATGCACATGGTAAATTAATTTAGATGAACAATGTACAATTATTTCAAAGACTGCTCATGATGCTTTTTTTTTCTTAGCCTCACTAAATCTATTATGAAAAATATTTGAAAAAGAGTACTGGAATGTAGTGCTAAGTGGGTAAAACATATGTGAAGTGTGATCAAAAAGTATTGAGACTGAGGTTTTAAATTTTTTTAACTTCAAAATTTAAATGAAGATATGTGCTCAGCTGATCAATTTAAATAATAAAGTGGTGATGTCTAGACTCCATTGACATGAGTCAATGTCACTTCAGAAAAAAATTATAAAGCCAGTCTCAAATACTTTTTGAAGAACAGTTTTCAATAAAAAAAAAAAAAAAAAGCAAGATTATATAAATGCAGCACCCTCCACACTCACCAAACCATGCTTCCTTAATTGGAAATTCATCTTGAGGGTAATATTTGAGGACATGGAGAGCTTTAGCATTACAGTTTTACACCATATCGGATGAGGAGTTTCAAAGGTACTTTGGCCAATAAAAAAACTTGCTGGGATAAAGATGTTGAGTTCTAAAAGGATTATTTTGAAGAAAATTGACATTTCATTCATTCTTCATTTCTGTTTTAATAAATAAAGTTTCAGTCTTAATACTCTTGAACACACATCATATAGCGAATAAAAAGGTTAAAAAAAAAGGAGACTATCAGTATTCCTCTCTATTATTTGAAAAAATGTTTCTTTATAAATAAAATGTTTCTTTATAAATAAAAGAACAACTAAACTATTTAGCAGCAACATTTGCTTTTCTTTCATAAAAATCTTATCTTCTCTTTATTATAACTCTCTTGTCATTGTAAAACAAAAACTACATCTTAAATGCACGAACTGATACAACTTTGGATTCTTTGGGTCTTAGCTGTATCGACGAGCACTGCCATTCAGGTAGCCACCCAGATGGTTGCACTGGTCCCTGGTCTACTACAAACCTCAGCCAATCTAAAGAACTATCTGACACCACCCACACCTGATTATCTCACTGGAAGTAAGTGCACATACATCCATAAATACATGTCACATATCTATCTACCTTTCTATATGTGTACACGCTCTGCTAGCCAATGTCCTTGAAGGTTGGGTGACCTCTAGTATGTCATAATATGAGGGTGTAAACCAGACAACCTTCAAATTATCTCCCTTTGCAACATATCTTTTTAACCATGTTTGCATGTCCTAACATTGAGTACAATTAATAAATGTATTGATTATTCAACCCAGCTTTGTTGACTGCTGTTGCATTTTTTAATGGTCTTGTTTAACAAACTAACAGATTTAAGATTTGATCTAATGATTAAAAACTGTTAATGATAATTTTTTTTTTATTTAAAAGATTTGATTATATTATGAAAGAAGGAGAACCGATTTGCACCTGCTATGTGTATGTAGAGGAAAGCTTAATTTGTTGGGTTATTTTTCTAGGCTAAGTTGATTATTCTTAACCTATTGGACTCTGAGCCTCCTACACTATGGTCCTCTCCATGAAAAATAATTGAAAATGTAAAATGTTATGATCTGTTAGTTAATGGCCTTGACAATAGTGATGTAAAAATGGGGATTCACCAGACTGAATTCAATCTGTCCAGGAATATATACTAAATAGTGACACAAATATTGGCTGTTTGGGTTCTAAAAACTAAAGAAATTAAGTTTTTGCTCTATATAAAGGATTTATCCAAACTCCTATTTGGCCATTTTAATGTGGGATGTCACAGACAAATCAAGATTTTTACCCAATATAAAGCCAAAAACAAAACAAAACTTCTGTCCAGGTTTCTCTTTTTTCTATATTAAGTTGAGGAAATAGGATCTACATATATATATATATATATATATATATATTGAAGACACTCATTATGTAATGGTCATCATTGTAAACATAGAGATGCCGACTCAAGTTCAAATCCTGGACCAGGCTGTTTGTGTTTCACATTATACTAATACCCTTGGGGAAAAGTATGAATTCAACTATTCTCCAACCAACTATAGGTAACTAGTAAGGCAGAGTGAGTTCTTTTACCTTGGTATAACAATTAATCTAGGAAAAGGAAAACTCTGGATTCAAACTCGTTAAACTCTGCTTAAAAATTGACCTTGTGTCACATCCTGCTCATGTGGAAGTGTTGGGTAAATATATATAATGTGTATTCATGGATGTCACTGGTGTGTATGTGAATATATATGCAGGTTATTGTTGTTGGAAATTGACTAGTTGAGTTCAAATCCTAGACAAACCTGTTGGCATTTCACTTGAATCTAATACTCTATGGGTAAATGTGTTTGGGAAAAAATACAATCTTCAGATAAAACTTTCAAGTAAAATTAAATACTGAATATTCCTGGCATGATTTTTAAAAATGCTTGCATTGTATAGGAGCAAAAGTAGGGAGAGGAATGTAGGGAAGAGACACCTTCCATTATTACCAAATATGTCAAAAATTGGTCGGTCCTACTCCATATCCTAGGACCAATTTATTACTTACTCCATTAAATTACTTTATGAAGAAGAACAAGACATTGATAGAAATTTCTGAATAGTTTTTTTTTTTTTGCAATGAAGCAAATCTTTCCATAATACTGAAAGGGAAATAGTGCTGTGAGAAACTTAAACTGTGTGTATATTTTCATTTAGGCAAATTATCTGTCAACAACAATAATAATAATATATAGTGTTTTAATCAGTATTGAATCCAAAAATTTTGCCACAAATTTTAAATATACTTAACAATTCTGAAATAGCATTCATGCAAGTTATGTTGGAGGAGAACATATTAAAATATGAAATAATTAAGTTGATAGCAGAGATATGGAGGTGTTTGAGAATAGGGCATGTTTACTTCTATCTGTAAAAATATGCTTTAAAAGCTTGCAACCCCCCAAAAAAATACAAACAATTTTATTTTTCTCCTTTACCTCAAAAATAAAAGACTTTCCCAAACTGACAGTTAATTTTTCTGCCTATAGTCATTAAAAAAATAAAATAAAATCTCCACTACCTTTTCTTTGCCTAGTATTTTGTGTATGTTTTTAAGATCCTGATTTTATATATATATATATATATATATAAAACTGTCACTAAATATTTACATCGAGATTTGCTATTGCACCAGCAAGTATGATAATTACAATTGTTTCTACTATCATCTTTCTGCAACCATCACCACCACCATTTTTACTATTGCTACTACTATTACTATTACTACTACTACTGATAACATCATCTGCACTTTGCTTATTTGTTTATTGTTTTTGGAATTGCTAACTTTGCAAATACCTTCTCTCTTTATCTTTTTGTCTTTCTTGTTGCTATGTTAAAAAAAACCTTTGCCATTGACTGACATTGCAAATTCTTTAAATATTTCAAAACATCCTTTGACTCTCTCTCTCTCTCTTCACTTTCTGTGTGCCTTGCTGAATAATTTTCAAGAGCAGTATTGCTTGCATCGAAGTTTTTTTGTTTTGTTTTGTGATCATATGTAAATGTTTTTTATGATTATTTGTGTGTGTGTGTATATATATATATATATATATATATATATATATATATATACAAAATGTTCATATGATGTATTTTATATATTCCATGACTGAAGTAATGCCCTTTTGATGGTTGGTTAGGCCAAAACATTGGTACATATAAAATACATCATATGAATATTTTTTACATATTTTATAAGTCATTGGATTTATGATCCAAACTTATATACACACACTTTTGTTGTGTTGTTTGATTTCTTTTTTTCCTTTTTTTTTTTTTTTTTTTTTTCTTTTCAATGCTTTTTGTTTCATAATTATTTTGCACTATTATTAAAATACTATTACATAAGATTCTTAAACATTCAAATATTGCATTTTTATAAATTATAATTATTTAAAAATATATGCATATTATTATTATTCATAGTGTCAATAACTACTTAAAAATAAAATTGTATTTATGAGATAAAATAAGAATTATTTAAAAAAACCCAATAATTTCATTGTTTATAGTACCATTATTACTTAAAAATAAAGCTGTACTCTGTTATATATAATGAGTAGCTTCATTTAATGCCTTTGCCATTGTCAGCTTATATTTGATTCAGCTAAGCTTAGTCAATCTTTGCTAAATTATTTGCATCAATGAATATATAACGTCAAAATTGGTCAAAATATTAGCATTTTTTCTTTTTTTTTAGTTTTATTTTAATTTTTTAAATCATTTATTTGTTTTTTCCCTCTGTGTGTGTGTATAATTTTTCACAGGTAAGAAAACAGTTTCCCATCATCAAGAATAATTATTTGGCTTAATTTCAGGGGGTGGGGATCCCTCCAGCTAACCTTCCTCACTGAACTAAAAAGAGGGTCAGGATCGATCCCTATGGGGAATGCCAACAAAGAGATATTTTTGGCATGACTCAGCTGTGAGAGAGTCCCTACCTCTGGTCATATTTTGCTGAGAGGGGAGATATCTATATATTTGTGTGTATTGTAGTTGTTGTTTTTTAACTTGCATTTTTTTACTTGCATATCAAGTATATTTGGTTGTTCAAAATTTTTTGTATCACTGTAATTTTTTTTTTCTATTCTTCATGTTTGATCAACCAAATTATTCCACTTAAGTTTCCATTTAAAAAAAAAAATCAGATTTGTATTGTTTTGTTTTTTGTTTCAGCTTTTAAATTTTATAAAAATCTTTGTTTCAGGATTATATAGAAATACCTCTCACATTTAAACTGTTACTTGTGTCGTGTAAATGAACTTAGGCAAGTGACAATGTTATCTCCATCTAGCTAATGTCTGACCTTTTTCTATCTATAGGATCAGTTATGATCATGGCTTGGACCAGTGCACACTGTACATTTGTTGTTGAAACATTTTTTCAAGAGTGGTGAATCTGTAATTACTACACAGAGAGCTTTTCATGCTCATTTTATGTTCTGTTGGAATGATGCTGTCCTGGATAGATTATTCAACACATAACAGCATCATTCCAGTGTAACATGAAATGAGTATGAAAAGCACTCTGTGTAGCAATTATAAATCCACCAGTATTGAAAATATGTTTTAACAGCAAACATACAGTGTGCACCGGTCCAAGCCATGATTGTAATAGATTTTATTTGAAAAAAATGGCCAGATATTAAATAGATATGATTGCCACTTATCTAAGTTCATTTGCACCATACAAAGGTAACAATTTAAAATGTAAGAAGTATTTCTGCTACACCCTGTATATTATATCTTTTATCTAAAGAAATACAATACCTTCTCACCTACTGTTATATTTATTTTGATACAAAATATATTGAAAAGTATGAATAATACTCACTTTCAAAACTTAATATATGCCAAGCAACAAGTGACTAAAAAGATTTTATCTAATGTTTTTTTGGATTTTTTTTTTTTTCAACATTATTTAAGAAACAACTGCATAAAGAAAAATATAAAAATGCATAGGACTTGATTCATCAAAATTGCAACTGTCACTGCTGTAACCTGCTTAATTCTTACAAAATTTATTTTTAACTCAATCGGGATACTTGTTGCTGCTATAAACGAACTTATCCAAATTTCATCATTCTGAAGTGTATACAAAATTTTTTTTTTTTTTAAATCAGTCAGATGCACTATTACATTGACTTCTGGACTAATACCTTTGGGAAATGTATGCCCGTAATGGGTTAAAAATACCACTTATGTTCTTCTGCAAGGGTAACTTTGACCCATCAAGTCCGGCATACCATTAAACAAAGAAACCAAACCAGATACCAGCATAGACAATTTTTTTTTTTTTTTTATTGCTAAAAGTGAATATCATTTGTTACTGAACACCTCCATAAAGAACATTTAAAGTTATGTCTCATCTTTAATGAAGATTTAAAACATTTGAATGATTTAATTTTTTTTATATCAATATTTAATATCTACTGAATAAAATAGAAAACTAAAGTATTCAAAAGCCTAAATGATTATAATAATTTTTCTGCTAGATTTTGAATTAAAAACATTGGTTCCTGTGCTTCTCCGGAATAGTGCAACAAAGAAAATTTTTGCTGTTTCTGCTGTAATGTACAAAATTAATATATAGAAATTAACCCCCATATGCTTACATATCATGCAATATTCTGAGACCTAAATTTTAGCCTAATATCAGGGAGGTTGTATCATACATATAAACTTTGTGAATAGTTGGCCAAGGCTAGGCCCAGGCTAACTGGCATTCCTTCAATTTCCAGCTGCAAAAGATCTCAGTTACATGATATACAAGTATACATGGTGTAACATATGATTACAAAAGACAAGGAGCGAGAGGAATGGATTTGATTTTGTTTATTTTAAATAAATAAAAGTTGGTATGTAAAGAGAGAAACAGGCCTTCTTCTTCTGCCAGGTAACGGGTCAGGAGGAGAGTGGGTGTAAGTCGTGCTTGAGCGGCTGGTTTGGTATTGTGGCATGGTGTGTGATGTGTGTTGGTAAGCTATAAGCTGTCTGTGGTAGTATTGGAATGCGAGCTTGATTAGTAGGGCAACTGGTTCTTTGTTCTTGTCTGAATGTGATACACGACAATCTTCTCTCTCAAAGTCTCGGAGCTGACTGCCTTTTTGAACTTTTTTTTTACCATTTTATAGTTGCATTTGGGTCAAATCGGCTCCAAAACGCTTTGAAGGGGAGAGTTCCTGATTGGTTGAAAAAAGGATCTTTTTAATTGTAAATATAAAGTTATATTTCAACTGGATATATGCGCGGAGCCTACCTGTGCAGTGATGTGATTTATTCATTTTAATCTCAGCCATCGTCTAGACAACATCCGGCATTTGAAATGTACATTCGTGGTGTTTTATTTGTTTGTTTATTTATTGATTTTGCTTGTGAGTTAGTTTGGAACATATTAGTTAATCAAAAGGGATTTCTGTATATAACAATGGTAATTCATTTTCCAACCAGATAACAGTAAGTTTCAGTCATTTGCTTCATTTTTTTTAATGTAACATTTACATTTAAGTCCCTAAAATAGTGTATCATTAATCAGCTCTAAATTGACATATCCATAGTTGTTTGAAGAGAGGAAAGAAGTATGATGAATTGTTGCTACTTGATGTTATTTTAAATGTAACTATTCAGAAAAAAAATGAATGAAATGACTGAAAATTACTCTTATCTGGATGACAAATGTAAGTATTACATTCTTATATAAATTTTTTTTTTTTTTTTAGATTATCACTGACATTTCCTTAGTGTGCTATTCTGGACAAGTTCTTTACTTAAAACAAAACAAAAAGTTTAAAACTTTTCCTTTTCTTTACATTGTTCTCAAAAAGTAACTGACTAATTTTGTAAAAAAATAAATACAAAAAGTACTAAACTTCAGTGTATAGACACCAGAACATAAAATAATCTTATGATCTCAAAATTATATAATTGCTCATGGCATGCTCAGACATGATAAATATAAAATTGTCTCAATGCCAACGCTGTATTGCATGATCAAATTTATCTATTTTTATGAATATGATCATTCATTACTATCAGATGTATCAAATTATGGTGCAGTGTCTTGGAACATGCCCAAATTCTTGGAAAATCCAGATTTGAGGATTTCACTCTTGATTAAAGTTTAAGACATCATAATTATAAAAGTTAATTTTTTTCGGCTTATCCTTTGTTTCTAATCCATTTACAAAATAATTACTGTAGAATGATAGTCTAGGATGGATGGAGAACCTGCAACCTTATGGCCACATATGACCTTTTAAAAACCATTGTGTTGTTCCATGGTGGCCTTGTTAAAAGACCAATTAAAATTACACACCTCCATTTTAGAACCTGATATTTCAATGATTTAAATTTAAAAAAAAAAAAAAGAGTGTGTATCTAAAAATAAAAGTAATAAAATGATATTAATCTTTTTTATTTGTTCCAATTTAATTCATATATACTAAACTATCAAGTAAAGGTTTAAACCTTAGAGTTTACGAACATGTTAAAGATTTATTTAGTGCAGCCAATATAGTAGACAATAAATTTTACTGTGGCCTTTAAATATGAAAAGGTTCCTAACCCCTGGTCTAAGAGTTGTGATAAAAAGTAACAGAAATAAAATAAAAGAAATATTAGTTAAGAATTAGTAACAATTGACAATGTCTCAATTAAGATAAATTTAGTTCAGATGACTTAAGTCTATTTTATTACTACCAAGTATAAAGAAGCAACAGAAATAAGATGAAAGAAATGCTAGTCAAAAATTAATGATAATTAACAATGATTCATTTAATAATAATTTCAGAAGAGTAAAAGTTATTACATGAGTTTTTGCATTAAATCCAGGATTTTGTAATAACCAGTGTTGCACATGTAAACCCAATTTCTTTCACATTCTTGCATATAAAGAAACTGTTTTTGAATATTTATATGCATTTTCACAGAAAAATCATTTACAGATGAGACTAGGATATAGATTTAGTGAAAATTAGGTAGAATTAAAAAAAAAAAAAAAAAAAAAATAATATAAAAAAATTGAGAAAAAAAAAGCAATGGATGCAACTACACAACACATTCTTACACACACACACTCATTATTTATAGTGTAGTTGGTTATATCTATAAGTAAAGAGTGCTCAATATCAGTGATAGAGCATTCAAGTTAGAATATCATAGACACAGTCTGGTTTGATGATTGTGTTGGTGAGAAACTGACAAACAACAAGCAACATTGATTCTGTGTCTATGCTATCCTTATATATGAATTAAATTTATTGTCTTAATACAGGATCAAAATTGTGTAAAAACTCTAAAAAATTTATAATATTCATGAGTAAAAGTAAAGTGGCAACCTTAGTCAAGGGTGACCTGAAGTCTCCCTTTCCAATGGCCACTAAATCGAGGTGTAGAGGAGAGTGCTCCTCCATTCCCTGGATTCCTCCACTTTACCCTTGATCCTTACCTTATAATGCTGAGTGTTAAGCAATGTTGCATCAAGTACTATTTTTTTGAGTTTTTGTTATGACTTGACCTGGGATTGAACCTTGGTCTTCCAGACCATTGGCGAACACTCTACTAATTTGGCCAATGGCCTGGAATATGCATAATATTCATAGACGTTTGAATCCCAAGTCCTTTTAACCAACCATTGTCATTGTTAAAAAAGAAACTGAAGAATTAAAGTTCAACATTTTAATATTGTTGACCAAAGCATGTATAGTTTACCCCCACCCCCCAAAAAACAATGTTAATTTTATATTTTATCATATAATTTCTGTTCCAAGTATTTAAAGACATTTGAAAATAACTTCACCTCAGCCATAATATATTGTATTAGTTGTGAGTTATTTTCACTTTGTGAAATATATATATATATAATGCATTATCATATTATTGAGTTAGCTGGACAAATTTTCAGAAGATAACATTGTATACTTTTAGAGATACAAAATATATAAAATATCACTAGAAAGCAAACATTGCCCATAGAAATCTTATTTTATATTGTTTATAAATAAAATGTAAATACTTAGACTGATTTAATTCTAATTTAATTCTGCTAGTGAAGATAGGAATTGGAATTGCTTTATTATCATTACTCTGCTCTACAAAATGGTATATCAACAATTTTTAGAAAAAGAAAAGCTAATTCAGGATCAACTTGTATACTTTGTTCCTTGAATGTAAAAACATCTTTCTTTTCATTCATTTAATCAAATGTTCTGACAATTTTACACTTAGAGAAATGACCCCACCCCACCCCAGGAAACTCAACTATTTTTTATCATTAAAAAAGAAAATTCTAAAAAATAAGCTAAAAATAGGAAGTTTCTTTGAATTTTCTTTTTAGAAAATTATGACTTTTGCTGTAACTAAACAAACTTTGACATCATTAACCAAGAAAAATAATCACTTCCCTTGTTTATCTAAGCCTTTGAAGTTTGATTAAAATTTGTGGCAATAATAAAAAAATTGTTCAGTTTTGTTTTGGTCCACCACTGTATTCTCCTGCAAAACATGTATCTATACAAACATAAGTCTCTTTAAGAATTTTCACACAATTTTCTTTTAAGAATAAAGGTACTAATTATCATTGCTGGTATGAATAAGCAGATACAAAATTTTCTGTCACTTAGACTTGATTTTTCTTAGGATCATCTCTTTAACTACATTACCTCTCATCACTTCAGGCTAGTTGATGTACCATGGTGTAATGGTTATCGTCGTAGGAAATGAACACAGCGACACGAGTTCAAATCCTGGACTAGACTGATTGCATTTCACATAGCACTAATACCCTTGGGAAAGGTATGAATCCAATTATTCTCCCTCCAGCTATGGGTAAATATTAGGGCAGACTAGGTTCTTCAGCCTTGGTTAGGCAACTAGTCTAGGAGAAGGAAAACTCTGAATTCAAACCTGTTAAACTCTGCTTTAAAAAATTGACCTTGTGTCATATCTTGCCCGAGCGGAGGGGTTGGTAAATATGATTAAAACAAAGAAACTGAACCAAAACCAAATTCAACCACATTGAACTTCTATTATTTCCTTGTTGCAATAAGTATAAATTTGGTTAACTTTACAACTCAAGCATTTTTAGGGTCTATATTTACCCAACTTCTTTCAGTCCAGTGAGCTGAGGCTGTAGAATACACCAACTGTGTCTCTGTAGAAGGGTAAGACATCCTGGAGTGTCTTGGATGTGATACTAAACAATCTGATGGTATAGCTCCCGTCCTGGAGCTTTGGGGAATGTGGAGTACTTTTTTTATTGCCATTGCTCTCAGGTCCACTCTGACTTGAAGTATTAGCACCTGATAAGGTCCGATCTATGGGTCAAATAGAAATTTAAACTGTGTGCAAACAAATGACTTATGTTAAATTGAATTTTTAGAAATAGAACTGTTTGATCATTTAGCTATGTGTAAACAAATGACTTATGTTTTATTGAATTGTTAGTCATACATAGAAATACTAGAAACCATTAAGCTGTGCAAATAAATGAATCATGTTCAACCAAAAATTAACGTTAAATAGCAATAACCGTAACCACTTCATTGTGTGCAAACAAATAATTAATAGTAAATAGAATTATTCATGTTAAATAGAAATGCTAGAAACCATTTAACTGTCCCCTCCCAAAAAAAGAGCTCAGGCTTTTTTAAAAATGTTATCTTCAAAATGCGCTTACCACTCATATATTTAGTAGATATGTATAAAGAGAATTTGGCATTAAATAACCTACAATGGTTGATATGCCATAAAACCCAACCAACCAAATCCAAACTCTCTGTCACAGGCAGGATGTGACACAGTCAATTTTCAAGCAGAGTAAAGCTGGTTTGAATTCAAATTTTTTTTTCTCTGAGACTTATTGCCTAATCTAAGATAAAGAACTAAGTCTGCCCTATTATTTACCCATTGCCAGGGGATTCATTTTGGATTCATGTCTTTCCATGTGCATTAGCAGGAAGTGAGATTCAAATATCCTTGTCCAGGGTTTGAGCTCAGGTTGCCGATTCTATTTCCAGCAATGATAACTGTTTTTTTTGGGGGGGGGTAATTAACTTTTTTAACTGATGTCTAAACATTGTAATAGCTAAGACTCAACCAGAAAATTTCTGAGAGAAAAAGGTATTTTTGTTGGACACTCTGAATTTGTACTTGATGCTACAAGTAAATAAGTTCAATGTTATCAAGATGACCCCCTAAAAATATCAGGGTCAAGTAACAACAAAATTCTGCATCCGCTTAATCAGACCAACAATATTCACCAGTAAGAAAATAAATGAATACTTTTCATCAGGCATGGCATACCATATCTCAGGTGAGAAGGATGAACACTACTTCTCTGGGATGTGGTCCAGATAATTGACAGTGAAGAAATTGAAGAAGGTTCAACGTACCATTTTTATTGCAAGAATTTAACAAACAAAAGATTTGAGGCCATTTCCTTCTAAGATACTGAGATAAGCTATGTATATAACTAAAAAGAAAATAGAATAACTGATGTTGTTGCTTAAATGGTTTTAGACATTTCTGTTTACTGTTTTTCTTCCTTTTTATTTATTTAATCTTCCACTACCAAAATTAAGAGACCTTTTTTAAATGGACAGTACAACTGATGAAAACAATAGAATGGATAAATTAAAACATCGTGTTCACAATATCAAAGATACCAAGAGATTCAGTTGTTAAAAATTTAATTGGAAAAAAATACATTTAGAATATCTTGTGAATTTTTAATGCATATAAACAAAAATGAAAGCCTGCAATATTCCACTTAGAAAATTGACCACGTGTTACATCCTGCCTGTAACAGAGGGGTTGGGTAAATACAATAAACAAAGAACCAGATTCATTATTCTTAACGCTTTGAATTCTATTTTAGTACATACCATAAGATTTTTGGATTTTTTGTGAGCACAGGCCTAGGGTATTGAATGGCCAAAGAGCTAATTGTTATACCTGGTATAACTGTCCAGATAGATGAACTAAAAGTAACAAAATGTATTCATATATATACTTACTTCTTTTAATAAGTAGCTACATACACGGGTCAATCAAAAAGTCCTAAGCCTCACCCAGAAAGAAGAGCCATAGCTGAACATTTTTTGTTGTTGCAATACACTATCACTTCTCATGAAACTTTAAAAACTAATTCAGATTTTTCTACTTTCCTAAGAAGTGGTAGTGTGTTGCAACAACAAAAATGTTCAATGATGCTCCTCTTTCTTTTTGAACTACTCTCATACATTATTTTACATACTGTTTGATTATCTGCTTTCCTTGGAGAATATTAAAATATAATCTTGAAGGCTTTAAAAAATCATCAGTATTTTTATTGATTTAGTAAAACTATTTGTTACTTGTTTATATTTCAGTATATTTTGTTTGATATTTGATGTTCATCCCAGGTCATGTATGTATTTATCTTCTTTTTTTTTTTCTTAATACAAAATGCATTTTTAAAATTTTTTTCCAATATAATTTTATATCAAAACATTGATTAATCACTGTTTTCTTATTTTATGATTTTGATTTTTTTTTTTTCAAAATTTATTCACTTTATTTTTCAGTTGTGCAATTCAAGAAAAAGATTTTCTTCTTTAACTGAAAATGATTGTACAGAGATTAGATCATTTATAAACATTTTTGTAATAAACTGACATATTTTTCATTCTCTTTAAAACTACCTCTATCTTCTACATCTCTTAAATTTAAAAGACTTAGAATTAATGGCCCAACCTTAATTTAATATTCAACTGATTTACATAATAGAATTTCTTATAATGCTAGTCACTAGATGTCATTATACATATAATACCTCTATTTTTTCAGTAATGCTTTACTTTTTAACTGACTCTCATAATAATATAATTCTCATTTTATATATATATATATATATATATATATATATATATATATATATATATACTGTCAATAAGGGAAAGGCATTTACTTGCAGGACAAATTGAAAAGTACTCAATATCAAAAGATAGATACTGTAGAAGTAAAATTGGTAATTTTTATAAAAAACATGAACAATCATTAGTAAAAGTTTCATAAAAGTGATAAGGATTCTTTTTTCATATAGGAATTATATATTTCACAAAAGTGGAAACTTTGTTTTGATTGTTCATATTTTTTTGCAAAATTCATAAATTTTTCTGGTATTTTTCCTACACCTTATGTAACCCTCTCAGCAAAAATAGTGCATTATAATCATCATGAGATTTTTAATCAATACAAGACATTTAAAATACTTTAACTTAGAGAATAAAGCAATTTACAATCCAATTTAAAACTGAATGATAATTTATAGGGTTTTTGTCTGCACTAAATACTTTTTTTCATCATCACAATCTTTTATATGATAGATAACCATAAGAAGCTAGTTAGAATTGTTAAATTTTTCTAAAATAAAATTCAGTATCATTGTGAACTGCTATTACAATGGCAGCCCAAATAGGTTCATGGATCAACTCATTTCTTGATTCATAGAATATTTAATGTCAAAACCATCCTTGTAGGACAGTAATGGTACTATTTAACCTATAGCTGGGGAAATAAGGGGGGTTCATACCTTTTTCAAAGTGAACATGATAGCAAGATTGGCATTTGAAATCGCTTTCTATGATGTTGCACTCCAGCATGTTAGCCACTCTACAACAGACTTCTACTCTCATCTAGTTTCTTTCCAAGAACCATTCATTTGATTGCTCTGTCAGCTTGGGCTGTAGAATACACTGACTGCACCCCCCCCTCAACGAGTGTCCTGGATATGACACTAAAGTCTGATGGTGAGGTCCCAGTAATGCTGGGGCCTTGAGGAATACGGAGCACCCCTTCATTGCCATTGCTCCCAGGTCCACTCTGACCTGGCGTGGTAGCAGCTGATAGGGCCCTATCTATGGGTTAAATAGAACTACCGGCATACTTATGCCTAACTGAATTGTTTGGTTAAACTAAGTAGCTTGAAATAAAAATGTTTTTCACAATTAAACCGTACTTACATTTAAACTGCATGCTTATGCTAAACAGAATTATTTCAAATAGAACTGTTTTTCACGTTGAAACTGTATTTACACTAAACTGAATTGTTTAACATAGAACTGTTCTGACATTTAACTGTGTGTAAACAAAATCTGTACTTATACTAAACTGAATTAGCTGAATTAGAACTGCTTGACTAAACTGAATAGCTTGAAATAGAAATGTTTTTCACAATTAAACTGTACTTTCATTTAAACTGCATACTTATGCTAAACTGAATTATTTGAAATTGAACTGTTTTTGACATTGAAACTGTACTTAAACTAAACTGAATTGTTATATATAACTGCTTGAATAGTTTGAAATAGAAATGTTTTTGACAATTAAACTAAACTGCATTGTTTTAAATAGAACTGATTATTTATATAAAAATGGATGTGGCGTTAAATAACCTACAAAGGTTGAAATGCCATAAAACCCAACAAACCAACCAACCATTCACTTGAATAGTTAAAGAAAAAATAGTGATATTTATTTTGATATGCATTATCTTTAATTTTTCTTTGCGCACACCAGTAAAATGTTAAATTATTTTTGATTATGTTTTATTTTTTGTTTTCTAAAAGCATTACTAATCCAAGAACACCTGAATAATTAAGTAAGATTGAATATTTGATCCAAAGATCTCCCAAAATCAGCAAAGATTACTCCCCAGATAAAAATGTCAATGAACAGCTCAAGGTGTTAGAAAAAAGAAAAAAAATAAGTCATGTGTCAACAAGAATTACATGGTGATGGAACCCAAATTGAGAGAAAGCCATTGGCTGATTATATTGAAGGCGGATGTAAAGCTGCTTAGATCAAAATTATCAAATCCAGTTGCAGGGCATGAACACAATCCTGATTGGGCCACCTGGAAAAGGGGATTCTGATGTTGGAAAACCTAAAATCCCTATGACTCCAGACAACATCACTGAGAACATTCCCTTAACACATTGGAAAATATAAGTTGGTATCAAGAATTTCAATCTTATTACAGTAATAAACTAGAATTTTAAGAATATTCATGTAGTCAAAAAACATTAACATGAATTCAGACAGCTGAGATTAGATATTTATTGAAGCTGAATTTTTTTTAAGCAAAAGTGATCTGATAATGTGGTTTATCAAGAGAAAGTCAGGTCCTTCAATCAGTTGATCTCAGCTTTAAAATGAGCAGTTAATTTTTGAGATTTTTAGGGGGCAGGGATTGATCACTTGTTTCCCTGCAGATATTTTTATCCTTTCACTGCTGCTTCATTAAATATTCTTGCATCATTTAAGCCTGTTGACAGCAGTGGTGTATGATTGAATTGCAGTTAGAAAATGTAGAAATAGTTATGACTGCTTGCTACAAACCGATTACATTTGATGAATGCTCAACATTCTGCCTCTATCCAGAATATTACATCTGCATTTTTGCAAATAAAACATTTTCTCTTATGGATGCTTCAAAAATATCAAATAGCTGTGGTGAAAGTTAAAATTACCATATTTAATGACACTGTATTTAAAAAAAAAAAAAAAAGTCTAAAAAATACCTGAATCATACATGTGAAGTTGCAGTATCTGGCATTATAGACTATCAGTACTTAGCCTAACTCAGTAACATTAACACTATTATGTGTTCATCAAAATGATAGGATTATCTTTGTATAGATTGACACTTCTCTCTATTATCAGAATGTAGTATTCATGTATTCTGTTAAGAATCAAAGTATTATTTGGACTTTTGGTTGGTATCTAAGTGTAGTAATTGTTCTTCCTCCTCCTGTTGATATATATTGTGTGTGTATATATATATGTATATATATATACCAACCCTTCTGCACAGGTAAGATGAAACACAAGCAGAGTTCAACAGGTTTGAATTGAGTTTTTCCTCTCTGAGACCAGTTGCTATACCAAGATTAAAGAGCGTAGTTTGCTTTACTATTTATCCATTTCTGGAGGGAAAATACTTGGATTCATACCTTTCCCAAGAGTATTACCACTGTGAAATGCAAACAGCCTCATCCAGGGTTTTGAATTCTGTTTGCTGTGTCTGCTTCCTATGACGATAACCATTACATTACAAGCACCTCCTATAGAGCATCTGTATATGTGTGTATGTGTGTATATATATATATATATATATATATATATATATATATATCTCCAAGATAGTCATCAGTCTTTTGCACATATCCCAGTGGATCACTTTCCCTACCCAATGTTACTTTTGTACTATTTTGCTGTATTTTCTTATATTTTCATTTCTATCTCGCCATAGCTGACACTTGATATTCTCTTGCATATTATCAATTTTTGCTTTGATATGATTAGTCTTTAAGGCATTACTTTGTGCTGCTACTAATAGAAATTCAGTTTCTTAGTTTATGTTTTCCTTTTATAACCATGTCGAGGTCATCTCATATGCAGTTTCTTTAGTTTGATGCTTGAAGTATTCATATAGAGGATTTTCTTATTTTTGTTTCCTAGAGTTTATCATATTTACCCAACCCCTCCACTCGGCAGGATATGACACAAGGTCAACTTTTTAAGCGGAGTTTAACAGGTTTGAATTCAGAGTTTTCGTTCTCCTAGACTAGTTGCCTCACCAAGGCTGAAGAACCTAGTCTGCCCTAATATTTACCCATAGCTGGAGGGAGAATAATTGGATTCATACCTTTCCCAAGGGTATTAGTGCTATGTGAAATGCAATCAGTCCAGGATTTGAACTCGTGTCACCGTGTCCAATTCCTACGATGATAACCATTACACCATGGGCACCTAGAGTTTATGGAGGTTGTTTTGCTATTCTCATTGCACTTCCTGGCTGCTTTAATCAACCTCTTTTGGTCTTGTTTCTATATTCTTTGAATTCCTGTATTGCTGTATCTAAGTAAGAAAGTAAAGTTGGTGACCATAGTTGAGGGCAACCTGAAGGCTCCTTTTTCAATGGCTACAACACCGAGGTGTAAGGGAGGGCACTCCTCCATTTCCAGGATTGCTCCACTTTACCCTTCATCCTCATCATATAGGACTGAGTGCTAAGCAAAGTGGCATCAAGTACCATTTTTTTTGTCTTTGGTATGACTTGCCCTGAGATTGAACCCCGGTCTCCCCAACCATTGGTGAACACTCTGCTCATTAGGCTAATGACTCATTTCCTACTTTGTTTGTTTTTTTTTTATCTATGTGATCTCTCAGATCTTAAGACATTGTGCTTTGTTATCAATTTCCTTGTTCTATGGTCTATACTGAATTCCTTCCTTGCCCAGTTTAAGAAGGGTCCAGATTATTATTATTGATAAATAAAAGAGCCAAATAACTATTGAACTAAGATTTGTCTGGTTTTTGTATTTATTGTCTTGATAATTATTTTTTCTCAGTTTTGACACTGAAACTCTTGGGAATATATTAATAACCTGATCCCACTACTGAATAATGAGAAATCCTGTTGTTATTGTAACATGAGTCATGTTCATGTTAAGTGTTGAATAATACTTTTTGTTACCATACCTGAATTTCTCATTATTCTGCATATGATATAAATGAAATTCGATTGTGCTTTATATCTCAGTAAATAAATGTCATATATAACCTCAAATATGACATCTGAATTTTAGGTTTTACTCATGGGATGCATATTTTACTGTTTTTAGTTAGTTTTCATGAAGAAAAACTTTTTTTCCTTTTTTGCTCTTACTTGATGTTACATTTTATGTTAGCAGTACATTTTCGTTGTTGTTTTTCATACCATGATTTTATCATATTCAAAAGGAATGTTATTTAAAAAGAAGAGTTGAACATTGATAGATTTTAATTTTACTAGGAAAATGTCTATAGAAAAGCAATGCTTACTCGATTCTTGAGAATGAACTTTGTTATTGATTTTTATTTTTTTCTGCCTAAATTTGGAAACCACATAAAGAGAAGAGACATCCACTTATTTAGAGCCAATTTGTATCTCCATAATAAAACTATTCTGAACTAAATGATTTAGACTATCTTTTAAATTTCTGTTCATCTGTATACTTTTCTGGTCTATCCACTTATTCGTCTCTCTTCCATCTCAAGAGTAAATTTACTCATTAAAACTTCTTTTTATAGCTTTTATTTTTCTTCCACTATCTACTTATCTTTCAG
The DNA here is from genome assembly GCA_963585895.1 of Sepioteuthis lessoniana. Classification (NCBI taxonomy): domain Eukaryota; kingdom Metazoa; phylum Mollusca; class Cephalopoda; order Myopsida; family Loliginidae; genus Sepioteuthis; species Sepioteuthis lessoniana. The sequence goes on along the minus strand of OY757921.1, from coordinate 40,282,990 downwards.
AGTCACAATGAAATGAAATATATATATATATATATATATATATATATATATATCAACTGAAATCTTTTGTGTTTCAAGTGGCTCAACTTATCAATTTCTTTGCAACTGTGTGAAATTTGAATAAATCTCCAAATACAATTCTTCTTAGTTTTACAGACAAAAACAAAGCAAAAATGATGTAATATAAAACTTTATATACTTAGAAAATTATACAACAAACTAATGAAGAGAAAAGCAAGTGGAAATTTTTTGTTTGTTTTTTGTTATATTTAATATGTGGGGGTGGGGTACTTTTACAACATAGATATTCTGAAAAATTAAAACTTTGAAAATCCTCTCCGCAAATACTTAATGGGTTTATTTCTATAATAAAAATATCAGTGATCTATTTATGTGAATTAATAGTTCATTGTACTTGATCACAATTATTCCTAGTTTCACAGATAAATAAAATCAACAAAAAGACTTATTGCTTTGTTCAGATTAATTTAAAACTTAATATATTTAGAAAATTTTATAATAAACTGATGAAAGAAAGTAATTTTTTTTTTGTTTTAATATATTGGGTGGTACTTTTACCACATAGGTGTTCTGAAAAAATGAAAACTTACAAAATCTACTCACCAAATACGTAATGTTTTTTTTTATAATGAAAAAATATTAATAATCTATCAATATAAATTATTAGTTCATTGAATCTGATCACATATTAAATAAAAAATAAAAGCTGTTCCATCCCTTAGACCTCATCATCCAATCCAGTTCTAATCTTGTGATGTCTAAGAAAAGAGATATATCAGGAAGGATGAATTAGGTTTTAGTTACTAATATCAATTTATAGTAAAAAGAATTGATAAATTTAGTATTTTTCCTTGGTGATTTTTAAAGAATAATAACTACTCTAAAAACTAAAAAAGGCATCTTTTGAAAATCAGTTTTTTTATGTAACAATTTTCTAGTAACATTGCTTCACCTTTTTAAACTCATAAGCCTGATATTTCAGGCTGAGTACTATTTTACTATACACTGTAAATCAGATATTTTGGACTGAGCACTATTTGACTATATATCATAAACTCAACATTTCCTATCCAGGGTTAATCCTAATAATAAGATTTGATATAACAATTCACAGTCTTTATTTTTATGGAATGGTGGGAAAGAATGAAGATGCATTGAGCCTATCACTGAGTTCAAATCCTGGACAAGACTATTTGCATTTCACTCGGAGAAGGAAAACTTTAAATTCAAACCAGTTTTAGTCTACTTGAAAATTAACCTTGTTTCACATCCTACCCATTACAGAGAGGTTGGGTAAATACTTTATTCTCTAAATTGGAATGAGCAGTACTTACTTATATTACGTCTGGATTATAAGATGACAATTATTAAAATAAATAATTGTGATTTTTAATCTAAGTTTAGTACAATTATTCATTCAAGTTCAGAGATCTCAAATACCTTCTAAAACCCTTAAAATGAATAAATTTTAGTCATCAACATTTTCTAAACTTTGTGAGATAGTATTAGCCTTTTTTTTATCATCAGCTTTCTTAACCTTTATTTAAGCTGTGTGAGAGTTGAAATGAAATTAATTTCCTCTTAGCGGCTCAACACCTGGCCACAACAGAGAATTTCAGTGCATATAGGGAAGAGATGAAATTGGTTCCCTCTTAGTCACTTAACACCTGGCCACAACATTGTGGGTCTAAGTATATATAGAGAAGAAGAGTCATCTGCCTTCCGTAATGATTACCAAGAGAGTGAGTAATCACTGAGAGATGGACACTCTTTTATAATGTGGAGAACATTAAGACATTGAGAGTGAGACATTTTCTACCTAAAAGCCACTCTGAACCAGCTCTCTTAATATAGTTTAAAATCTTTCTTGGTATGATTCTAAGAATTCATGAATGTTGGGTTGAGATTGGTTCAAAAACCATGTAACCTTAGCTAGACAGACACATTTGGTTAAAATTAGGCCCAAAATGGTGGAGCCTTTGTTGTATGGATACTTGGTGAATTATAAGTTTATGAAATCATATTTTAAAAAAATCTTATAATACATCATTTTCACTGTGTTATAGTAATGAATATATAAAAATCAGATTATTATTGATTCGGGATTAAAGTCAAAATTGTTTTATTGGACAAAATACTGATTTTCAAGTGAAAGTAATTAAATAAAATGTATTGTCAATTTTAGATTTTTGTGGATAATTCAACTAACAATTGAATCTGCTAGGAAGCTTTCTGCCTTGTCTGCTAGCTTTGAAATAATAACAGGACACAGTCAAATTTGTTCTATTGTTTGTTAACATTAACAATGTTTAAAATTTTAGTTAAGTCTTTGAAGATTGTATGAATTTGTTGATCTGGAAAATGTACTTGCTTGATGTTATGTCATTTTCTAAACTACCATATACCTCTTCATTTTATATATATATATATATATATATATATATATATATATATATATATATATATATATATACTTTAGAATAAAAAGGATTTTTTAAAAAGTTATTTATCTTTCTTCAACATCTGTTTCTGACGTTTTACGTCATCTTCAGGAAGTAATTAGTTTGTATATTTTCAGGGTTTTTCTTGCTCTTCTCCTTTATTAGTTCTTTCTCCTCAAATAATCCATGACAGCTGATATTCTGCAAAATTAGACTACCTATCTTACTCCCTGAGTGATGGTGTGTGTATGTTTGGGTGAGTGTGAAAGAACAATATATGAGGATCATTAAATAAGTTTCCAGACTTTTTTCGTATGGGCACTTTTATTGATAGTACACACATGAAACTCTAGTCCCCTTCGAAGTAATCTCCTCCAGCTGAAATGCACTTGTTGTACCGTTCCAACAACTTCTGGAAGGCCCTATGTAAGTCCTCTTGTATGAGTGTGTCAATGACCTTCGTCACAGCCTCTTTCATCTCCTCTTTCATGTTGTACAATAAAATATGAACATAAAAATGTATAATGTGTATATATATATATATATATATATATATACATATATATATATCAGGGGTGGAGATGGGACTAGTGCTACTCGTGCCTGACATGACCAATAACTCGGTCAATATTATTCAAAATGGATTAAAAATCATCCATTAATTTCAAGCAAACATACTTAGTCTGATCTCAATTAAATTACGTATCTATTCAAGTTTCGATAACTAAGTAGCCAAAAGTTCATAAATATATCTGGGAATAATACAACGATGCTGTTTTGTACGGATGGTCTTTGTCCGGCCACCGTCAGATCCATTGAACATCCCATAAAATCGGCTATAATGTTGAACACACGTAATCCATACCAGGCACTAGACCCTTATAATAACAGTAATGTTTGCGAAATCTCGCTTTTGGCTGTAGCCAATAGAAAAAGCAAGCCAGAATACCGTGCTCAAAAAACTGTCTTGGGAAGAGGGAGAGGGACCGAGAGTGAGAGGGGGGGTAGCAGATTATAGCCGTCGCTGACGTCATCATCATCGCTATGGTAAATGTTGGTTAAACGGCGTGTTTTAATTCGTTTTTTCACTAACAGATCTCTGTTTCTTTAATGAATGTTGCATATATCACATTCTGTAACTAAAATTTGTTTATTTGAATACATTTTCAACAAATAATCTTTATTTTAAGCGAAATTGAAACTACTAGCTGTGTCTGTGTATATTGTCATCAATTTCTTTATTCTAATAAACATATTTTTCTCATCATAGTAATGAACATCTTCTCTTTTCTTCTATACTTTTGAAAGGAAAAAAAATTATCTTATCTACTGTATTAACAAGACTACAAATTATATAGTATCTTGATTGTTTACAAAAAAAACACCATGCAAGGTACATTTGTCAATCTGTGCTATACAATGGAGAATCACACAATAGCAACTATGATGACTTACTTTGGGTCCACGGACCACGGGTTGGGAACTGAAGTTGACAGAGGGCGGGGGGGGCACAAGTAGCAAAAATAGGCTAGAGTCGCTACTATATATATATATATATATATATATATATACACACACATACATACATACACACAAGGTGCATACAATAAGTTTCTCGACTTTTTTTTGTATGGGCATTTAAAATTGTCATAGACTCTTGAAAATTCAGTATGTTATTGCTATACACCTTATGAGATGACTGACCAATTTTTATGATTTCAGGTTCAAATGAACAGCTACAGCAGCAATTTGAATACACCCTACTAAAGCCTGATTGTCACAGCTGGTGAATTTCAAAAATGCAATCTGGATGTGAGGAAGAACGATATGCAATAAAATTCTGTTTTAAACTTGGAAAAAATGCCACAGAAATGTATGGAATGCTTCAGACTGCTTTTGGAGCATCTTGCATGAATCGAGCATGAGTTTTTGGGTGGCATAAGAGATTCAAGGCAGGCAGGGAGTCTTGAGGGATGATGAGAGGTGTGGGAGGAGTAAGCAAGTCAATACACCAGAGTTGATTGGCCAAAGGGTTAGGGTTACTATGTTGAGGTTTTAAGGGAGTTCAGGAAGAGATTTCATCGAAAGAGGCCAGCACTGTTCAAATCAGGTCAGTGGCATTTCCACAAGGACAATGCACCAGTCCACAACTCCATCCTTATCACAGACTATTTGACCAAGATGGGCATCAAGACAGTTCCTCATCGTCCCTATAGTCCAGACCTTGCTCCCAGTGACTTTTGGTTATTCCCTAAGCTCAGAGGCTGTCGTTATGAGACAATTGAGGAGATGAAAGAGGCTGTGATGAAGAGCATTGACATGCTTACACAAGAGGACTTCCATGGGGCCTTCCAGAAGTTGTTGGATCGGTGCAACAAGCGCATTGCAGGAGTAGATTACTTCAAAGGGGACTAGAGTTTCATGTGTGTACTATCAATAAAGTGCCCATACGAGAAAAGTCTGAAAACTTATCGTATGCACCTCGTAATATATATATATATATATATATATATATATATATATAGACAAATTGTTTTGTTGTATCACAACTCTTCAGTGTGGCTAGACATATAAGATACTCCGAGCTGGGATCGAAACCAGGTTAACATTATGTCAGGCTGATGACATACCCTAAGCCAGCATGTAACTCAGTGTTAGCTTGGGAATTTAGCGCATATGTATCCACTTTCGTTTGTTTACATTTTATGCTGTTGGCTTCCAAAGTACTCAATTCTTTTGAAGAGCTTTGCATTATGTGAGTGGCATCCATTAATTCCTTTGCCAAAACATACACACACCCGCACAGAAATATGTCTGATGATCACACATAAATAAAAAACTGACAGCCCTGAAACACTATTGATTCTGTGTCTACATATGGTCTCTCACTGATATTGAGCACTCTATTTATGTATATATATAGCAAACTTTATTATTATTTAGTTAGACTAACTTCTAAAATTTTAACGTTCAAAAAAACTGATGACAGGAAGTGTTTGTTAGTTATGAAATTATTTATGAACTCAAAAAAATTTTGTTACCCATTCCAGTCAGAAAGAATAACACTTTTATTTATTTTAAATATTTTCATAACAACTAAAAGTCAGGTTTTTATTTTTTTTGTTCACATAAAAAGACGCTGATACTAATGCAAACAGAAAATATCTTAGTAGTGGCACAGTTTTTTGGGGGGAGGGGGTCATCTCTGTTAGTATGTCAAAAGATTACTTTCTTTCCTTTTCAATGATCAGGAAATTTTTCTTCCCATAAATTCTGTGAATTTATCTAAGAATAGTTGGTAATTTTAACTTTGGAAACAGTTTCCTATCTTATGTAAACTCTGAATGCAAACTCTGTTATGTACATCTCTTTCAGGAAGGCTCTAGATAGAACAAAATTATTCATATACTGAAAGATTAATATTGGAATGGCTTCCTTCTGAAAAGAAGATATTTCCTTCTTTTTATCTAATGTACAGCCAGTTTTAGAACAGTTCATTGTGCTTGTAAACTTTTTATTAGAAATATCTGATATATGATATGAGCATAGAAGAGAAATGGTGCATGTGCTTGGCTATTTGTATTGAATATACCGATTCAATTATTGAACTATATACTGTGAATAACAGTCAATAGGAAATCAGAATATTGACTTGGAAAACAGGGTTTTTTTGTTGTTGTTGTTCATTTTCTTTTTTCAACATTCTCTGTCCATTATGTAACTGATTTCTTTTTTTTGCATTTATGAAATTTAAAAAAATACAGAGCAGTAATTTCTGAAATGAATTATTTTCTTTTTCTTTCATTCTTTTTTCTTTCTTAATTATTTTCTATCAGTAACACATTCTTTATTTATATAATAAAGGCTGTTTGCTATAACTGAATATTCATAGAGTTATCTACCCTGTTATCAACTGATATTACATGAGTTTGCTTGTGTATGCAAGTATATAATTTTTTTAATGGATCATTTAAATTTGTTTTTGTTCACTATGAATTATATTTGTTTATTTTTTTGTTTTGCTTTTGTTTTGTTCTTTTTGCTTTTGTTTTTTTTTTTTTGATAAGATTGATATTTTGTTTGGAAAAAAACAAAACATCCACTTTGTACAGAATTTCTAGATTTTCTATTGTTTTAATTTTGTCAATTATCATAAAATATTTTATGATTCTATTTATCTTACTTTGAATTTTTCTTTCACTACCATTTTCATTTTTTCCCTCCATTTTTTTCCCTCTTTTATTTAAATACAATCAGTATTTTTTGCCAGTTCTCATAAAAGGACAGTCTTTTTCATGAAAGGTTTTTTGAAGAAAGTATAAATGAATCTGACTTTATATTTATGGTTTGCATATTATTTATTATTTATTAATTTCATTGTTTTTTTACTTGATTTAAAAAATTTATTCATGATATTTGAGCTATCATGATTTTTAACCAACATTTTATTTTCCCATTTTTAATTCTTCATTTATATATCTATTTATGATAAATAATTTGGATAATATGGTTAAGAAGTATGACTGAAAAAATTAAGACAATTTATCATTTACTTATCTATTAATGATTGATGGCAATATTTTTATTCTTCCATTATAATTTTCAGTTAGTAGTAGTAATAATAAGAAAGTCCTTCAAAATGAAGATGACTCCCTTTCATATAGAAGTTATATGAAAATACTCTGTTGATGGGAGCATGGCCCAAACTCTGATACAAACCATCAACTGCTCATTGGGTAAAGAATTCTGTTATCCATTGTTGGGACCTCTCTCTCTTTTTAATAAATCTATTTTCATCCTGTGTGATCATTCAGCTGCCCCACCTGTGTAGGATCTGATAAGGGAAATGCCAAAATATATCTGATAATAATGAATCCCAAAATATATGACTCTTGAAGTTTTTATCTTTTATATTAATAATAGTAATCACAAAGGGATTTTTGTTTAATTTTCAAATTTAAAATTTCAAAAGCTCTTAGACAATTGACATTGAGCATCTGTTTCCATGACAATTATTTCAACAATTTCCAATTTCATTTTAAAAAGAAAACATGTTATATGAATCACTTGTTAATTTTCACATCTTGGTTGCCATTTTTTCCATTATACTTCTTAACCATATATGTAAATGAGAGTTAGCTGAAAAGTTCTTAGACTGACCATGATACTCTAATGAACTTGGTCAATGAGGTTAATTTTTCAACATCATCCTTTTTGTGGTCAACACTCTTCTTCCATTGATATTGCAGTGCTTGAATCCCATTGATCAAAAAATTTATCAACAACAGATATGTCATATGAACTTTTCAGACTACCCTCCTCTGTGTGTACGTGTATGTATCTGTGTGTGTATTATTGCTGTTTGTCTTATGAACCAAAATAATGACCAAACTGAAGAAAAAATTTAGAGATTTAAGTCATGCTGTTGACATTATTTTCACCATATTTCATTCCCCTTTATAAGAAAAAGAAAAAAAAAAAAAGAAAGTATACCTTTCTAGGTTCTAATACTGTCTCTTTTGTTAGATCACTTGTGGCCAAACCTGTCCACCCATGACAGTCCCAACCGAAACTACAAAGAAATCCATTCTGGTAAGAATCTGTAGAAATATCTGTAGTGCTCTCATCACAATCTTCCAAGTCAGTGTCCCTTTGTCCGTAGAAGTTTCTCTTGTGTATTGATGAACCATTCTTCGTCTAATCCCAATCACTTCATCTCTTTCTAGTCTTATATTCTAAACTCTGATCTTTTCTCTCAGTAGTTTAACTCACTTTAATATGAAAATTATACAAAATAGTGGAAAAATTCTACTTTGTATAATTTCATTGTATACTTACCAAGTAGTAAAATCACTCTTTTCTAGTTTAAAATTTTTTTCATGTTAAACTAATAATCTAAATTCTGTGGATATATGTTCTGTTTTTTTATTGTTGATTCCTATATCTGCCTTGTGTGTATAGCTTTCAGTAATGTACATATTTATCAAGGCAAATCTTCATTTATTTTAAAGTCCTAATTTTTTGTTTAATCCTTCAATGTTAATTTAACATTTGCTAACTCCAAAATTAATGTTTCTGTTATATATACACTAAATCCTAACATATCCCACTAGTAATAGATTATTTATACTACAACATAATGGTATCATCACTAGAAATGGACAGGGTGACCAGAGTTCAAATCTTGGATGAGGCTGTTTACATTTCACTTTGAGCTAATGTCCTTGGAAAAGGCATGAATCCATCTTTTCTTACCTCAGTTATGGATGAATGGTAGGGCAGACTGACTTTTTTAGCCTTAGTTAGACAACTAGTTTAGTAGAACAAAAACCCCGAATTCAAACCAACTTTACTCTGCTTGAAAAATTGACCTTGGGTCACATCCTACCTGTGGTGAAAGGGCTGAGTAAATACAGATATACAAATCTCACATCATAGACCAAAGCTTGAAGAGGTGTCCCCTTAGCATAGTGGCTAACATGTAGGACTGTAACACCATAGTAAGGTTCCCGTGGTGTAATGATTATCGTCATAGAAAATGGACACGGCGACACGAGTTCAAATCTTGGACGAGACTGATTGCATTTCACATAGCACTAATACCCTTGGGAAAGGTATGAATCCAATTATTTTCCCTCCAGCTATGGGTAAATAGTAAGGAAGACTAGGTTCTTCAACCATTCTAGGAGAAGGAAAACTCTGAATTCAAACCTGTTAAACTCCGCTTAAAAATTGACTTTGTGTCATATCCTGCCTGAGCAGAGGGGTTATTAAATATGGTAACACCATAGTAAGTTTGAACTCCAGTTGTGATATTACATTCACTTTCAGACTAACACTCTTGGGAGAGGTATGAACCCCTCATCCCCCTAGCTATTGATTAACTAGTACCACTTCTGATCTTCTGTAAGAATGGCTTTGGCATTGAATATGCCATTCAACAAAGAAACCAAACTAAAACAATTGTCCTATGTTTCTGGTAGTAGTAATTTTAGATCCTTTTACTTTAGTCCCTGTTCTCTTAGGAAATATATTATTGGAATGGCTGATTGATGAATATATCTTACCATCCCAAGATAAGTATTATGTCTGTGATATAGTAGCCTGTGTGCAAGCAAATGAGCTCTAACTTGTTTAAAATGTTATCTACAAACTGTTTACAAATCATATATTTGATTTATGTATAAACAGGATTTGACATTAAATAACTTACAAGAGTTGATATGCCATAAAGTGCAACCAACCATCTTTAGAATAAGGTCAGGGTCATCATCAATTTTTAAATTTGTTGAAAATTAAAGTTTGGGTGGGGAGGTTGTAATTTTAGTTTAATATCATTTGAAAATTATTTTGTCAGGAAATTAATAAAAAAAAAATCTCGCTAATTTGAAAATTTTGGGTGTGAAGAGGAAAGTGTCAAAGATGAGAATTGCATGGCAGGCAAATATTATACATGTTTCACAACCATGAAATGTATTTAAACTAATTTGTATTAACAAAATCTGTGCAGCAAAAATCACCATATTGACACTCATTGGCAAAAAAGGCAGGTTTTATTTTTTGAACATGTGACTCAGATTGAATCAATTTGATTTGCTGGAGAAAATTATTTGCTGATTGCTGTTGCTTCATTCATGCTGATATCTCTATTTTAGCTGATCTGAATGGCAGCCATCTTGCCAGCTCATACACTTTGAAAGTTTGGCCAAAGTACATATATACTGGTCTATATATAATATATATATATATATATATATATATATGCTCATATACAGTTAGACACACAATAACAAATAACTCTTGAATGCTCATAGACATTCACTCAATCATTTATTCAATTTCATGCACAAATACTTGTGTGTGTATTATCTTATGTTAACTAGATGCCAGAATTATCAGTGCTAGTGTTTGCTTGAAAGAGAAAAATTATAAAATCCTATTGATAGTAATTAAAGAAATAAGTCCTTGAAATAAGTGAGCAAATGTTTGAATTTTCAAGCCATTAAGAAGCTGAAAGTAGCAGCTGTGGTATTTATTACCTTAGCAAATTCCAGAGAAATTAAATAAGTAAATTTTTCTGTTTGGCTAATGGTATGACAAATAAAAATACAATATTAATAAGTTTAAACTGTATGTTGATGCACACAGTCTTGCCCATAAATAAGTACACCCACTGTCCGGTGGCAAAACTGCTTAGTAGTGCTAGGAGTGGCAGTACTGCCTTGAGCTACTGAAACTGTGTTATCACCCTGGTTGGTGGCTGATGAGGACAGAGTATCTCACATGTTGTATGATGAAAAAATAAGAAAAAAAGTTTAAACTGTATGTTGATGCACACAGTCTTGCCCATAAATAAGTACACCCTACCAAGCCAAGTTAATTTTCTTCAAAACCAAAGATACTCAGATGTTATTATTTCAAGTCAAACTAAAACTATACACACCCTTTATATATATTTATACAATCTTATTTTTGGCTACAGAGTTATTGTAATTTTATTTTTGGTCACAGAATTTCAATTCTGTAGAGTTTTAAAATAAATAATACCTAAAAATATCCTCTAAAAAACAATAAAATCCTGGTATCTTTACTGTAAAAGAAAAGTAATATTTTTATAAGGAATTGATGAGTACTAATTTATAAGTGATACTAATATACAACATGAGTGGTATGCCTGTTGCCCAGGAGAATAAAACTAGCAAGCTGAGTTCCAATTCTAACAGAAGTTGTTTGCACTTCACTTTGTGCTAGGTATCTTGGGGAAAGAATGAATCCACATTTTGCCTTCCATAGCTATAGGGAAATAATATGACTGGCTGAGCTTTCTAACCTTAGCAGACCAACCATTGTAGAAGGAAAATTCTGAATTTGAAACTCCTGCCAATTTGTCATGAGCTAGCATTATGGTGTAAGGCTGATTACTCCCTATGTTTTACAGTCATTCAATGGAGTGAGAAAAGGCAGATGGGATGGGAGTATACATACTTACATATATAAGATCAGACAGTATAAAATAAATTGATAAAGAGTATTGCTTCTTGTGTAAAAAAAAAGTTTTTTCTTAAGGTTTTGTCATTTAGATTCAGCAATCCCCTATTCAAACCTGTTTTGGGTAGGTTCTTACAAATAGATTGATGGCAAAATCCTGCATCTTGAAACAAAAAAGTCTTCTTCAATGAATATACAATACTCATGTTATATATGTATTAGTTAATAATTCACCTCAGGTTGATTAAAGAAGAAAACTCAGTGCTTGTATAAGGAAAGACACCATCTTTTTATTATGTGTGGATTATTTTCAAGTGTAAAACTTTGTGTGAAAACCAGAAGAGCAAAAGGGGTACATGTCTGTTGATCACCAGCACTGGAGAAAAAGTCAATCTTTTTTTCACTCACTTATGATGTTTCCCAGGGTATCACATGCAATCATTTTTTGACAACATGTCAAGCTTATCCACAAGTGACCTTTCCACCTATGTGCTTCAGATCTACACTCCAGTTACCTCACTTCATCTGTACTCAAGGTTGGGCCTCTGGTCCAATTTTTGTAAGAGTCCCTCACCCAAGTTTGGCACAAGAACTTTTGCTCTGTGCAGATCTCTTAGTGTACATGTTATATAATAATATATTTATACTTTTACATACACTTTCTTATATGTACATGTTTGTATACTTATTTACTGATATAAACTTGTATTCGCACAAATACATTTATAATTATAATCACTTGTGTGTGTGTGTGTGTGTGTGTGTGTATATATGCACACACACAGTTTTTTTTAGGTTTTTTTTTAAAGATAACTTTGAATATAGATTCTCTTTGCTTATATGTATATAATGTGTAGGTATAGAAAAAATACATACCTATGTTGTATCTATATAAGTATATAAAAGAAACAGCTATGTAGTATATTTTTACACACACACACACATAGATGTAGTGTTTCTTTGCTTCTATATGTTTAGTCTTCTTTTACTTAGATATAACATCAGCTTTGTATATTTTTATCTTTCACCTTTAAACCTCCTTCTTCATTTCATATATTTACTTATAGATTACCATTGTTTCCTTTAAATCAATCTACTCAAATGTATATGGTAACCTGTATTTTTATTATTAGTTTCGATCATATGTTACTATTTTCAAATGCAAATCATTTTCTTTCTATTGCTTTTTAATTTACTGATGGGAATGTCTGAATAATCATTGTTATAATAGCTAAAGAGCATCTCTAATACTTGCTAATGCATCCAAGCCATTTTCTTCATAATGTTATTCCATATTCTTTAAAAAAAATTATATAAAATTCCCCAATTCAATCATTTGATTAATATAGACAAAGGTCTATTGTCTATATATGTACTATATATATATATATATATATATATATATATATATATATAGGCAGCATTTTCTCTTTTAAATATGTTTGATTAAATAAGGCAGACACTTTGTGCTTTTCTACTCTATTGATCTGTTCAAGTCTCATATAAGTCATTTGACTTCCACCAACTCTTTATGCAAATGTATATGACTCATCATTGTGTTTGTCATGTCATTATTTGCTCCCTTGAAAATGGCTGCTATTGGAGCTGAAAGCAATTGGGAAACATATGGCACCTTTCTAAATTCATTCTATCCAAAAGTCAAATGACAAATATGAAGACTTGAGCTGATCAACAATAGAGTAGGCAGACACAAAATATCTGTCCTATTTAATCAAACATAGTAAATAAATATATATATATATATATATATATATATACTCCCCTACCCCCGTAGGGTTGAGTTCTCTAGCGAAGAAGTATTTGTGTTGCCATTAGCGCCTTTGCAAGTCTCTTCGTATTTGAATTGAGATCTCGGCGGCCGTTTGAACGGATGTATGTAAACAATACTAATTGTGATTCATAACCGTTTAAAAATGTACTTCGTAGCTAATATCTGCTCGTAGCTAAATGGTTAGAAGCCTTGGCTTGATGTTTCAGTCAACCGGGTTTCGATCCCAGCTACGGGGAGATACTGTCTAGCCACACTGATGAGTTTTGATAGAACGAAACAGATCTGTCTGTGGATGATGATAGATATATGTATATATATATGTATATATGTGTGTGTGTATAATGTGTGTATATATATATATATATATATAGTTTCATATCATCTGACCCCCCCCTCTTCATGTCTAGGCTAAGTTTATCTCCATTTACACCCTTTTTTCTTTTTTGTATTAACAGTAAGTTTTTAAAACAGTCAATTTACAGATAACAAAATACTGTAACATGAGCAAACTCAACATTTTCCAGATAGTTAAAGCAAAGATGAAATTATGAACTCAATACATAAATTTGTCAAAGTCAGGAACATTTCTTTTGTTTTTTGATTCCTGCAGTTATCTGTTAGTTGTGGACACTGTTTTGCTGCTATTTACTCTGAAAATAGGTAGAGTGTTTGCCAATGGTCCGGGAGACCTGGGTTCAATCCCAGGTCACGTCATACCAAAGACTTTAAAAATGGTGCTTGATACCTCCTTGCTTAACACTCAGCACTATAAGGTACGTATCAAGGGTAAAGTGGAGCAATCCAGGGAAAGGAGTTGCGCCCTCCCCTACACCTTAGTGTAGTAGCTACTGAAAAGGGAGCCTTCTGGTTGCCCTCGACTACAGTCACCAACTTTACTTACTTACTACTCTGAAAATGGTCATGTGACTCTGAATTTGTTGGATGATAGATATGAATGGTGAAAGAGTCAGGGAAATCTGTGCTAGCAGAGTGACATGATATATAATCTTCCTTGTCTTGTTTACACATAAGTTAAATGTTGTCTTTTTCATGATCTTTTTTTATATTTAACACAAAGAGAAAACTATTAAAGAAAATAATGCTTTTAGGGTTACATAATTCTGGTAGGTATGTTGGGAACTTGATGATGATGACCTTATGAATGAAGGTCATCATCAAGTTACACTGACAGCACAGAGTTCCCTGACTCACTCTCTCTCTCTCTCTCTCTCTCTCTCTCTCTCTCTCTTGCCATTCATTCCGGTAGGTCTTCTAGGTTCCAGTGTCCACCCAGAGCAAATATATGTAAGTCATCTTTGCTCGTTTGCTAACACTAGCACATCTATGTATAGGAGTCCATAAGAGAACATCATTTATTAGTTTGTCCTTTTTTTTCCACCAGTGCCTCACTTGTCTTATTTGTCTTACTTGAATAGTTTGAGAGATGGTAGGTAAGTAGCCGTATAGCTACTGTTTTGTGGGGTGTTACTTTCAGGATTCTCTCAAAACAGCATGTAGCATTCTTATGTCATTTCCATTTAGCTTTTTCTCCATGTATTTCATTAGCGTACATGTAGTGCGTCCATATAGTAGTATGGATACAGCTATAGCTTGGAAGAAATCCTGTTTAATTTTGTTGGATTGATCAGATTTCCATATGATCGATAACCTATCAACGGCTTTCCATGCCTTTGCTAGGTATATGTTGACATCACTTTCAGTAGATGAGATATTGTTGCTGAGGTATGTGAACTTACCTATTACTACACATCTATTCCTATAGAATATAGGTACCATATAATAACTGTAAACTTTTATTTTGATTTATACAATTTAAATTTCTTAGATGAAACCTTCTTAAATTACTAGTTTTTTTGCTTGTATTTTTTTCATCTTAATTTTTGTCTTTTCTTAGTCACTTCTCCCAGATTGTCATTCTATGATCATTAAATATATATTTACCCATCCCTCTGCCACAGGATGTGACATTGTTGAGTAGTTTTTGGTTTATACTGACAAGGGTTTTCCAGCCAAGTAAAATGTTGGTATGTATATAACTTCCCGCTAAGCCAGAATGTGGGGGTTTTGGCCTAGTGGGTAGAGTGTTCACCAATGGTCCAGGAGACCTGGGTTCAATCCCAGGTCATGTCATACCAAAAACTTTAAAAATTGCTTAACACTCAGCACTATAAGGTATGTATCAAGGGTAAAGTGAAGCAATCCAGGGAAAGGAGTAGTGCCCTCCCCTATATCTCGGTGTATTAGCTATTTAAAGGGGAGCCTTTTGGTCGCCCTCTTTACTAAATTGAGCTCAGAGATTGAGTTCATTTGCATTTGTAGGTGAAACAAATAGGCTGCTGCTGCTGCTGCTAAAAGAAACCCACCAAGTTTTGAGGGGATAACTAATATCAACAAGAACGGTTATAACAGACACAGGGTCAATTTTTAATCAGTTCAACTGGTTTAAATTCAGAACTTTCCTTCTCCTTGACTGGTTGCTGTAGGAAGACTAAGGGTTCAGTCTACCCTACTAATTACCCACAGGTAGTGGGAGAGAAGATTAGACATTGGTACAAAGTGAAATACAAATAGACTCATCTAGGATTTGAAATTAGCTCATCAGGTCGATTTCCTATAATTAACTATTATGCTATGATCATTAAATAATGTCCATTAGCATTAAAGCCTTTCAAGAAATTTGAATTCACATCTCTTATCCTTCTGAATTTGCCTTTAGGTGATAGCACTTTACCAATTTGGCATCCTAGAACCAACCATTCAAATTTAGCAATACTGTTACTATAATTATTTATGTATATGACACTATTTTTCCAGATTTTTCAGCCTAAAAGTTAGGGGTATGTATTTTATGTGAGAATTAAATGTTACCTTTTTTTCAGTCACGCCCGTCATCATATTCAGGACAGCGTGACCAAAAGTAAGTTTTATCTATGGTCCAAACTAACTAATGTGTAACAAACACTTGTGTTTTATACCACTACAGAGAAATAGTCACTGGAATGCATGTTTATTTATAATTTGTTTCTTCTATTGCGAACTCATTTTTGTCAAAAGTTTGTTACATTTTCATGTGAACATGTCCTTGTGTTTGCTCTAAATACTTTGTAAATTTTCTATTTTGAAACGTTATATGAACTATATAAATACTTGATACAAATTGGATATAAAAGTTGAACAAATGTTAAATTTAGAAAAATTTAGTTGCTACTTATTCCAAAAAGAGATGTTTTTTCCTGAATCCCTTAACTGAAGATTTAGAGTTCATATAATACATGAAAGTGTGTTATACATGATTAATTGCATTACATGTTTTACTATCCTAAATATCATTAGCCCAGTCAGCTAGGGCTGTAGAATACACTGACTGCATCTCTGCAATGGCGAAAGCACCTCCCCAATGAGTGTCCTGCGTATGACACTGAACTGAATCTAATGGTGAGGCTCTAGTAATGCTAGAGCATTGGGGAATGCAGAGTACTCTTCATTGCAATTACTCCCAGGTCCACTCTGACCTGGAGTGGTAGCACCAGATAGGGTTCTGTCTATAGGTTAAATAGAACTGTTTGACATTTAAACTGTGTGCAAACAAATGACATGCTAAATTGAATTGTTAGAAATAGAACTCTTTGACCATTAACTATGCGTAAACAAATGACTGTCTGATTGAACTTTTAATGATATATAGCAATACTTGGAACCATTTAACTGTGAGCAAGCTAATGAATAATGTTAAATAGCAATACTTGCTTGAAACTATTTAACTTTGTGCAAACAAATGATTAATAGTAAACAGAATTATTCATATTAGATGAAGTACTTGAAACTATATAACTGTGTACAAAAAAATGAGCTCAGGTTCATTTAAAAATGTTATCAACAAAATGTGTTTACAAATCATTATATGAGAGAGGGGATTTGGCATTAAATAAGCTACAATGGTTGATATGCCATAAAACTAAACCAAATCATATATATTTGATATATATGTATAAAGAGGACTTGGTATTAAATAACCCACAAGAGTTGATATTCCATAAAACCCAACCAAACCAAACCTAAATATCATGCACTATCATCTTGTGAGTTTATATATGACACTTTTAATATTATCTAAATAATACCTAAATAATCTAAATTTCTTAGATGAAACATTGTCACTTATAAATTTCTGATTAGGTCTTTTTTCATCTTCTATCTCTTGCTTTTTATTGTAACTACCAAATCACCATTCATTAGTAAACTGCAGATTTAGAATAAAGAAGTCTCTACTGAAATTTAAACTCTCTCTTTTTTATCTTTGAGAGCCTGAACCTTACCAATTAATTGATGAAGACTAACCAGCAGGAGTCATTTACATTTAGCAAGATAATTACATTCTAATTAGTATGTATATTCAAATCTTGCCTGAGGCTTTTTTTTTTATTTATTTGGCTCATGTCATTTGAATTACTCTAAGAAATTTTAAATCATGACTTTGAAATACTTTATCAATAGAGGATATTTTAAAAAAATAGTAAAACTTATATGGGAGTACCTTTTATGATATTTTAATTTCTAACAGTCTCCATTGCTGTCAACATCTTCTTGGAACATCCCACAAATGGTCTTCATTATATCAATTTTGCTATTCTTATAATGGTACTCTCATGGAAATGTTAATATATATATATTTTAATTACCTATAGAAGATTTCAAGAATTTATTGACAGGGATGATTAACAGGTGGAGACTGATTAAAATCATATCTCATAGGTACTCCTATGGAAATGTTTACATTTTTTTTAATCACCCTATATAATGCAGAAATTAAATTATTTGCAAGTATTAGTTTGATTTTTTATTGTATTATTTACTCTTATAGAAGTGTTTTTTGTTTTTATTTTTAAATTACCATGTAAAACAGAACACTAGTTTTCTACTTAAAAAAAAAACTTATTTTTACTGGGTTTTTTTTTTTTTAAGTATTTATCAGTTAAGAAGAAAATTTTAAGCTCTCATTTTTTATAAGTTACAGTGTAAAATTTTTATACATTGAACTTGATAAAATTTTAAAAATACTTTTATTAACTGAAAACTATTGAAGTAGATAAAATAGGAAGTGCTAATATGTCACAGATACTTCAATAACTGATAAACCAATGCCAATTTTAGACGAAGATATTTAAGTTCCTTGTAAACATTTGAATTTAGTTCTTTCAGCATTTTCTCAAAAGTAGTTGATAAATTGGATTTCTATTGTAATAGTTTTTAAAGAGATCTATTTTGCTCATAGATGAGACACTAAAGGTATTACCACTTTGGATAAGAGTGGACTTGGGAGTAATGGCAAGGAAGGGGTGATTCAGATACCTTCAGAACTGGAGCCTCAATACTGGAGGCAATTTAGTATCATACCCAGGACATGTCAGGATTGAATAAGAATAGATTATGCATATATATATGTGTGTGTGAGATTATATGCTATTCTACCTTAGATATATATATATATATATATATATATATATATATATATATATGCTCTATTACTGATAATGATCACTATATTTATAGATATAGCAAACTGTCATATTTGATGGCATATAAAGTGCACATTTTTTTTAACTAAAAATATCTTTTAAAATCCTCCTGCGTCTTATATGCCATATATAGGTTGAAAATTTGCAATAGTTGGCCAGAATTAGCTACCTGGCAACTCCTATTAGCTTAGACTTTAGAGAAACTTTCACTTACCTATTGTCATTATTTAAAAGGCTATTATGCAGATTAAAAGTGTTATCATTGATTATTTTCATTATATTAATTTCATCACGTTCAATATTTGACTTGCCCTGCTGAAATCAGGGTATGTCTTATACACCATTAAATATGGTATACACACACACACACATATCTCTCTCTCTTTCTCTCTCTCTATCTATCTATCTATATATATATATATATATATATAGAGAGAGAGATATATATATATATATATATATATATATATAGAGAGAGATATATATATATATATATATATATATATAGAGAGAGAGAGATATATATATATATATATAGAGAGAGAGAGAGAGAGATATATATATATATATAGAGAGAGAGAGATATATATATATATATATAGAGAGAGAGAGAGAGATAGATATATATATATATAGAGAGAGAGATAGATATATATATAGAGAGAGAGATAGAGATATATATATAGAGAGAGAGATTGATTGTCAAAGAAAGAAATTGTGAAGATTTCTTTTGATATATTTTCTAAATCCAAAATATTACTTTAGAGCAATCATTCCTAAAATGGATTTATGTTTTCTAAGGGCATTGGCATGAATTGAAACACTAACAGCCTTGTGCAAGATTTTAACTTGGGTCATTGATTCCATTTTTTGCAAAATGGGTGGAACTGGAATTGATATGGTTGTGAAAGACACATGAAGAGTAGATACTGCAATTTCTTGTTTGCAAAAGCCAAAGCTCTCAATAGGCTTGAATTTAGTGTTAGATCATTTTATTTTAAGTTTGTAGTTGACCTAAAATTAAGAAAAATGTGTATGCTTATCGTATGTTTGGGGGGATACTGGGAACATGGCTTGGGATATTAGGGACAGCTATCAGAAAAAGCTGAAGAACCATTTAGTGTAATGCATTTTAAGAATACTGTTTAGATATTCAGGAAATTAGATTTGTATTTTATATTAATCAAAATTAGGTTGGTTAATTGTACAGTGTGTCAACCCTTTAGGCTATTTCATACTGAAAGTCAGTTTAACAATGATCTCCAGTTATATATAATACCAAAATGTATCTTCACAATCATTTTAAAAAGGTGAATACATCATAATTAAGCTGCAATATCAATGTTTTTAAGAGCCAACATATTAGTATAGTGCAAAATTATCTTAGACATTATCTCAAAGACATATATTTGGCCTATAGATGGGACCCTAGCCAGGATTACCACCAAGAGTTAATCTGGGGATAAAGGAAGTCAAAATTAGTCTTGGATGTTGACCAAACACCAATTAAGATAGCTAATGTTTTTATCTTTAATGTAATTAAGTTTATGGAAGTATATAATTTTCAAAAGACAGAAATCATGTTTACAATATTTTTCTGATCTTAATTTATTAATCTTCCTTGTATTTTTCTAATTTGTTTTAACGACAAAATTTATTGTCTTTATGTAAAATTTTATTACAAAATATTTTTATTACTGATAGAATCATCTTCAAAGTTATTTCCTGATTTTCTTTTCCTCGTCTGGGTTCATTAAGATCATGTTCCAAAGTTGAATTTGACAGTTTTATTGGTATTTTAAAAATGTTATTTGATTACTGCTTTTAAGCCATCAGAAATATATTTCTTTTTAAGCTGTTTTTGTAATTTAATCAAATTTTACATTATTTTTCCCTGTATCATATTTTAAACATTAACAAAATAATATACAAAAACACATGGTCAATAAACTTTCACAAGTGTTTTATTTTGTGATATTAAGTTCAAAAACGAAAATATTTTAAGTGGTAGATATACTGAATTAAAGCAGTTAATGTCTTAGTTATTTACTAAGCTGAGCTAAGTCTGGCACAAAGCCATAATTTTATGGCATTCAGAGATTGAAGCTTACTATACTCATAATGGTCTACAAAATTATCTTGCTAACTCCTACTGAAGTGTGAAGCATGTAAAACAGCAAGTCTTTAGGAATCTATGAAAGTGTAATTTTTCTTGAAAAATTGATAAATTAAAGAAAAGGTAAATTTTAAAGCTACTGAGAGTGAGTTCATTTCTAACTAGTTGCTACTTACATGTTTTGTTGTGCTTGATTTCCTTAATGAGGAAATAATAGTGCTTATATCAGGAAATTAAGGTGTGTCACAAAATTAAGTCAAATCAGATTATTTTTATTTGTAAATATTATCTAATCTTTCTTTATCTATTAGCTTATCCTCTCTGAGTGAAGCATAAACTGTCTGCTAAAAGTATATGTAATTTATGCTGTAAAAATGTTGCCAATGCAAACATTTTTCAAAGTTCTCTACTAGAGAAACAAAACTTTTTCTTTGAGAAAAATAAATTTTTTCAAAACTATTTTTTTTAATCCAGAATAAAGATTCTATTACTATTTACCCATAGCTGGGAGGGAAGGACAAATGGAGTCATTCCTTCTAAAGTCCTTTGTACGAAATGAAACATGAACAGCCTTGTTCAGGGTTTGAACTCTGGTTGCCAATTCCATTTCTTAAAATGATAACTGTTACACTAAGCACAATAAAAGTATTGGTAAAATCATTGGCCTACCTGGATTCAATCTGTGGGTCAAATAGTTAAGAAATATACACTAGCCCAGTGGAAAGGGCAGAATGGGGTCATAAGAAAGAATTGACTTAAATGTTCTGAAAATTCCAAGGAGAAATATTAGAAATAACAAAAACTAAGAAGTGAGACCAATATAGACTTGTAAATCAAATGAAGGTTACCAATCACTATTCCAGAGAAAGATTTGTGGGTACAGTGGTTAAGATATTTTATGCTAATCCCTTTAGAAGGAATGGTTCCCTTTAGAAGGAATGGTTCTCCCAGCTCTGGGTAAATAGTGATGGAATCTTTATTCTGGATTCAGACTAGATTGTTTAGCTTTGGTTTGGCAACCAATCTAGGTGAAGGAAAACTCTGAATTCGAAACAACTGTCGTCCACTTAGAAAGTGACCTTGTGTCACATCCTGCTCATGGCAGAAGGGTTGGATAAATACATACCAATACTTTTATCCACTAAGCTGTTTTGTAGCGATATTGAAAGTTTTGTCAATTTTTTTTATTATTATAATAAATTAACTTTACTGTATGCAATAAAAGCAACATATATTAAAATGAAAGGAAGATTATTTAGAAGAAATGCTTATTGGTTGATTGGTTTTATGGCATGTCAAACCTTGTTGGGCTATTCAATACAAAAGTCAGTGTTTTTTTTTTCTTCATCCCCAAAGCCAATTATATATGGTTTCAAGTAATTAATGATAATCATTTGTAAGCAATTATAACTTGAAGTAACTATTCCTCTATTCTCAATACAAATAATTTGCACACAGTTATGATTTCAAGTATTCCTTTCTAATACTAATAATTTATACACAATTATATGGTTTCGCATAATTCTTATGTGCACACAGTTATGATTTCAAATATTCTTATCTGATACAAATAAATTAGACACAGTTATATAGTTTGACTGACCCATTGGTTTAATGGGTAGAGTGTTCACCAATGACCCAGGAGACTGGGGTTTAATCCAAAGTTGAGTCACACCAAAGACTCAAAAAATGGTACTTGATGCCACCTTGGTTAACACTCAGCATCATAAGATACATAAAGATTGGGTAAATTGGAGCAATCCAGAGAAAGGAGTTGCGCCCTCCCCTATACCTCGATTTCATAGCTAATGAAAAGGGAGCCTTTGGGTCACCCTCGCCAACTTTACTATATAGTTTCAAGTATTTCAAGCAATTATAAGGTTTCATTTAACTAATAACGATAATGATACTTTGTAAACTATTGTAGCTTCAAGTAACTATCCTTAATATAATTTGCACACATTTATGTAGTTTCATATATTCCTATCTAATATTAATTATTTTTCAACAGATCCATATGACCCATAGATGGCATTCTAACAGGGCAGAGTTGACTTGAGAATAATGGCAATGAAAAGATGATTTTACATTCTCCAAAGCTCCAGAACCAGAAGCTTAGTACTAGATGGAATTTAGTGTCCTACACAGTACATAAATAGCTACCTGTTGATGTTAAGTGACTAACATTTCAGAAGAAAAAGATTTATAGAGACAATGTTTGATATGATGAACTCTGTAAACACTCATAAAAACAGTAAAATAACAAGATTTGAGCTTGGATTAAAGAAGACAGTTAACATTTCTTTCTATTTGATCCAATATCTATTAAATGGAAATTTTATTGCACCAACAGACCATAAATAATTCTAATAACAAAAAGTCTGTTGCTAAGAGCTGGTTAAGAACATAGGTCCAGCAATGCTATTTATATGACTGCAATACATCTAGTGGATATTAAGTTGTTTTTATCAAATAGATATGTTTCATTTATATAAAGGACATTGTTTGTTTGTTTGTTTGTTTTAGCCTTGTAGTGAACATTCCTTTCCCTTGTGTCTTCTATTCATTACAAGCCTCTTCTGTGAAAGGTAGTGATTTGAATGGTGACTTCTATTTGACTTATGATTGGAAAATCAAATATGCACACCTAGAAGTTTTGCTTCAACAAAAATTGAGTGCTAAAAAGTTTTCAGCTGAACAAAAAGGGAATGACATTAATGGTTTTAAATTTTTATGGAGGGTAAGCTGTGCAGACACTGGATGCCATCTAGAGGAATTGCCAAGAGTATTGGCTGATAGGGATGGATGGTGAGAGAAAGAGAGTCAAAGGGGGATCCCTACTGTCAGTATGCTTTGATGATGATGACTATTAAGGAAATGATATTTTTTATATTTTCAATAACTTTGAGAAGAATTATTAAAAAATCAGAAATTGTTTGCATAACTGGACCTTTTTTCTTGTATTTATGATATTATTAACACAATGTTTTGGCCAACTGATTCCTCAGTTTTCATCAGGTGTTTAACATAAGAGGAAAAAAAAGAAAAAACTACTGCTTCTTAGAAAAAAAAACTTGTTGCTTGCAGAAACTGACCAATCCAATCCTCACCTTTGTGCTGAGGCTTGGAATACACCAACTTTACCCCCTGTAGAGTGGGTAAGAGCCTCTCCCACCACCATCACTAATAAGAGGAATCATGTGTATGATGCTAATCTGCAGCCAGCTTTAAGAAGTGTCAAGTAACCTTTTGTTGTTGACCCAAAATGGTAGTACCTATTAGAATCCTATTTATGGGTCAAATAGATCTGTTGGTAAATTGATATTAGATAGGAATACTTGAAACTATATATTTGTGTATAAATCAGTAGTATTAGATAGTAATTGAAACCATATAACTGTATGCTAATTATTTGTATTAGATAGAAATACTTGATACCCTATAACTGTGTGCAAACAAAATGATTATAGTTATTTGAAGCCATATAATTGCATGTAAATTATTAGGATTAGATGGAAATACTTAAAGCCATATAACTCTGTGCAAATTATTTGTATCATATTCTGGCATTAAATAACTCATAATCAGTTGATATGCTATTAAACAAACCAAAACAATCCAATCTGGCAGTGCTAAGTTCACAAAATACCCGGCAGATTCCAACTGAAGTTCTCTTCCATTTTGCTAAGTGAAACACAATGTTGAAACATGTACTTGCCCAATTTGTGCATGCATGTGGTTAACAAGTTGATACAAGTCACCCCAACTTCCTCACACTCTAGTGATGCTCCTTCACAATTATCTGGACCTCATCCCAGAGAGAGTAAGGTTTACTGCTATGCCTCCAGATGTGGTCTGTATACCAGGATTTTTCCAACTCTTTTACTTTTGCATATATCATTTAACTTACACATGCATAAACTTATCCAAGAGGTGCCCATGGTGTAATGGTTATTGCCGTAGGAAATGGACACAGTGACACGAGTTCAAATCCTGGACAAGACTGGTTGCATTTCACATAGTACTAATACCCTAGGGAAAGGTATAAATCCAATTATTCTCTCCAGCTATGGGTAAATAGTAGGGCAGACTGGGTTCTTCAGCCTTGGTGAGGCAACTAGTCTAGGAGAAGGAAAACTCTGAATTCAAACCTGCTAAACTCCGCTTAAAAGTTGACCTTGTGTTATATCCTGCCCGAGCGGAGGGGTTGGTAAATATGATAAACTTATCCAAGATTTTATAAGCTAAATGTTTTTTCTATGAAACAAGTTTATAATAGTACAAAAAATTATTTCAGATCAGCTAAGTTTGATCTTAAACTGATTTTGTAGCCTAAAGTCACTGACATGTTAAACTCTTTATTGGTGTTTGCCCAGTTAACTGGGGCTGTAGAATACACCGACTTCATCTCTGCTGAGGGGTAACCTCCTCACACACACACACACACACACCAACAAGTGTTTTGATTATGACACTAAACAATCTGATAACAAGGCTCCAGTAATACTGGAGCTTTAGGGAATGTGGAGTAACCCTTCACTGCCATTGCTCCCAGGTCCACTCTGACCTGGTGTGGTAGCAACTGATAGGATCCTATCTATGGGTCAACTAGAACTGTTTGACATTCAAATAAAGTGCAAACAAATGACTTATACTAAATTGAATTGTTTGAAATAGAACTGTTTGATCATTTAACTGTGTGTAAACAAATGACTGATGTTTAATTGAATTGCTAGTGATACATAACAACACTTGGAACCATTTAATTTTGTTGACTGATGCTAAATTGAATTGTTAGAGATAGAACTGTTTGATTATTTAACAGCATGTAAAGAAATAACTAATGTTTAATTGAATTGTTATTGATATGCAGCAATACTTGGAACTATATAACTTTGTTGACTTATCTTTACAAATCATATATATATCTAATATATGTATAAACTAGATTTGGCGTTAAATAACCTACAATGGTTGATATGCCATAAAACCCAACCAAATCAATCTTTATTGTTTAAAATTTATAAAGATTTAATGCTAAAATATCTAAATAAATTTTTGGAAAGTATTTTCTCTCCCCCCACACAGCCATCTAAAATTAGTATAATCTGATAAGTTGTATTAATGCAATAGGGCTGCAATCTCAAATTCTTGCATTTGACTATTTATTTTTAGCCCATGATAGAGCCATTTTTATAATCAATATTTTCCTAAAACTCAGTATTTAATTTAAAATCCAACTTATTTTTATTCATCTTAGAGTTTTTATACATTGGGTACTGCTGGAAAAGTAAGGATAAACTCATAAGTGATGTCATCTAATGGACTCCTATACATTGACACACCAGTGTTGACTGACCAAAGCTCTGTCGAAACACTTGATGCTGTCAAGAGAACCTGTTAAATGCAGTAGTTGTTGGAGCCCAGATAATGATACTAGTTCATATACTCATCTACTGTCACATGTACATTCACTTTAATAAATAAAGGGCCTCTCTAGCAGCAAATTAACCTTATTACAGTTTAACACTATAACTGGTTGAAATTGTTGACTCTCAACCACTTCACTTTTGGTATGCTGTAGTTTCCCTCTTCTCTCAGGATATAATGAATCTTTTGTGTCTTTAAGTTTAAGACCCTTTACTATAAGGTTTTTATACTGAACAAATATTCATCTTACAATTTTGTAAAACTTCTAATTAATTAGATATGTAACTGAATAACAAAGTATATCATTCTTTAGGCGTTATTGTAAAATGTTTAGATGTTAAGTCAAAACATTTATATCCTACAGAAAGGCTTAGAATTAAGGAATATGTTGGTTATATATACTCATAACTTTTTTCTTTTGTGTGTATGTTTTTATTGAAAAAAAAAAGACATAACTTAGTAGTTTTCTCTAGAGTAGGTACTTGTTTTGTTATAGTTGTCATCATAGGAAATGAACTCGGCTACCTGAGTTCAAATCCTGCATGAGGCTATTTCACATTGTGCTGGGGAAAGATATGAATCCAATTATTCTCTCTCTGGCTATGAGTAAATAGTAGTGCAGACTGAGCTCTTTAACCTTGTTATGGTGACTGGTCTAGGAGAAGGAAAACTCTGAATTCAAACCTGTTAAACTTTGCTAAAAAATTGACCTTGTGTCACATCGTACTTATGGTGGTGGGGTTGGGTAAATGCAAAGTTAATAGTTTTTTCAATGAAATGAGATCTTTGTACTTCAGATTTCTCACCTCAAATAAAACATTTTTTTATTAACCCTTAAAATCCCAGTAGCCAGAATTTGTGCCAATATATAAGAGTAGATATGCCTGAATTCCAACCAGGGAGAACCCATTTCTACATCACTATTACCTATAAAATGTGATTTATATTTTATATGTAATTTGATTATTTTATATAATATATATATATAATTTTTTTAAAAATTACCTATAAAATGTTGTAATCTATTGATGGTCTGTAAAGCTACTGAATAATAGATTATAACATTTTGACATACTTAGCTACTTTTTTAGCCAGGAGTCCAAGGGAGAATAGTGCACAGGCATGAAAGACTCCATGTTTTTATGGTTTAAGTTAGATTTAGATAGAAATGATTGTTTTTATAACTTTATATCTAATATAATATAATAATAGATATCTTTAAAAGTGATGTTATGTCTGCTAGGATATGGCTTATCCAAAATAAATTGTGTCTAGACTGTGATACTAAACTGCACCTGATGGTGAGACTCCAGTTCTGGAGATCTGAGGGGTGTGGAGGTACCCTTTCATTGTCATTACTCCCAGGTAACAGTCCCATCTATGCATCAAATGAATCTGTTTAAAAATTACTTGTATTTGATAAGACCATGTGTAAAAAAAAAAAAAGAAAATCTTTAGAAACATGCACACAAAAAATGTACATATAAACATACATACATACAATTCCTTAACTTCTAGGCATAAAATAAGCTTAGACAGGTTGAGATGCCATTAAAATCAATCAACCCAATTAAATTATTAGATAGGGTCCAAGGAAAAATAATTGTTGGTACCTTTTAGATTTTTCAGACTTCAGTTTGATAAGGTTATTTCTGCTTATGTTGAGCATAATTCTTTGAATAAATTGAAAGAATAGAAAGGATGTTCTTTTCATTCATTTTGGGGGTGTCCTCGTGGTGTAGTGGTTAAAGTGCTGGACTCCAGTCATGCTATTACAATCACTTTCGGACAAATACCCTTAGGAAAGGTATGAACCCCCCTTATCCTCCTGGCTATGGGTTAAATAGTACCACTACTCTTCTTCTTTAAAGATGCCTTTGGCATTGAATAACCTACAAAGGTTGATATGCCATTAAACAAAGAATCTAACCAACCAATCATACATTTATTTTGCACTATAACTAGAAGTTTATGTTCTGACTTGTTTATACCTCTTATGATTGGATTGTTCTGACAATTATCAGAAATAAAAATACTCCAATGATGCTAATATGATATGATGCCATTTTTAAGTAGAAGTAAAAGAAGCCATTAAGCACATGTAAATGACTTGACATTCTTCAGTATTAAAAAAAAAAATACCAACTATCATAAAATATCTGAACTGCCAATTTTATCAATTTTAAAGGTTTTAAAAATTGTATTCATTATTTTAACTAATGAATGTGTATATAACATAGCCATCAGTCCTTCATTAATAAAGTTTGATGAAAGATAACAAAGAATTTTCTTTTTCATTTGATGCAACAAGAACTTTCAATGGGAGGTGCACTTAGCATAAAACTTATAGGAAATGGAGTCAGCAACTTGAATTCAAATCCTGGTTGAGGTTGTTTCATTTCATGCTAATGCCCTTGGGAAATGCTTGAATCTTTCTCTTCTACTCCTATATATGGGTAAATAGTTGGGCAGACTGGGTTCTTTAGCCTTGGTAAGACAATCAGTCTAGAAGACCAGCTTTACCCCATTTAAAAATTGACCTCATATCACACCCTGATCATGGTGGAAGAGTTGGGTAAATATATAACAAAACTTTCAGTTTTGGGGAGGGTATGGGGGGTGTAATACTCCACCTATCTGACACCAGTTCCATCTCTCAACACTTTAAAACACATTTGTGTCTTTTCTCTAAATACTGAAAAATTCTAACTGAAAACACCTCCATATTACACAAAAGAAAAAAGACAAAACCAAAATTTCCAAATTCTTTAAGCTCTCTATATAAAGATTAACAAACCTTCCTTAAACAGGATCAATTTTGAATGTAGCTGCCTTGTGAAATGCCTTTAAAATTTTCCCTACCAATTCTTACCTCTAGTAAACTTCTCTTTCATAAATTCCCCTCCCATTTGTTCTTCCCCCTACTCTTAGTATAAACACATTTGTGTCTCTTCTCTAAATACTGAAAAATTCTAACTGAAAACACCTCCATATTACACATAAGAAAAACGAACAAACAAACAAAAACTCCAAATTCTTTAAGCTCTATAAATAAAATGATGCACCTTTTTTCATTCCATCCAAATGTCAAATGGCTCATATGAAAACTTGAATGGATCAGTTGCCCAGTAGGCTGGGGCTGTAGAATACACTGACTGCTTCTCTGCAGAGGGGTAAGACCCCCACCTAACAAGTGTCCTGGATATAACACTAAACAATTTGATGGTGAGGTTCCAGTAATGTTGGAGCTTTGGGGAATGCGGAGTACCCCTTCATTGCCATTGCTCCCAGGTCCACTCTGGGCCAGAGTGGTAGCACCTGATAGGGTCCTATCTATGGGTCAAATAGAACTAAACTGTGTATTTATGTTAAACTGAATTGCTTGAAATAGAACTATTTTGACATTTAATGTGCATACTTAAACTAAACTGAATCATTTGAAATGGAACTGTTTTTGTATGCTAAACTGAATTGTTTGAAATAGAACTGTTTATATGTATAAAAATGGAGTTGGCATTAAATAACCTACAATGGTTGATATGCCACCAAACCAAACAAACAATTGAACAGATCCGTTATAAAATTAGCAGGATGGAAGTATCTGTCTTATTTAATCAAACACACACACACACACACATATATGTGTGTGTGTGTGTGTGTGTGTGTGAGAGAGAGATTTAGAATTCAAAAGCTTGTTACTTTTTTCAATAGATTGTTCAATTAACGTTGGAGCCATGTAAAAGTGTTAAAACCTTAAAATACTGTTAAAACTGTTGAGAAAAATGAATTCAAAGAAGATTTAATATTTAAACACTTTCTTCTGTCAAGACATTATATATTTTGCAAGTGCTGACTGCAACTGTTGTAATACTTGGCTACAGAATTAGTACTTGCAAGATATAAATAGAAAATGAATCAAACTTTTGAAAAGAATCACATTATACATCCGATGATTGACAATACTTCATGAAACTGAGCATAATGAGAAAAAAGGGTTTATGTATAAAGCTCTCTTTTATTTTGTGTTTATTAAGTTTTAATGGGATTTTAAGGTTTTAACATAGAGGTGTATATATATATGTATATATATATATATAGGATGAGAAAAAGATATGTAAAAAAAACAATTATTTAAGAATATTGGCTAAAATAAATTGCTCAGATACTGGCAAGCTGAGTAGTATATAAAAAAAGTAAATTAATTATAACCTCACCTTCCTTAGCTCATCTGTTGCTATTAGTTTCAAACACTTAATAGAAATTTAAAAAAAAAACGATCACTAGTCAAGCATTTTTTATAAGCTATAATTTTTTAAAAACATGGACAATGGGATGAATTATTTAAAACTCTTGTCTGATTGCTGTTTTTTTTTTTTTTTTTTTTGTTATTCCAAATGCATGAAATTAATAGTGACAGATGAGCTAAAGAAAGTGAGGTATTTTGGTTTATATATATATAAACAAAAATACCTCACTCATATATAGCTTGTTGATCACTTCATTGCATGAAACTTTAAGTTGAAGTTTATATTATCTATGATTAACCCCAAGCAAAGCAAATTGGCCATAAAGGGTTATGAAGATATAGCAGTAAGATGTATATGAATAGGAATAATGATTGAAAAATGAGTGAAAATAGGAATATGGAGAGATGGGGAGTGACTTGGGTATTAAAGGATCAGTAAGTTATTTATTAACCTTGAACTTGAGCTGTTGGAAAACACTCATGGGGGATTTTATTCCTTATGTCAGCTGTTCTTGGAAGAAGCTGTTTGAGTCGAACTTGCACTGAGAATAAGATGTCAAGAAGCATGAATGAGATTCACAAGATTTAGTAAACTAAGTTTCAACTGAAATCTTGTGGGTTTGTTGTATGAGTGAGTTTAGCTCATTGGAACACCTATGAAAATAATGACAAAAGAGACATTACACTGATGAGAAAGTATTTGAAGAGATGAATTGAAATCTTGTGAATCAATTAGAAAGTATATGTATAGTTAAAATCAGTAAGTAATATTTAAATGGCCTTTTTAAGTAGTTTATTTCTACCAAAGAAAATGTTACTTCAATCAATTATTTTTATCTATTTTTTTATACTCTGTTTTATTGCTTTTAATTTTTTCTTTTTAAAAAAGTATATTTATTTATTTATTTTCATTCATTTATTTAATTGCTTTCACTTTTCATTATGTAATCAATTTCTCTTTTCTTTTCAAATCCATCTTTTTTTTCAGCAATGATCTGGTTTATCTTACGGAAACGTGTTGTTAGTACGTTGACATTTTATTGTTTCCATTGCTCTTATCCAATTGTCACTGAAAGCTTAGTAACTGGCCAGGAAAAAAACTGATTACAGCACTTATCCCATGGGCCTCTTTCTCAAACCTTTGATTTTTTTCAGTCAAAAGTAAAGAGGCTTTCTAGAAGTATTGTTAGTTGTTCATACAAAGCTTTACTAGCTGAAAAAAAAATGGCAGCACCTTCCCATGAGCCTCTCTTCTTTGAAAAGATTTTCTCTCTTTCTTCCTCTCTTCTTATTCCCTGCTCCCCAATCAAAAAAAAAAAAAGAAGGGAGGCTTAGCAGAAGTGTCAACACTTTTCTTTTGAAATCCTCACTTTATCTCTATTTTTCCAATAGTCTATATTGGAAAAAATTTTTACCAAATATATTAATTCTACCTCCCACAAAAAAAACAAAAAAAACATTGTAGATACCCAGAACCAACCTGAAGTAGAGATTTAGATTTATGTTATCTCACATTAGATTTTGTTGTAGGCATGACATGACAGTGCAAATATTACTGAGAAATTTGTCTTATTTTTAAAAAGGTTTGTATGTCCATAAATAAAAACACAATAGATATGTGTTGTTCTAGTTATTAGAAGTAGCCTTTTAGTGTCTTATTTAGTTGTTTTGTGTGTTAAAGAAAAACTGTGCACTTTGGAGAATTTATTTACAGAGATCACCATTTTTTTCGTTTTTCCCCATCAAAATTTAATATAAAAAAAAATGAATAAATGTTGACATATTCCATAACCAACTAGATTATAAGGAATAATTCCTCTTCATAATTTCTCCCTGGGCAATTGGAATTACTCAGCAGTATCCATCTTCTCTCCACATAATATGCAACAGGTTGTACTGGGTTAAATGCTACCAGCTGTAAAGAAAGATTCCTCACTTAGCCTATTATCAAATACCTAAGATTGATTGCCCTCACAACTGATTCTCTGTTTGCCCATAGCCGGGGCAAGGAAGTGGATTCATGCCTTTTTCTAAAGGCATTTGTACAAAGTGAATACAAACCCCCTCAGCCTGCACTCCCAACCATTAGACCACCGAACTCCTTATGCTATATATATATATATATATATATATATATACATACATACACACACACACACACACACATATATATATATATATATATTGTAGAACTATTTTACTCACCATTTTTTTCTTGTTATGGTAACATGACACTTGCTCACTTTGAGATGCCAAAACTGCTTCATATTACCATGTCAACAGATTTCCTCTAACTCAATTGCTTATCCTGAAATAATAAAATGTTCTGGTGGCATAAAAATATGTTACACACACACACACACATCTATATACCATCCCATTGGCCTAATGGGTAGAGTGTTCACTAATGGCCTTGGAGACTGGGGTTCAATCTCAGGTTAAGTCATACTAAAGACTCAAAAAATGGTACTTGATGCTGCCTTGCTTAACACTCTGTATTATAAGGTACCGATCAAGGGTAAAGTGGAGCAATCCAGGGAAAGGAGTAATACCCACCCCTACAGCTCGGCATAGTAGCTAATGTAAAGGGATACTTTGGGTTGCCCTCGACTACATATGTCAACTTTGCTTTACTATATATACATTGACCAGATAAGTGAGAAACTAACAGTCACCAATCACCATTGACTCTGTTTCTATGCTATCTTAACTTAGAGAATATCTATATATCATTGATTTTGAGCACTCTTTATTCATAAATATAATAAACTAAAAAAAAAAAAAGGAGGTGCCCGTGGTGTAATGGTTATCGTTGCAGGAAATGTACACGGCAACACGAGTTCAAATTCTGGACGAGACTGGTTGCATTTCACATAGCACTAATACCCTTGGGAAAGGTATGAATCCGATTATTCTCCCTCCAGCTATGGGTAAATAGTAGGACAGACTAGGTTCTTCAGCTTTGGTGAGGCAACTAGTCTAGGAGAAGGAAAACTCTGAATTCAAACCTGTTAAACTCCGCTTAAAATTTGACCTTGTGTCATATCCTGCCCGAGCGGAGGGGTTGGTAAATATGATAAATATAATAAACTACATTATTTTATATATATATATATATATATATATATATATATATATATATACACACAAGAAAAGAAGACTATAGAAAATTAAATTAGCATGTTCGATTATAAGGATTGCTTTTCCCACCAGCTATGGCTAAATAGTGGGGCATACTGGTTTCTTTAGCCTTGGTAAGTCAACCAGTTATGGAGAAGGAAAACCCTGAATTCAAACTAGCTGTAATCTGCTTAAAAATTGGTTGTGTTATGGTGGAGAGATTGAGTAAATACATACTTTAATATTACTATAGAAAATAATTACATAAGTTTACAGACACAATTTTCAGAATGTTTCAAACCATCATACTTAGTTCATTTAAAATTTGGTGCATGATGGGAAATTTTATATTTATCAGGGGGTCCAAATTTGAAAGTAATCAGTACATTTCAACTTTAAAAAATAAAGAAAAAAAAAGGGATATGCATAAAAACTCCAAATATACTGCAAACATCTTTATGCTGTGCATGTAGATCACAGCTCCAGCAGGAAAGTCAAGTGCTATGACAATTTGTTTTATGATTTACATAGTTAAGCAGCTTACTTCTTTACTAAAATAGCTACAATACCCATCCCAATCTGTGCTAAGTGGGCAATGTTCAGTTGGAAAATCTATGGACAAAAGCCAAGGTCAGGTTATTAATAGTAATCAAGTAAAATAAAAATGTTAGTGGCCAACTTTCTCCAAAGTGGAAAGTATGTCTTTTACATGCAAGCTGGTCTTTTCCCCACCTTTCCATAAAGAATGTTATTGGGATCTGAATGTTAAAAAAATGTTGAAAATTATGGAAGCTTAAAAGAACAAGTAAATGAATAGACTATTGTTAATGTTACATTGTATTTGCATGTTTCAATTTTATATATTGTTTGCTCATATAATTTCATGAGAAACGCTTCTGTAATCAACTCCCAGATGTTATGTCTGTCCTGTAATAGTTGTTATATTTACTGTATGAAATATACATGCAAATTTAATAACTATTGAGAGACTGAAGTCATATGATTTATAAGATATCCCCTGGTTTATTTTAAATTAGGAAATATTGTTTCAATATTTCAACAATTTCAACTCGTGCATTGATAAATTTTTAAAAAATTGACAAAGAGGTTTGCTCTAAAAATCTTCATTGAAACTTTCATCTTATTATTCTTAATTTGAAGCATTTTTTTGTTTCTAATATTCTGGCATGTAAAGGAGGCAGAGTATGGTTTTCAGCCTGCATGCTTAGATGCAATTGGTATCTATGCACTTGGTAGAGAAGGGATTAAAACATAAAGGATGATGGTAATATTCTCAGCATGATGTTGAATAAACATCCAAATTTTAACACCTATCAGTTTTGTTTGTTAATCTGACCCCCTGGTCATCTGTGACTGAGAAACAAAATAGATATGTGGCTCAGTTTCAGGGCGCCACCTCTTAAAGACTGCACTTAACAGGGTTGGGTTAGAATCAATCCCTGAAGAGAAATGATGAAAGTACAGAGCATTTTTTTTATCCCCCACTGACATATGCATGAAGGTTCTCACAACAAACTTCACCTTGTATCCCATTTTTGCCCTCACAAGGAGGCGGTTAGATGTGTACAAACATATTTTTCAGTTCCTTTCAGTCTTTATATAAATAGTAATGTTGCATAACATTCATTACTATTATTATAGGCACCCACTGGTTTAGGAGGGAGGCAAACGGGTCACTTTCACACATACACACGCACACTCTTGATTTACTAAGGGATCTTCCATCCAGTAGGTTGTAGTTACACTACAAATGGTGGCAAATGTATCACCTTCTTCACAAGTGGAATGCCTATTATGTCATGGGGTTGCTAGTAACATATATTCTGAATATATCCTTTTGCCTCCCTCTGTAAAAATGGCTATGGATGCCCATGGTGCTATTATCTGTTTTTGTTATGTTAGTTTTTATATCATTTTGTTGAAGAATGTGTGAGGTATTTTTGTAACTGATCTACAGCATTTGAAGAACACATTAGACCTGCTAAATTATTTACTAATTTCAAGTACATTGGCTATGATAGAAAAAATTGAAACTGCTTATTTCTTGGTTAGTGTGTGTGTGTGTGTGTGTGTGTGTGCTTTACTGCATTCTGCCACTGTAGTAGTTTGAAACATCCTTCTGCAGCATTACATAATTTAAAATATTTAAAGTTTGAATATTTTTATAGCCTTGTGATACTAATGAAAAGACTGATTTTTCTTTCTATTCCTATTCATCTGTTTACATTGTTTTCATCTATACATTCTGCTCTCTTACAAGATGGCTTGTTATCTATTGACAAATGAAAACCATCAATTGTAAACAGTTTTGTTTATAGTTTTGAAATTGGTATTTTAGTTGGTGTGTTTTTTTGTTAACAGTGAAGAGTTTGTAACATGAAAAGATAAAACTAAACACACACACACACACACACACACACACACACACACATATATATATATATATATATATATATATATATATATATATATGAGGTTTTCTCCTTTGGGTTATTTAAGAAAGATTTTGAGAGTTAAAAAATTTTTTATGACCATATTTTTTTTTAATGTATAACTCTTTTTTTTGTTTAATTTTTCAATCCTAGTTTTATATCTTTAGCTAAAACAGAACTGCTAAAGGCAAATAATCAATACTTGGTAAAATTCATTGTAAAAACTTTATATTTTGTTCATTTATTTGTCTTGATTTCCTTTTGTTGTCAACTGATTTTATTGTTTCAGGGAATATTCCAAATTTTATGATTTTTTTTTCTGTTTTTATGCCAATTTTAAAAGGCTTATTATATATTGCAAATACTGAACATATATTCATTCTTATATAAGAAAATTGCATTCAAAGATATCACACTCTTTTACCAGAAGCAGCTTTTGTGTAATTTATATACACATGTACTTGCATACATCGGTGCCATTAGATAAAATCATTCTCAACTTGAAAATATTACAGAGCTAATATGGCAATGATATTATTAAAAAGAAAAACAAATAAAATAATCCAACTCACAACTAATTAGATATGTGTTGTTGATAATTAAGAAATTATAAGACTTTAAGTGGTGAGTTGGGTTGTTTTAGTCTTTCTTTTTAATATTACACACACACACACACACACACACACACACACACACACACATGTGGTGTTAAAACACCTTCAGCCTGATCAAGAAAGGAATGGCTTTTTTTTTCTTTTAAAGGTTGACAAAGTATTAAAGAAAAATAACAAATGATGTGCCATGCATATTGAACTTGGATGATGAATATGTTGAATGATATATGTAGGTTTCATGTCTCTAAAGCATTCCCTTCTTGATTGGGCAGAGAACTTTTCAAGTCTTCTTATATATAATGTGTGCATATTTACCTAACTCCTCCGCATGGCTAGGATGTGATGCAAGATCTATTTTTAAGTGGAGTTTAACAATACAAGGATATCTTTCTTGAGGAAATAAATCCTTCTTCAGATGTGTAACTTTCAGATATTTTTTTAAATCTCTAAAATTTTTGAGACAATTAGATGTAAATGGAGAATGCATGATTAAAACACAAGAAGAATTCAACTTCTTTATCAATCTTAGCGTAAAACATCTGAGATAGATCATAAACTTTTTAGGAAGAATATTTTAATATAGTTACAATTCAATTTCATTTGGATTCTCATATTCATTATATGTTCTTAAAATATTAACTATTATAATGAGTTATAAATAAGTATTGTATACTTGTAGGAGTATATAAACTTGTGTTCAGTTGTACTCATTGTATTTGGATTGGGTTAGGTTTTTATTCTTAATTAGATAAGTCAAGTCATACACTCAAGTTGGTTGAACCATATAATTGGTAACTTTTGCTTACATAATCCAGAAATGTAAGCCTTGATAATTCACTTTACTCATTACTGCAGATCTGGTCACTTATAGCCATTTATCAATCATATATACATATATATATATATATATATATATATATATATATATATATATATATATATATATATATAAAGACTGATAGATGGCTATAAGAGATGGAGGTGTCTGTGGTGTAAGGGTTATCATCACAGGAAACGGACACGATGAAACGAGTTCAAATCCAGAATGAAGCTGATTGATTTTCACATAGCACAAATACTCTTGGTAAAGGTATGAATTCAATTATTCTCCCTCCACTTATGTATAGATAGTAGGGTAGACTGGGTTTTTTAAACTTGGTAAGGCAACCAGTCTAAGAGAAGGAAAACTACTAGGATGGCTTTGGCATTAGATAAGCTACAAAGGCTGCTATGCCATTAAACAAAGATGCCATTATGGTTAAAAAAAAATAAAAAAATAAAAAAAGCATTTATTTTACAGTTATTGCAGAGTAATAACGAAAAAAATGCATTGATTTTTATACAACAAATATTCTTCAGCTTCATTGTCTTTTATATCATTACAATTAGTTCAATACTACTTCATTAATTGCATGAATTAGCAGTGAAAAGTTCAGTTAAAAATTACATCAATAATTTAGGCTTATTGGTCCACCCTTGTATATTTGTCCTTCGATCACAATCCATTTAAAAGGCTTATAAGAGACCCAAAACTATCTTGTTTGCTACGTATTTATCAATATCAAAAAAAGATAAATAATCCTTAGTACTAAATATTAAACAAATTTTGATTTGGTTTTTATCTTTCATTATATAATTATTCAAGAAATTTTGCTTCTCACTGAAAAACACAATACTTGTGTTTTTTGTCGTTTTTGTTGGACAAGGCTGTTTGTATTTCCCTTCGCTGTTTACTTAGAAAGGCCTAAATCCACTTCATCTTCCAACTATAGCTAAATATTAGTGTAAACTAGGTTCTCTTGCCTTGTTGGTAGGGAAACTGGTTTTTAAAAAAAAAAAAAAAAAACTCTAAATTCAACTACTTAGGGACTAGCAACTCCACCTAATAAAAACTTACTTGCTACAGAAACCTTGGCACCATCATTGACAGTGTGCGGGCTGTAGCCCTACACTTCTAAAGAATCTACAGGATCATATTAATAACTTGGGAAAAGCTACAGCAGCATTCAACCTGCTGAGCCAAGTAAAGCAAAATAAAAAATAGAATCAAATCAAAAAATCAAAAATTAGATACCTTTAATACTAGACACAAGTATAAAATTCTGAGCATCAAATGGAATTGACTGTATATAGAGCATGTCTTGAGCATGCTGTTAAATAGACATTAACAGGTCAAAAAAAGAAAAGGAAGGATGAGATTATCTCACAAAAGAACAAGTGATCTTGGACTGTTCAACAGAAAGGGGACTGACACCTGTATATTCACTGAGTATCATATCCAGGGAATGTAATATGTGTGTGTGTGTATATATATATATATATATATATATATATATATATATATATATATGGAGAGAGAGAGAGAGAGAAAAAAAAAAAAGAACAATTGAATTTTGACTTCTATAGATTTGTTTATTTGAAAGTTTGCCATAAAAAATTAAGCAGGAATTTTTTTTTTTTTTTTTTTTTTTTTTTTTTGCAGCAGAGATGATGTCACTTGGCTAGAAGATATTTTTAAAAACATTTACTTCTCCATAACTGCACAAATAAATAAATATATATATATATAAACCGGGACATTGGCCCAGCGGTTAGAGTGTTCGCCAATGGCCCGGGAGACCTGGGTTCAATCCCAGGTCGAGTCATACCAAAGACTTTAAAAATGGAACTTGATACCACCTTGCTTAACACTCAGCATTATAAGGTACGGTTCAAGGGTAAAGTGGAGCAATCCAGGGAATGGAGTAGCGCCCTCCCCTACACCTTGGTGTAGTAGCTATCAAAAAGGGAGCCTTCGGGTCACCCTCGACTATGGTCGCTAACTTTTTAACTTATATATATATATATATTTAGTGAATCTATCTAATCATTTATTCCTATGAATAATCATACTGTTAGAAGGGGATCCTGAAAATTCTTGGTCCAAGTAAAAAAAAATTACTTTTTTTTTTTTTTCTTTTTTCTTATAAGCATTAAAGAAATTTAAGAAGCTCATATGTCAATATCTTGAACTTCGGGATGAATGTATGGAATAGCATGGTTCTAGGTTTTCTCCTTCTTGATGGGGCTGAGAACTTTTCAGTACCCTCACATATGGGAAATATGAATGAATCACTTTTCAATTTACTGTGGTATATCATCTTAAGATAATTTTAAAAGCTGGTATAAACCTCTGATGCCTTTAATTATTTAAGAGAGATTTTATTTGATATCAAATGTATGTACATTTGAGCAAAATAAAAAGATTGGGATTTCTAAAAAGTACTTAAGAACTCATTTCTAAATACTTTTAAAGATAAACACGAGGAAATTAAAAATAAGATATATAACTTTGGATGCGGTTGATTTCCAAATTATAGACCTCATCACATTTTTCAGATTATCATCTCAGAATATGACATGAAGAATTGAACAAATGGTTCAGTAATGTCCAGAATTTATCTTAGAT
This sequence comes from Sepioteuthis lessoniana, assembly GCA_963585895.1. Taxonomy (NCBI): domain Eukaryota; kingdom Metazoa; phylum Mollusca; class Cephalopoda; order Myopsida; family Loliginidae; genus Sepioteuthis; species Sepioteuthis lessoniana. The sequence continues at coordinate 40,242,784 of OY757921.1, read as the reverse complement.
AAGTAATGGTAGTCTATAGTATCTGGATAACCATTAGCTTACAGATATACCAGGTATTTCCGGTAACCATTTGCCTACCAGATATTTTGCAATATAAGACCTCAGATATATTTTTTAGCCAACTTTTGAGAACAAACAAGTTGTGAGGTGCTTTATATATATATATATATATATATATATATATATATATATATATATAAAGGCACACACCATATAATAATTAATTTATTTCAGGTTAATAAACAGGTAAGTCCAAAATCTGTGAGAATTGCTTCCGGTTTGATTATTAAAGCCAAGATATTGTTGCCTTTACCATCCTCAAAGTCCTAACACTGATTGCAACTTGTTTTGTTTTTCTATAGATGCTGCAGCAAATAGCATTGAAGCTGAGAAGGAGAAGCCAGCAGCTCCTACCCACAGACGTTCTCGTAGTAAAGGAGGAGCAGAGTTACCAGTATTAAAAGCTATGCCCAGGTCTCTTACCTCAGACATGAAGTAAGTGTTTTTCAATCCTTTGTTATAACTTTTTTTTTTTCCCCCCCACTTACTTCATAAGAATTGTCACTAACATTTTAGGAGCACAGAAAATGAAATATATTGTATCGGTCAGTGGCATACCCTGAAAACTATGCTAGGATAAGAAAATTGCAGGTGCAATTATTAAAGATAATTAACAGTATTGAATTACCTTTAAAATATCAACTGAATTTTTTTTTTTCGAGTGTTTGTGTTTATGATTAACCTCTTAGCATAACTTTTTAAACAAAATTCAAGAAAGTTTATACTATTAAATTAGAATATTTTCTATTAGCATTATTAAATTATATATGTCTGAAATTTTGAGATGAAGCTTAATGGTTTTCAGACTATTGTCCTCATCTTTATTGTTATATTCACAGTGTTTCAGTTGGTGTGTCCTCCAGCTTTCTTCAAGTGTTTTTTGTCGAACTCTGGAGCCAACACAGGACTTCAAACTACATCCTTTTTTTAATATACGGGGGTCACTTGCCCTGATTCCATTAACCATAACTGAGTACAAGTATTAAATATTCCTGTATTGTTACTTTCCTGCAGTCAGGATTAAACCTGCAACCTCCAGATGATTGTCACTTAGAAGCTTAGGGGAACCAATGCCTATAACCGCTACACTTTGTTCAGAGTAAATTTTTGGAACTAATAAACTTAATGTTCTTACATCACTATGAATTACTATTATTATGTATAATTTTTTTTACCTGACCTCATATTATTATTTTTTTTTTTTTCAAATTAGATTATTTATGTTATGGTCATCATTCAAGAACTATTATAATGAATTATGAATTTAAGTGAAACAACATAAAATATATACTGAAAACTGAAAATATAAAAAAAAAATGCTATACATATTGGTATCCTTTTTATCTTTCCCCAAATGAGGAGTTGAACACTCTTCATACTGACTGACTATAGTCTTTATCCAAATTTATTTCATGTTATTCTATATTTTGCCAGGAAGTGTCATATCATTATATCACAAAAGAAATTACTGAAAATTGAAATTTGCATATCAGAAGTACATATTTTGAAAGGCAAATGTCTTCTCAGAAGTTTCAAATGTTTATTACAATAGGTGTAAATTCATTGAGTCCTCTTAAAGTGTTGTATACGTGAAATAAATAATACGTTAAACTTAATAAATAAAGATACTTTCACTTTGGTATGGAATAATTTTTATAGTTGACAATAGGTACCTTAGGAATATATGCTACTGGTAGAAGTTGATTATTTATAATCTGGTATCATTGGAATCTAAGTGATGTCAGGCTAATAATTTTGACAGCTTATTGTTGGTTGGTTTTATGGCATATCAACCCTTTTCAGGTCATTTAATGCTGAATTAAATTTCAAACAATTCAGTTTAGTTTAAGTATAGTTCTTGTTTACAAAGAGTTAAATGTCAAAACAGATCTATTTCAAACAATCCAGTTTAGCATAAGTACACTGTTCTATTTGACCCATTGATAGGACCCTATTAGGTGCTACCATTCTGGGCCAGAGTGGAGCTGGGGGCAATGGCAATAAAGGGATACTCCACATTCCCAGAATCTCACCATCAGATTGTTTAGTGTCATATCGGGACACTCGTTGAGTTGGGGTCTTACCCCTTTGTAGTGAAGCAGTTGGTGTATTTTACAGCCCCAGCCAACTGGGCAATTTGACAGCTTATCTCTTACCTGCAGATTCTGATTATACTCACTTTTACTCATTGGTGAAAAATCTGAGTTAGAAAGATCTACTGAACTTTATGTTCAATAAAACTATCATTGTATTTATAATTTGAAGTAACAAGCTATACTGTTTCTGATGATCTGGCATAAAAGGTTACAGAGCTATGGTTTCAGCCTGCACAAGTGCTTGTGGGGATGCATTTAACACCTGTATGTCTAAGTAGATAAAGGGTTAAAGATAAACACTGCCAATCCGACAATAAGGTTCCACATACTGTATTATGGAAAATAAGCCTTGTCAGTGGAGCTTAGAGTATACTGACTGTATCCTCTTGCAGAAGAGTAAGACCGCCCCACCAAAAAGGTGAGGTCCTGCATCTGATGATGAGGCTTCAGTTCTGGATATCTAAGGAGTGCTGAGTACTCCTTCATTGACATTACTCCTAGGTCTACTCTGACTCAAGTGGTAGTACCTGTTAGTCCCACCAATGGGTCAAATAGACTTGTTTAAAAATTATTTGTATTCAAAAGAACTGTGCAAAAAAAATTTTAAGGAATAAGTGCACAAAAAAATGTAAATATGAATATACAATGAATGTGATACCTTAAACTGTTGACATAAAATAACCCTAAACTGGTTGACATGCCATTAAAATCATTCAATCAATCTTAAATGGAAAGCAGATGAAATTTAATAAGGTACAAGTGAAATAATTTAAATGTATTAACTTGCATAAAAAAAACTGATGATTGTTCCTATCTTTAGTGCCACCAAAACATTTTTAGCAGATTGGAGAGATGATCTTGGAAATTTAAAATGATATTGTTGAAAATATCCCTAGATTATTAATGTTTATTATCATTATGGTGTGCTAACAGCACAGATCCTCTTGGCACTCTCTCACCATCTGTCACTATCAATCATTACTCTTGGTAAGTCTTCTAGATAGCATCCAGTTTCTGCACAGAGCTGATGAATCTAAATTTTTGCTAGTGAGTCAACACTGGTGTGTCTGTGTGTAGGAGTCCATTGGAGAATGTCACTTATAAGTTCATCCTCACTTCACCTACATTGCCCTGCATGACTTGTTCATCTTACTTAGATGGTTTGTGAGATGGGAAAGTTGCTGTTTTGTAAGGTGTTGCTTCCAGGATTTGCTTAAGACAGCCTGCAGTATTCTTGTGTAGTTTCTATATAGCTTTTTTTCCAGACATTTCATCAAAATCCAAGTTGGTCAACCATACAGTAGTACTGACATGGCTACAACTTGGAAGAATTCTTGTTTAGCCAACCTCTATTTATCTCTGCTGCACTATCAACAACCAAAAAAAAGTTTCTTTTCTGATCATTGTAAGAGTGAAATCATTAGCAAATTTCTTTTCAATTATCTTTCTTATTGTTAGTTAAAAGGGAGATATTCCCGGAAGATATGCATAGATCAATGAGAATAAAACGTCAAAGCCTCTGGGTATATCTGATAACTAACCAATGTTCTAGTCATAAATTATAGCAATTTTTGGTTCATTAAGGATCTGTGAGTATTTGGGAAATATTTTTACCTTTTTCTTTTTCTCAGAATCAAAGTAAATCTTGCTACAATTATTCAGTAATCAAATAATATTTGGACTTGAGGATTGAAGATAGAATTTGTAATCTTTGGGAAAATTCACTTCTTTCTTCCTTTCACTTTCCACTCTTATTTTCAAGTATATATATATAATTTTTTTTATAAATTCTAAATTGTACAAGTTCCATACACAGATTTCTTACATGTTATATTTGGTCTTGAGTATTGAAGATAGAATTTTTGACCTTTGGGAAAATTCATCTCTTTCTTTCTTTCACTTTCCACGCTTACTTTTAAGTATGTATCATCATCAATTGGCAGGTCCGTGTGAAGGGGTTCATGGGAGAACATCACTTATGAGTTCATCATTACTTCTCCAACACTGTCTCGCATGTCTTCTCCATCAATATTTGGATGATTTTAGAGATGGGAGGGAGGTGGCCGTACAGCTGCTTCTTTGTGGGATGTTGCTTTCAGAATTTGTTTAATATGACTCAGCATTCTTGTGCAATTCCTGTCTAGTTTTTTCTCTATATGCTTAGTCAGTGTCCATGTGGTGCATCCATATAGTAGAATTGACATGACTGCTGCTTAGAAAAAATTGCATTTTATTTTATTGGATAGATTTGATTTCCATATGATTGACAACCTATCAATAGCAGTCCATGCCTTTGCTAGTTGCTTATTGATGTCATTTTCAGTTGATGAGATGCTGCTTCTGAGGTAGTTGAACTTATCCACTAATTTCAGAGAGCCACCCTTTTGTGTGGAGATGTCACCTTTTTGATTAAAACTCTTATACTCTATTTTGTCTGCATTGACATAGAGGCCAATGCTACCTGCTCCAGACTATGCAGTAGGAATTCAGCTTGGGTAGGTGTATTTGCCTGTAGCACTATGTCATTTGCATAGCCTGCATCTGTAATAGTTTGTGTGGGGTATTGTCTGTTTCTTGCTTTTTTTTGTGTAAAACCATATTCTTTCATTAGATCTATTGATGTCCTCAGTTCATAGTCTAGACAGATTATGAACAGATATGGGGCTAATGTATCCCCTAGCAGAACACCAGCAACAATGTCAAAGAAATCTGTCTCCATCTAGTGAGCAAACCTTTACTTTCATGTTTTTGTAGAGAGCATCATTATGGCTGTCACAGTTTCTTTGAGGACACCATAGGCTAGAAGTATTTGCTCCATCTTCTCTCTGTATATGAAGTCAGATGCCTTGGAGAAATTTACAAATAAGTGTTGCCTCAAGGTTTTTTTAACGAACTCTTCTAGGATTCAATGAATTGTCAGAATCTGTGATGTGAATTTCTGGTTCGATACCATTGAGTAGCAGAGCATTATAAATCCTAGCCGCTATGGAAGTTAGGGTTATAGCCCTGGTAGTTCTTGGTAATCCCAAGGTTACCTTTCTTGGGAGGATGCAGCCTTTTGTCCATCTTTCTATAGTGTTCTAATTATATAGAGTGTTGCAGTGTCAGAGCAGTAGGTCATTGAATTTCCTTGCCTTCCATAATTCTGGTGGTATTTCATCAAATCCAGCAACTTTCCTGTTTTTAATTTTTCTTAGTAGTAGGTAGAGTTCTTTTTGAGTGGACAGCCCTAGTTTGATGTGTAGTTGATTATTAATAATTTTAGTAATAGGTTTATCTGTAACTTTCAGGGAAAGTTGACTCTCACTCAAACTTATATGTATATAAATTTGTTGAATTTTTTAAAATCCCAAATTATACAATTTTCATACGTGCTATATTTTAGATATGATTTGAAATAAACTATGGTATACATACTGAGTATATAATGAAACTAGCATAATTCCCATGAATATATCGAGATTTTTTATGTATGGATCTTAATTTCTCTTTAGAATCAGTATAGCATCTGTACATTCTGCCTAGAATCAGTGTCATTTCTTGAGATTTTTGCTTACATTAAAATTGAAAATTCTAAAAAGTATAATATTGAAAAAAATAAATTTGTAATATTATAATTACTTATAATGGCTTCCCATTGACAAAATTTGGATCAAAGTTTAATGATAATGCCACAAATATTGAAATAAGATTTGTTTGGTTTTTTTCTGTATTTGTCATAATAATATTAACTTTTAATTCAACTTGGTCTCAGTGAGATTCAAACTCACTAAAAATAGTCTGCTAATCTTGTTTGTTAACCCTTACACTATTTGAGGTGGCTTAATTAGGTATTATCTAATTTAGTATGATAAATGTAATTTGCTTATATAGAGTTAAAAGTTAAGAAATAATCCCCTCCCCCCAAAAAATGAAGATTGAGATGAAAACGATGTAGTTATAGGCAATATTCTCCTCTTTGAATTTATTCATGTAGAATTTAAAAGTTTCTTAACTCATACTATTATTTTAGGGGTTTTTTTGTGGGGGGAGGGAGGATGGTACATTTTTTTTGGCCAACACCAACATTTATGACTTTTTTATTAACCAGATAACAACCAGTATATAATTTATACAGGCATGAAACTTCACTGTAATTTTTTCACTAAATTTTTTTTTCTTCCATTGTCTGACTAAAGAAACAAGACAACCACTGATTTCTTTTTTTTTTTTTCTTTGAATCTCTAATAGCCTGAGTTTCTTGGCATCCGTTGTTGATATTGATTGACTTTTTCTCTGAGACATTTTTATTCCTTTTGATGCCAAGTTGTGGCAATGACGATAACAACTACAAGACATATCCTCCCGGCTTTTTTCAATTTTCATTCTTTCTTGGGGGAAGGATTGAAGGTTAGAAAAAAAAAGAAAATTAAAAAACTTCTTATTTTCATTTTATTTCATTTATGTTGTTATTTTTTTTTTTTTTGACAGACTTCTATAAGCAACCAAAAGAAAATTTATTTGTTAATTTATACAAGCAAAGATTTTATCATTTATGATGGTATTATTCTTACATATGGATTGGTCTATGCATTTCAGATGGTGGCGTTAGTCTATTGGGGAGTTAAGAACACAGAAGTAACAGTTGACTGAAATCCTTTCAAATCAACCAAATAAACAGAAAGAAAGAAAACACAGGAAACAGTTCTGTCAGAATACACTGGCTGTTTGGTATTTCTTGAATAAAAACTTAAAACTCTTATGAGTAAATCATATTCATCATATCAATTAACTGCAGAGGAGAAGAACCACCCCAAAAAGGGGTGTCCTGGGTATGACACTAAGCTACATCTGGTATTGAAGCTCTAGTTCTGTATCTCTAGGGAATATGGAGTACTTCTTTACTGCCATTACTACCAGGTCCACCCTGAGGATTAAATAGATATGTTAAAAAATTATGTGTATATGTCTGTGCAAAAGAACTTGAACTATGCAAAAAGAAATATAAGTATCAATGTACTAATTCCCTACCCTCTAGGTATAAAATAACCCAAGATGGTTTGACATGCCATTAAAATCAATCAAGCAAAATGCAGAAGAAGAAAGTAGACAATGGGAGGGAAAGAGAAATTGAAAATGAGAGAAAACACATAACTTTAGTATGAAAAATTATAGGGAGAAGAGAAAAACAGAAGAGTGAGAAAAAGAAATTAAATGGTGTAGCGTACCTAGCTATTACCTGTGAAAAAAATTATGGGTATATTCAAATATCTTCAAATTTAAAAAAAATCTCATATTAAGATAACAACAGAATTTATCATTACTTTATAGTCAGACTAAGATGTATTAGATGTATAAAGACACACTCTATTTTAAACAGTCCAGTCAGCTGTATCTCTGCAGAAGAGTAAGACTTCCTGCTGACAAGTGTCCTGGATATAACATGAAACCATCTGATGGTGAGGCTCCAGTTTTGAAGCTTTGGGGGATGTGGAGAATGCCTTCATTGTCTTTACTCCCAGGTCCACTCTGACCATTTACTCCCAGGTCCACTCAACCATTTAACTATATATAAATAGAACTATAAGTTTTAGATAGTAATACTTTAACTATATGTAAACAAATGAGCTCTGGCTCATTTTTAAAAAATCTAACCTACAAAATCTTCACTTAAAAATCATAACATGTATAAAAAGGATTTGGTATTAAATAACCATGAAGGGTTGATATGCCATTAAGTCAAATAACTTATCTTAATCATTTATTTTAATTGCATGTTTACATGTAATTGCTTACCACTGATGGCAATATCTTTATCTTTTTTGCCCAGTCGGATGGGGCTGTAGAATACACCAACTGCTTCTCTGCAGAGGGGTAAGACACCCCCCAACGAGTGTCCTGGATATGACACTAAACAATCTGATGGTGAGGTTCCAGCAGTGCTGGAGCTTTGGGGAATGTGGAGTACCCCTTCATTGCCATCACTCTCAGGTCCACTCTGGCCCGGAGTGGTAGCACCTGATAAGGGTCCTATCTATGGGTTAAATAGAACAAAACCGTGCTTCTTTCACTATACTGATTTTTGCATTTAAACTGCGTATTTATGCTAAACTGAATTGTTTAAAAATAGAACTGTTTTGACATTGGAACTGTGTACTAGTGCTGAACTGAATTACTCGAAATAGAACTGTTTTTGACATCTAAACTGTGTACTTATGCTGAACTGAATTATCTGAAATAAAACCGTCTGACATTTAAATCTGTGTATTGCCCAGTCAGCTGGGGCTGTAGAATACACAGAAGACCCCCCCCCAAAAAAAAAAAACGAGTGTCCTGGATATGACACTAAACAATCTGATGGTGAGGTTTCAGCAGTGCTGGAGCTTTGGGGAATGCAGAGTACCCCTTCATTGCCATCGCTCCCAGGTCCACTCTGGCCCGGAGTGGTAGCACCTGATAGGGCCCTATCTATGGGTTAAATAGAACTAACAGCATACTTATGCTAAAATGAATTGAGTAAACTGAATAGCTTGAAATAGAAACGTTTTTGACAATTAAACCGTACTTACACTTAAACTGCATGCTTATGCTTAACTGAATTATTTCAAATAGAACTGTTTTTCGACATTAAAACTGTATTTACACTTAACTGAATTATTACATATAACTACTTGAATAGTTTGAAATGGAAATGTTTTTGACAATTAAACTGTGTACTTATGCTAAACTGGACTGTTTTCAATAGAACAGATTATTTACATAAAAATGGATTTGGCGTTAAATAACCTACAAAGGTTGATATGCCATAAAACCAACCAACCAAACAAACCAAACATTTATCATCTTTTATTGAATACCATGAAAATGAATATCATCTATAAACATTAAAAGAGTGCGTTTAGACATATCCTCTTTTGATTTCTTGTGATTGTCTTCATCATCAAGTCATGCTGACTGTACAAAGTTTCCTGTCTCTCTCTCTCTCACCATCTATCCCTATCACTCTCAGCAGGTCTTCCAAACTACATTCAGAGCCTGCACATAACTGATGTCTTTGTTGCTAGGCTAACACTAGTGTGTCCATGTGTAGGAGTCCATAGGAGAATGTTACATATGAGTTCATCATTGCTTCTCCAGCAGTGGCCATACAACTGCTGTTTTGTAGGGTATAAGCAAATTCAAACTCCAGTCCTTCATTTTCAGACTAATACCTCTAGCTAGGGGTGAAATAGCATCATTGCTCATCTTCTACAAAGATAAATTTGGCATCAAATAATCTATAATGGTTGAGATGTCATTAAACAAAGAAACCATACTAGATGTATATAAAATTATAATACAATTTTGAAAATTATAAAATGTGTTAAAATAATCATAATTTTATAAATTATATTTTATTTGAAAATATATAAGAAATTTTTTAAATTAGAATTATTTTAACATATCTATTTGGTTTCAAATCTAATAAATGTGTGTGCTATTTGTCAAAGTTAATATTCCTCTTGGAGATTAAACTTAAAATACTTCTCTTATTAAAGTGTAATTATCATTGTTTTTATGAGAATACAGTGATCTCTGCCTTTTTTGCATGGCAATGAAGTCTTTTGCTAATTGTCCTTTAGGATAATAATCTACTAAGTAAACATTGGTGTCTACTAATGGTTATCTTTATATACTTTATAATCTTTTTTTTTCTTTTCGGATCAGGAACTACTGGTGTCATGTCTGGTTACTGTGGTCTTTTTTATGGTTATGTTTGGTTTAATGGTATATCAACCTTTGTGGGTTATTTAATGCTAAAGCTATCCTTATAAAAGACAAGTAGTGGTGCTATTTAACCCCCAGCTGACAGGATATTGGAGTTAATGGGGGTTATGATTCTGTTATCTTCACCCTATGACCAGTATCACCTCTTTCTTCTTCTGGGTTTTGAATTGGCATTTTGCTCTTGTTTTAAATTCAAAGTTGTCCTTCTCTTAGACTGATTACCTACTAAAGGTAGAGCCCAATCTATCCAACTATTTTACATATAGACAGTGGGAGAAGAGATAGTCGCGCTTTTCTCAACAGCAGTAGTATGAAGTAAATATAAAATTTTGGCTGTAATTTAAACTTGGCTTAACAATTCCACTTACTGCACTAATAACAGTTATGACATCTACACTCACACACACACACACACAAATTCTTTCATTCAATTAAGGGATATGCTACATTAACAGTTCCTTTTTTATCATTTCTATCAACACACACACACACACACACACACACAGTTGATGGCTACTTTTGTGAGTAAAAGAAGCAGAAAATCTTATCTTTCCACCTCTTAAATGGCTAAAAATATCCAAAGGTGGAGTTACCTCCCATCTGGAAAACCATCCAAGTAAGGCAAACAAAACATGCAAGCCACTGTTTGGGAAGTAAGAACAAACTCATAAGTGATGTTCTATGAACCCCTACACATAGATGTGCCAGTGATAGCCAACCAGCTAAAACTTAGTTATATCAGCTTTGTATGGACACAGGATGTAGTTTGGAAGACCTGCTGGGAGTGATGGATGATAGGGACGAATGGAGAGAAAGAGAGAGTCAGGAAAATCCCTGGTGACTTGATGATGTTAGGCAAACTAAAAACTGAGTATTTCATATTTGCTTTACATGTTAAATTTGTTGATTTTACAATATGCCAACCATTGTTGAATTATCTAAGACTTTTTAAAAAATTTTACCCGCAATTTTATTGTTTCAAGTAACTATTCCTATTGAATAATAATAATTTGTAGGCAATCATAGCTTCAAGTAACCATCTTCAAGAATATTAAGGTGTAAATAATTCATCAAGTTGTGCTGACGACATGGATTTCCCTGACTCTCTCTCTCTCTCATCCATCATCCATCTCTCTCAGCAGGTCTTCCAAACCACATCCTGTGTCCACACAATGCTGATGTAAATAAATTCTTGCTAGTCAGCCAACATTGGCACGTCCATGTGTAGGGGTTCATAGAAGAAAGTCATTTATGAGTTTGTCCCTACATGTCTTGTTTGTCTTGAACAGTTTTTGAGATTGGATATGCAAATGATTACATATCTTTAAATAACTGTTCCTATCTAATACTATGGTGAGTTTCCAGTAATGCTGGAGCTTTGGGGAATGCGGAGTACCCTTTCATTGCCATCACTTCCAGGTCCACTCTGGCCCGGAGTGGTAGCGCCTGATAGGGTCCTATGGGTCAAATAGAACTAAACTGCATACTTACGCTAAACTGAATTACTTGAAATAGAACTGTCTTGACATTTAAATCTGTTTAAACAAAAACTATACTGATACTAAACTGAATTGTTTGAATTAGAACTGTTTGACTAAACTGAATTGTTTGAAATAGAACTGATTATTTGTATAAAAATGGATTCGGCATTAAATAACCTACAAAGGTTGATATGCCATAAAACCTAAACAACCAACTATCTAATACTAATAATTTCCAAGCCTATATATGGCTTTGAGTCATTATTCCTTTGTAATAGAAATAATTTGCAATCATTTTAAACAGGTAAATACTTCATACATAGTTGTAATATCAATATTTCAAGACCTAATATATCAATAAAGTTTAATCATTATCTTGAACAGATCTACTTTACCCATAGATCAGGTATTACCATTCAAAGTCAGAGTGAACTTGGATACCATAGTAACAAAAGATGAACTCCAAACTCTCCAGAACTGGAGCCTCACCACCAGATGCAGCTTAGTGTTATACGCAGGACTCATATTTAGTTGGTTTGGTTAGTTTCTTTGTGGGTTATTTGGTGCCAAAAACCATCTTTGTAGAAGAATAACTGTGATACTATTTAACCTATAGCTGAAGGTGGGGAGAAGGAGGTTCATACTTTTCCCAAGGATATTAGACGGAAAGTGAACCGAATAGCGCAACTGGAGTTTTAACTTGCTTACTTTGAGTCCACATTCCAGCTCTTGAGCCATTACACCAGAGGGATTCTCCTGCATTAAGTTGATGGTTTTGTGTCGCATTATACATTAATAAAGTGCGTATATTTTTATTGTTTTTATTATTATCATCATCATTATTATTATTGTCCTATTGAATTGATTTTTGTTAAAAACATTTTTGCTCATTTGCAGAAAAGTGAAGGCAATGACAGATATAAAAACAGATGTTGGTTTTGCAAGAGCTTTTGTACGTCTTGCCCTTGAAAAGAAAACACTTTCTGCCCACCTCAAGGAGTTGCTGGCCGATGCTGACCTTCTGCGTAGCCTCTATAAGCGCTACGCATTCCTTCGTTGCGAAGAGGAACGAGAGCAATTTCTCTATCATCTTCTCTCTTTGAATGCCGTTGATTATTTTTGCTTCACAAACACGTTCACCAACACAAGTAAGTGACCAGATCTTCCATCTTCTCCCTTGTCAAAATATTTCGATTATTGTGATTTACACTAATAATCAGCTTGTTTAGGAAATTTACCTGACTAGTCCAGTTTAGTAGCATAGTATTTTACTTAGGTGACTTAAAGGTTTTGTGCTATTTTGGTACATGTTAGTTTGTAACATGTATATTACATGACTGAAACAGTTAAAGCCATAGAAGGTACCCACTGTAGTTGATAGTATCATAGTAATTGGTTTGTTGTCATGTGGGGCATTGCTTCGCTCCATGTGATTTGAAAACTGAAAGATGAATTTACAATGTCGTCTTTTTCTGTAACAAGTTCAAACTGAACCAAAATGCTGCAGAAGCAACTAAAAATGTGCAAAAAGCTAAGGCACTATTGATCACAAAACAGTAACCAGATGGTTCAAGAAATTTTGCTTGGGTTCTAAGAGCCTTGACAACAAAGTTCGGTGAGCTTAAGACCATAGTAAAACTTCAGATCATCTTGTTTAAAAATACAATCATTCTTCCTTTTTTCTTTTTTTTTTAAATTGCTTTGCTGAAAAGTATAAAATATCCTCTGTTCATGATTTCTTCAATCAAACAGAGTGCTCCAATGTCATTTTAAAGAAAAGCACTTTAAACTATTATTTCTTTGCTGTACGTGTATGTATTATGTTTCTTGGGTTGTAGAAGCAACCATCTTCTCTCCACTTATGATGAGTTGAGGTGTGGCCAAAAAGTTTCATCTGATCAAAGACTGTTTTTCTCCTAAAATTTATTTCTCAAAGTGCTTTTGTGTGAACTTTCATCCAGCTTCATAGCATCTTTGCTATTAAAGAAGTTTTCTTATGTTATATCAAACTTAATACTATTTTGGTGTGATTCATCACTAACAGTCCTTTTGGTAACTGTTGTCCTTACATCTAACAGCTTTCAGATCTTATAGTTTCTTTGGATGGGTTGCCTTTGGATACAATTTGACTTTTCTCTGCCCTTTTTTTTCCTTAAGTTCTTTGGATGTTTTATATGGATAGGTTCTCAGTGGTTCTAAAATTCTTCCACTGACCATTGGTACTGACCGACAATTGGGTCATTACATATAAATCCTTAGAACCTTTAACATCCTATTCTTGTGCCTCCCAGCACATCATCCTGGACTGAAAATATAAAATGTTTTAATTTGTTACTTAACAACCTTAAAATCTGTTGAATAAAAGATTACAAAATTTTATAGGCAATAGTGATGTAGAAATGGGGACTTTCTGGCTGTTTAGATTCTAAGAAAGATAAAGAATAAATTTTCCAAAGTTATTGAAAGATTCTATAAATTCCTTAATATACAAAGCATAATCTGTTTATTTTTAACCTTAAGGTCTTGTAGATCTATCAATTATTACAATAGAAAAATTATCCAAATATTGAATTATTTTTGTATTTCAGTTGTTCCATACAAAGTGTTAATATTCCCAAGCACCAAGTTTGGTTGCTTTACAACTAGTGCCAATCCCTGGATTAGTATAGCTGGACAACTTGGGGAAACTGGTGTCATAGAAATTCCAAAGGGATGTTTGGAGTTCAATACTGAGGTAAGTCTACTTTCTTTTGTCTACCCATTACTTCTTTTTTTTTAAGTATCAATTTTTGACCTTTGTTATTTTTTTTGAGTTGACTCCAGTCTCTTAAATGCTTGGAATACTATAGCTTAAAATTGATCAGGAAGGTTTAATTTGTTGAGAAAGCGAAACTGACATTCACAGAATTTTTTTGAGGAAAATTACTTGGGAAGGATTCATTCTACCTATGGCCTCTTTAGCTCATGGGCTGATTTTAATGAAACTTTGCATGAGAATTCTCTTGACTTCAAGGGGCATTTGTGCTGTATGAGCCATGAAGGGAAAAAAAACAGATTGTATTATCATCTCACAAGATATCTTAGGAGTATATAACTCTAATTTAGCTTTCTGTAACCATTGCATTTTTTTTTCACATGCTTTTGTTTACACCTCTTTCTTGAGTCATTCAGCTTTGAATGAACACTGAGCAACAACTAAACCTGAAATTTTTGCTCTGTATGTGTGTGTGTGTATATATATATATATATATATATATATATATATATATATATATATATATATATATATACACACATACAGCAACTAATACCCTTGGGAAAGATATGAATCCTCTTGTCCTTCAGCTATGGGTTAAATAGTTCCACTTTTGTCCTATAAAGGGATGGCTTTGCCATTAAAAATATCCACAAAGGCTGATATACTATTAAACAAAGAAACTAAAATGTGTGTGCATGTATTTATTCATTTAAAAAAATATGTATATATATTCATATCTATAAACATTAGCACCCTCTCTGTGCATAGGGAGGATATGACACAAGGACAATGTTTTAAATTGTAATTTAATAGGTTTGTTTTCAGTTTTCCTTCTCTTAGACTAGTTGCCATGCCAAGGTTGAAGAACTCAGTTTAGCCTACTATTTACCCATAGCTTCAGGAAAAATAATTGGATTCATATTTTTCACTAAGATAGCACTATGTGAAATGCACACAGCCTCATTCAAGATTTGAACTCAGGTTGTCATGTCCATTTCCTACAATGGTAACCATTACATCACAAGCACCTCTGATATTTGTATGTTTGTGTATATATAATTACTTGTGTATGTGTGTTTATTTATAGGCCTTTTTTCTTTTGTAGCAAAAGAACTTGGGTGTTCTCACCACATTACGAATTGGACATGACAATAGTGGCATGACTCCAAAATGGCTGGTAGAGTACGTATTGGTACGTAATGAAATTACTGGGCACCTCTTTAAGTAAGTACCATTTCCTACATTCTTATTTATTACCAGAATTCAATTCACATTTGCTGTCTCTGAAAGAGTTATCTCCCCTTAGACCCTCCTGTACACTAGATGAAACTGCTTATTCTAATTGAGATCTTTTGAGTTGAAAGTATCAGTCAAGTTGAAAGAATAAAGATTAGAGAAAAACATGAGATTAACTTTGTCAGAAAATTCCTTATAACTTGGGGAATTTTCATAAATTTGGTAATGTGAAAAGTTGTTTTTTCAGTAGACATAAAATGGTGTACATTACTACATCAAACAAAAGAAAGAAAATAAATGAAAATATATATATATATATATATATATATATATATATATATATATATATATATATATATATATACTTGCTTCAATATTTTTGATGAATTTAAGACAATCTAACCTAAATCTAAAAGGGAAAACTGCCATAATTATTTGTGTATAAGACACTATTTTTTTCAGATTTTTCAATCCAAAAGTTAGGGGGGAATACTGATCCATTGGCCTAATAAGTAGAGTTTTGCCAATGGTCTGGGAGACCGGGGTTCAATCCCATGTCAAGTCATACTAAAGACTCAAAAAGTAGTACTTGATGCCGCCTTGTTTAGTACTCAGCACTATAAGGTGAGAATCAAGGGTAAAGTGAAGCAATCTAGGGAATGGAGTAGTGCCCTCCCCTACACCTCGGTGTGGTAGCTATTGAAAAGGGAGCTATATATTGTCAATAAATTATTAAGGTCACTAACTTTACTTTATTATACATGAGAACATTTAACTTTTTTTCTAGCCACATGCTTCACTATATTTGGGACGGGATGACTGAATGTAAGTTATATCTATAGTCCAAACTGATATTTTACTCCATTACAGAAAAATATCCATTGGAATATGTCTTTGTAATTTTCATTCTTCTAATGTGAGATTATTTTTGCTGCAAGCTTCTCCACTCGTTTACTCTAAATACTGTGTAAATTTTGTATTAAAACATAATGTAAACTTTATAAATTCTTTTTTCAGTACAAATTGATAAAATGTTGAACAAATGTTAAATTTCAGTAATACAAATCTTAAAAAGTCAGTGTGTATTATACACTAGAGTTTTTTTTTGGGGGGGGGCAGAATTTTATAGTCCAAAGTTAGGAGTATATATTATATGTAAATAATTATGGTATATGACTTTTAAAGCTTTCAAAGTTAAAATTTTTTCTCAAAATAAGCTGAATCCAATATCCAGCTCCTGTCAAACATTCCAGCTGCCTGTTTGCCAGGCTTGTTATTGAGATAGTCTTGTAAAATGTACAAATCCATTTCTTTCATGTTGGTTTATTACAGAAGATTTTTTTCTTTTTATACATGAATGTAATGCTATCCCTCTAATTCTGACCCCGCCCTTTTTGTTATATTGAATTATACACCAGTAAATCTAATATATTATTTAGTTAAGTCAGGTGTAGCTCCTTTTGGACGTTTTTTTTATTTCCTAAGTTTCAATTATCTTTTTTTTCTTCCTTTTTAGATTTCCATGTGGTAAATGGCTCGGCAGGGTTGATGATGGCAGTACAGAGCGCCTTTTAGTTGGTGAACTTGTCCATCCTGCCACTGAGACAGAAGGTACATGCTCTCAGAGATTTTGCTTTTCCTTTCACAATAGTTTTATTTCTTTTTTCTTTATGCTAAGTGAAAAGAATTATTTCATTACAGCTCAGTATGTTTTTTCTGTTTTTTCAAGATTTTGCTTTTCAATGTATCTTTATAAAAGAACCTTTTAAATAATCTCTATATAATAATTACTGATGTATGATATTTACCCAGCCCATCTGCCACAGGTAGGATGTTACACAGGGTCAATTTTTAAATCAAATAAAGATGATTTGAACTCAGTTTTCCATTTTCTTGACTATTGCTCTAACAAGGGCTAAGGAACCCAGTTTGCTCTACTATTTTCCCCATGTCAGATAGATTCATGCCTTTCCAAAAGGTATTAGTACAAACTGCCTTATCCATGATTTGAACTTGGATCACTGATTACATTTCAGATGAACTATTGATATTTTTAATTTTTTAGAATTTGAAAATGAATATAAATGAAGGCTTGCTCAAGTGAGTAACTTCTAATAAAAAGTTTTTGACAAGTCACTACCAATTTTAATACTTTTTAAAAAATGCTCTTGGCAGAACACAGGATTATGCAAGTGCAGCACTATTCATACTCACCAAACCCCCTAGCTGTGTACAATTTTTTTCTTGTTTCCAAGGTGACTATTAGGAAAAAAATTAATGGTTTATTTATTCTTAATTTTTGTCTTTGTAATGTAGTAGGACCCCTTCCATCATCAGTTATCCTGGTTCTGATTTGGGTGACTGACAATAACAAAAGATCAGTCAGGATAATTCTCATTGTAGGTTTTTTGAAAATGTGCGGTCAGTTAACCAGATAACCACAAACCATAACCTAGACTTTGGGGTTAAGTGAAACCGCTTTCTCCATCAGAGGTCAGATACAATTTGTCAAAGAATGGCTCTTTTCTTGATTGATTTGAAAATATCACTTCCTGTCTTCAAGACCAGTCCAGAGGGAAGTTGTATCAATGGCAATAGTGAATGGGATTTTTCTGTGACCACATATCTGACTTTCTCTTTCTCGATATGAACAACCTCATCACTTCTTTGCCTCTTCATCTCTGCCAACTTTCTTGGTGAAGTCCACAACACTTCAATAAATACAGCTTCAGCCTTGTTACTTTTTTAACACACCTCATATACGAGGAGAGGACTGAAAAGTTCTCCATCTAACTAAGAAGGGAATGATGCAAAGCCATGGGATGTACATACTATTCCAGATATTAATATTGCAGTTCAACACACTTTCACACATCCTTTCTTGAGTTTTTTTATTCCTTTGAAAAACTGCATTTTTTTTTTTAAATCAACCCTTTTCAACACTCCCTTATTTATGGATATGCATGGTATTTTATATGCAGATTTTATTTGATTTTTTTTAACACCTCCTTTCAGATCTGGGCACTTTATCTCGAACTCCTCCACGCTGCATGTCTCCAGCTCCAACAGGATCTCCACGACACAAAATAATGGAACAATGTAAGTAAAAAAAAAAGAAAAAAGAAAAAGGATCCTTCCTTTCCTCATTTCAACTGAGAAAGTACATATTTACCCAACCCTTCTGCTATGGGCAGGATGTGATACAAAATCAATTTTTAAGCAAAGTAAAGCTGGTTTGAATTCAGTTTTCCTTCTCCTAGACTGGTTACCCACTATTTACCAATAACAGTGGGCAGAACAAATGGATTCGTGCCTTTCTCAATGGTATAAGGATGAAGTGAAATGCAAATGGACTAATCCAAGATTTCAACTTGCGTCACTGATTCCATTTCTTATGACAATAACTATTACACTGAGTATTCCTCCCCTGAGGAAGTAATTGTTGACGACCTCAGTCAAGGGTGACCCAAAGGCTCCCTTTTTAATAGCTACTACACCGAGGTGTAGGGGAGGGCGCGACTCCATTCTCTGGATTGCTCCACTTTACCCTTGATTCCTACCTTATAAGGCAGCATCAAGTACCATATTTTGAGTCTTTAGTATGACTTGACCTGGGATTGAACCCGGTCTCCCGGACTATTGGCAAACACTCTACTCATTAGATCAATGGCCCGGTCTATATCTCTGGATACTTTGAAAACTACAGAAAATGTCTGGTTTGTTTAATATTTGCCAAATGAAAAGGAAGATGTTTTTATTTCACATGACCTATACAAAGAAGGGTTTCTCTAGACTTATTAAATATGCTTTACTTGATTCAAAGAAAATTAATTTTTAAGTGTTTTGAACTATTAAAAAAATATTAGCATTCTTCATTCATCCATAGTGGTAGAGCTCAGAGTTAGATTTTGAACATGGGAATCCTGCTTAGTATAGTCGCACTCAGAGACTCGGTTTGTGGGGTATCATGCACATCCCTCTATTAAGCCAGATACCTTCAAAATTTTTCTTGGTCTTTTTTTTCCATCTCCCATGTGACAGTATCTTGTAGCTTGTGCAATTTTGATTCAAATCTGCAATGATTATACAATATTAGGTTGAAATATTCATACAGGCAAAGTTATGTGGATGGCAAAGCAGTTACATCATAGATTAGTATATGGTTTCTTTACTCTTGCCTGATTTTGTTTCACATTAAGCTTAATAGGGGTGAGGAGTCATGTTGTACTAGTTAATGTACTGGACTGCAACGTCATAGTAAGCGAGTTGAAACTGCAATCATGTTACTATGTTCACTTTCAGACTACTGCCCTTGAATGTATGAACTAGTTATAGGTAAAATAGTACCACTACTGTTCTTCTACAAAAATACCTTTGGCATTAAATACCTCACAGAGGTTGATATGCCATTAAGCAAAGAAACCAAACTATAAGCTTAATAAAAAAAAAAATCAAATTATAATCAGTGCAAATTTCTCAGTTGGGTTTGTCAAACTCTTGTAAAATTTGATGGTTGTATTTTTCTTTTGTATCTAAAAAAAAATTTAATATATTCTTTTTTCTTATTAGGTTTGACTATTCCAGAAATTCAGGAGATGCTGGGACATGCTGTTAATAATATTGTTAAACATTTCCATAAACCTGAAAAAGAAGTGAGTATCTCATTTTGGATCAGACAGTTTTAGCAGCTTTAAATGATCTTTGTAATTTCAACTCTCACTAATTGATCATTCAAAGAAATATTCACAACTATTCTTGTAATGTAAGCTATGACTCATTTTAAAAACATATACAATACTCTTTATTTCTTTTTACCTCACAATGAAATATTATAATTATCTCAATTTTTGGATATTTGTGGAGATTTACAGAAAATAGAATAGAAACTCTAAGTAACTAATTAATAGAATTTTACATATTGTGAGCATATAAGATCTTTTAAAAAAAAAAAAAAACATGGACGCATTAGTTTCAAAGATTAATCAATAGTTTAAACAACTGCTGTAAAAACTTTGGATCATGGCTGAATGCTGATATTGAGAATTCAAATGGTGAAATAATATTAATGAATAAAATATTACTAAATATAGTGCTGTAGTATTCTATAGGAAAAAAATACACTTATTTATGTGTGGTTTTTATTTTGTTTATTGTTTTCATTTCTTAGTCAGTGAAACTTGCGCACACACACACACACACATTTGTAGGTGTGCTAATTTTCCTGACTCAACTTAAATATGGGTGTGTGTGCTTGTAAGTCGCCAATTTTTCTTTTAGACATTTTAATTAAATATTTACATCATAATTCAGATATACCATAATATTTTTCTTTATCTAAAAGGATTTTCTGCACACTGAAAAATTGTGCATTGCTGCACAGATAAACGAACAACATAGTCTAATTTGGGAACTTATGCTTTTTGAACGGGGCCAATAACATTATGGAAGAAACCAAAAACATTTGTTGTGCAAAAGATGAAGGTGCAGTTGATCAAAATACAACAACCAGTTCAAGAAATTTTGACAATCAGGCATGGTCAAGTAGGCATAAAATCATGGATTCTGAGGCACCATAGCACTCAGAGTGTCAAGCAAGGTCAGCATCTCACAGTTCAATTTGATTGCTCCAAATGGAAGGGGACAAACTGTATCTCATGTTACCAAAATATTGCTAAACTTTTGACACACCCTAGTATCTAAGTTAGTACAACATAGATCGATGATTAAATAAGCAAGAAACTGATAGTCAAACACTGTCAACTCTATGTCTATGCCATCCTAACTCTAAACACTCACTTTCATGTTGTGGTCATCAAGGATATTCAGCACTTTATTTATAAGTATAGCAAACTATATTATTAATATTAATTATATCGTTTGAGAGACACATTGTTTTATATATAAGTAAATGCACACAGAAAAAGTACCAAAAGATGAATTTGTTCTTCAATAAATAAATATAAAAAAAATAAATGAAATTTTTTATTGTTTTATTTTTATTCATTTTTTCCAGCGTGGTAATATAACATATTTGTTGTGTGGGGAAAATGGCCTTGTTCAGTGCATAGAATGTGTTTTCAAATGTGGTTTCAAGTCTGCTCGTCTTTTCCGAAACAAATTTTACTCCTGGGATTACCTTGGTAAATTTCATTTTATGCTTCCCTTTTTCTTTTCTTTTTTTTTTTCTTTTTTTTTTTTTTTTTTTTTTTTTTAAATCTTTTTTAGTGTAAATTTGATTAGTGTCGATTTAGGAAATATTTAAGTTTTCACAAGACTATCAATCCTTATGTTTTTTGTTGTTTAACTATCCATATTCGTGATCAGTATAAATGTACTAGGTGAAAGTACCTGTCAAGTAAGAAGTCAAAACAATCAAAGCTGATTGTAAATGACAGTAAAACAACTTCTTACTATTTATAGTAAACTGGTAAGTGTTTCTATCAAGTATGTTATGTGAAATCTACTAAATAAATATTATCCTGAAAAGATCTCCACAGTAACATCCAAATGTCAATTTTTTTTTTATTTCCTTTGTTTTTTTTAGATAATAACCAGTTTACAATCTTTATTGTTAATAAAAAAAAATTGCATCAAATAATTACAAGTGGTAACAGGAGACATTTCATGAAGTTTATATTGTTTTATTATTGTTTTGTGAAAACTTCCACTGAATTTTGTCTAGAAATGTTCAAAAATTAAGCTGGGTGACACTTAAGAGATTTATCAATTTAAATATCTTTGTTTTTTATCTTGACTGTTAGTTGTGACCAAGTAGTATTGCTATTGTTCTTCACCTTGAAGAAACTACCTATAAGCAGTGATGGGATTCATCCAATTCATAAGAACCTATTTTTGGAATTTCATTGTTCCCAAGAACCAGTTGTCAACTTACATCAGGGATTTATAATCTTTTATTTTTAGACATTTTTTCTTAAAGTTGGAGAAAAAAGTAAAATTAATAATTTCACTTGCTAGACTATAACATGTGACAACTCAAAGATCAACCTTTGTGTGTCTATCATAACAGCTAGCATAGTTAGTTGTTAGAGACTGTTATAGTGACACTTATTCTGAGGGAACCTCTTCTTAAAATTTTTTAATACTACCACTCCTTGTAAATATTTACAGAACTCTTTCAAAGCACAAAGAAAGGAATCAATGTACTTTTTCTAATAAGCATTTCAAAATAATTAAAGAGGATGGCTTTCTCTTCAAGATACTGACCAGTATTATAGGTATTTACATAATTCAGCTTTGTCTGACACAAGGCCACAATAATGGTGAAGATCAAACTCACTACTTTAGTTAATAATAGTTTCATTATATAAATACATTTTTTATGTCTACATATAGGAATTTAAAATAAAGAATTCTTTTTTTTTGTTGTTGTTGTTGTTGTTAATCAATAGTGAAGTTTTTAACTATTCAAATTAGTATATTTTATGTGGACATTTTTATTCTAAACCAGAATAACTTTACTTTTGGAATAACCAAGTTATAGAAGCA
Source organism: Sepioteuthis lessoniana (assembly GCA_963585895.1). Lineage (NCBI taxonomy): Eukaryota > Metazoa > Mollusca > Cephalopoda > Myopsida > Loliginidae > Sepioteuthis > Sepioteuthis lessoniana. The sequence goes on along the minus strand of OY757921.1, from coordinate 40,219,901 downwards.
TACTTATGTTTGTTTATTGACTTCAAAAGGAACTATAATAATATGAATTTAATTGCTATAATCTATTTACTAAATAATTTATTGACAATATATAATGATTTATTGTAGAGAATTAATTGAAAAATATGCAATTTCGTTCCATACTTTGAAGTAGAACCGCATACAGTGTAAAAAAAAAAAAATGAATCCTTATGAAATGAGATAATTTCTGTCTTCACTATCATTTCAAGCACATAAACCCTTCAGACTTTATTGCAATATCAAAATTTGAACAGCCAATGTATTAATATAATTCAGTATCATTTTAAACATAATCTCAAAAAGATCTATTTTACCCATAAATGGGACCTTAACAAGTATTACCACTCCAGCTCAGAGTGAACCTGGGAGTAATGGCAACAGTGGGGTGATTACACTCCCTCGAGCTCCAAAACTGGAACCTCACCACTAGATGCAGTTTACAGAACACTGTTCCTATTGGAAAGAAAGTAAAGGATAATTACTTTTACTATGTCTTCTTAACAAAAATATATTTTATAACTCATACATATATATATATATTTTCCCCTTTGCATTCCTACTTCTGCTCCCATATCATGCAGGGGGTGTCCTTATGGTTAAAGCGCTAGACTGAAGAATCATAGTAAATGAGTTTGAACTCCAGTCGTGCTATTACGTTCACTTTTGGACAAATACCCTTTGGGAAAGGTATTAAGCCCCTTATCCTCCCAGCTATAGGTTAAATAGTACCATTACTATTCTTCTAGAAGGATAGATTTGGTATTAAATAACCCAAGAAAGTTGATATGCCATTAAACAACAAAATCATTTTTTGAATTGTGCAAGAAATTTTCAGTCTTCTTTTCTTCATCGTTTTTACTCATGTGTATCATCTGACAATTGTATTTTTTAATACATGAAACTTTTAGTAATAAAGGGAATGTTGAAGAGGTGAGATAATTTTTCTTTTAAATTTTATCTTGCTCTACTGACTAGTATTTGAGCACTTTAAGAAAAGTCTTTTTAAATGATTTGTTTATTCACGTATTATTTTTTCCATGTCTACAGTAAATAAATAAAGGCACGTAAAGTCTTAAAAAAGCAAGGACATTTGGTAAGGTAACACCCTGACTTATAATTTAAAAAAGAAAAATATTTTTGAATCTGATTATTTTTTTCTTTTTTCTCCCTTCTACAGAGAGAGTGAAAAGCTGTTTTGAAACATTTCTCGATTGTCCAGATAGTCTACCACCAGCAGCATCAACTGATCAAGCCAAAGCTGGTTACTGGTTGTTCTGTAAAAGAATGAATCAGATAAACAATGCAACCTCAGAGACCATTGGAAAAGATGGACGCTTCCAATTATTTGTTTGTGTTGGGATCAGGTGAGTGTGTCTTCTACTACTACAACCTGTTGACTCTATGTGGGGCATATTGCCACAGCCTTACTGAGGCAATGATGATGACTTCATTTTCAGTAGGTTTTTAGTGGATAGAGTTTTAGCTCTATGCTCGAATGATTTTGAATTCAGAGTTGACCTTTTTCTTGACTGGTTGCTAACCAATGCTAGAGTGCCCAGTCTGTCCTGTTTTTGTTTTTTTTTTTTGTTTTTTTTCTACCCATAGTTGGAAGGAGGGATAGATTTATGCCTGTCCAAAGGGTATGAATAGAAAGTTCATCCAAACTGTCTTAACCAGAAATTGAACTCTGATTGATGATCCCATATCAAAATATCAATCCATTTGCATCTTCTTTTGTTTTATGCAAATGAATGATATAACCATATACCTAGAGCCCAGTTGGCTGGGGCTGTAGAATATGTCAACTGTATTTCTGCAGAGGGGTAAGAGCCCCCCCCCGCCTCCTCCAACAAGTGTCCTGGATATGATACTAAACAATCTGATGGGGAGCTTTGGGGAATGTGGAGTACCTCTTCATTGCCATCGCTCCCAGGTCCACTCTGACCTGGAATGATAGCACCTGATAAGGTCTTATCTATGGGTCAAATAGAACTGTTTGACCATTTAAACTGTGTGCAAGCAAATGACTTATTCTAAACTGAATTGTTTGAAATAAAACTATTTGATCATTTAACTGTGTGTAAACAAATGACTGATATTTAATTGAATTGTTAGTGATACATAGCAATACTTGGAACCATTTAACTGTATGCAAAAAATGTGCTTAGGCAAAACGTGTTTACAAATCATATATATTTAATATATATGTATAAAGAGGATTTGGCATTAAATAACCTACAATGATTAATATACCATCAAACCAAACCAAACTAAATATCTATCTATACTATGCACTAAGTCTCAGTAGCCATAATTGTTGAAGAGACTTTGAGTTTAAAGAAGGAAGACAACAGAAAACTGTGAGTGCATTTGAGAATAATTGTCTTAGGACTGTGGTAAGAGTTTCTTTATCAAATCACATCAAAATGGAATAAAGTTTTCCTTTTGTTCAAAGATACTAGAATTTTATTATATCTAGTTGAACATTATACAATCAAAATGGATATTATTATTAGGTATTATTTTTTACAAAACTATACATGTATAACTAGTAGTCTAAAAATTATGCCCTTTATATATATTCAAGCAATTTTATTTTTGGTTAGAGTTTCAATGCTACAGAGTTTGATAATAAGTAATAGCTAATATCTCCATTTTGCTAGATTACACTAAGTGATTATATATACAGATCAATATGGGCACAGTCCTAATAGCCATTTATGCTGGATAAACTTGGAGATAAAAGGCGGAAAACAAGAGAAAACAGAGAACAATTGCCTTAGGACTATGGTGGGAGAATCTTGCAAATCAATCATATCAAAATGAACAATTTAAGGAGTGACTCTGGAAAGCCAAATAAAATCACTGACATTATTAAGAAGTAAAGATGAAGTGGTTTTGAATACATGGTACATAAAAATAATGCCAGCTATCTCAAACATTCTTACAAGAATGACTTTACCCAGACAAGATCCAGTGGACAACCAACAAAGTGATAGTGACTAAAAGAGGACACAAAATTACTTTAGTAGAAAGATTGGCAAAAGATAAGATGAAATAGAAGACTTGTGTGGATATATATGTTTGAAGGACCCTTGTAGGGTTATACAAATAATAAGAGGAAACAAAACTACTTTTGATTACTGTGGGAAGACTGGCAAAAGATAAGATGAAATAGAAGGCTTGTGTGAACAAATATGTTTGAGGAAGATTTGGGAGTTTATTCAGATGATGATGATAATAATAATAATGGTTTGGTTTGGTTTATTGGTATATCAACCCATTATGAGTTATTCAACGCTGATATTCGATCCAAATAATTTGCACACAGTTATATGGTTTCAAGTATTCCTTTCTAATGCTAATAATTTATACTCAATTATATAGTTTTAATGGGAGCATTACCCCTCTGTAGGGAAGATATTTGGCATATTCAAAGCTCCACTGACAAGGTTTAATAATAATTAAATTTTAATTTCTGTTATCACCTTTTTAGATTGGTTTGCAAACTTATTTAGGGTTATTTTTTAAGTGTATCCAGAAACCTATGAAAATTTTTTAAAATGTAAAAAGTCTAATTTTTTTTGTTTCACTGTAAAATTTACTATAAACAGTCACATTGTGTGTTTTATATATATATATATATATATATGCCATTAGCCTAGTGGATAGAGTGTTCACCAATGGCACTGGAGACTAGGGTTCAATCCCTAGTTGAGTCATACTAAAGACTCAAAAAAATGGTACTTGATATATCCTTGCTTAAAACCCAGCATTATAAGGTACGTATCAAAGGTAAAGTGAAGCAATCCAAGGGGTAGAGTAGCGCTCTCCCCTATATTTGTTGTACTAGCTATTGAAAAGAGAGCGTTCATGTTGCCCTCGTCTATGGTTGCCAATTTTACTTATATATTCAACCCTCTCCACTCGTATATGTATTTCTGATCAACGCGCAGCTCAGTTCAAACCCTGTATGAAATCTCGCTCTCTACACAGCTGTTTGAATGGTGGAGCATTTACAATTTGAACTGTCCCAATGTACAGTTTCACTTGTTGATATTTAAAAAGGATTCTGATTCTTATAGGCCAAAGAAACTGGTGTTTCCCAAACCAATAAGCTATAATAATCTCCTCTGGTGATGAATATTCTGAACAGGATAAGTCAATCCCTTCTGAAGAAGAACAATGATGCCAGTAATTAAATATAACAATTTAATAACAGTATATAAAGTGAAATACAATTAACTATCATATGGCATCTATAGTTATACAAAACAGAGTATAGCATCTGGATTGACTATATGTGTATCATTCTTAAGTTAACTTTAGTAACTTAGTGAAATTTTGAAGTCATTCACTGCTGAATGCGTAGGTATGTTGGTTGGTGTTCTCTCAGCTGACTGCAGAACATTGGCATAGATATGTCACTTTTCTACATATCTCTAGATCAGAGGTTCAAGTCACATCAGGATCCAATTGTTAATTTGATATCTCTATTTGCTTTAGAAGTTGTAGATTGATAAACAAAAACATACTGAAAAAGTCACACTATTCATTATCTGTTTTTCAAAACTTCTCTCTATATAATCAGTAGAAACCACTGACTGCATTTCTGCAGAGGAGTAAAACCTCTCAACAAGTGTTTTGGATATGACACTAAACCGAATCTGATGATGAGGCTCCAGTCCTGTAGCTTTGGGGAATGTTGAGTACCCCTTCATTGTCCTTACTCCAGGTCCACTCTGACCCAGAATGCTAGTACCTATTAGGGTCACTCCTATGGGTCAAATAGAACTGTTTAACCATTTAACTGTTTGCAAATTAATTACTTATGTTAAATTGAATTGTTAGTGTCATATAGCAATACTTGAAATCATTCACAAACAAATGAGCTCTGGCTTGTTTTAGAAAAGTTATCTACAAACCATTCCTTTAAAAATCATATGTATAATCAGGATTTGACATTAAATAATCATTAAGGGTTGATATGCCGTTAAACAAAATAACCTAACCTAATTTCTATATGATATTTTATAATTTTAATATTACCTATATTAGCATTCAAATATTTACTAAATATAATTTGTATTTAAATTTATGAGGTATCATTACTATTATACATTGACTCTTTTAGACAGTTTTTTTCTCCCTTGATTTTTTTACTTTTTTGCAAATACAAAAAATAATTTTTTATGAAGTCTAAAGAGTTAATAGAATGAAACATTGTGGAAAAAAAAACAAAAAACAAAATGAGGAAACTTGTCTGAAGAACTTATATAAATAATTTTTAATATCATCCTTCATTTTCTTTCTCTTTTGTTTCTTTTTCAGAGATCGATTGTTACAACAATGGTTACCACTAATGGCCAACACCACAGTCACGTTACAAATGTACGAAGAGAACTCTTTCCTTCGAGATGGGCGGGCTATGAGTTTTCTCGTGCATATTTTGGACACTCTAAACGACTATAATGTTTGTCTAGAGTCTTCGTTGACCCGTGGTTTGGACATCTGAAACTCCTACTGAATATCTTTATTGGCCAAAAGGCTCAACACATTACCCAATCATCATGTGATGAAGCTTAACTGACCTACAACTCTGACACCTGGGCATTGTGTAAGATCTTAACTGATCTTTGGCTCAAATATCTGATCATGCAATCTGGTTTGAAATGTTCCAAATGATTGTCATTTGAGCCACTATTTTAACAGTGCAAAATACATGCATACACGCACACATACACACAGAAGCATGCACATACGTGATTCAAATTATTATAAACATCAAACAGTTAAGCAAAAGTGATCATTTCTCTTTAAGGCACTGTGACTGGCTTTGGGGAAATATCATCAACTTGTTCGATTCCAATTGTTGCTGAGGAACGTCAAAAACAAAATGAGGCTGTGGCAGTGTGAAGACTTTATCTTTTTCAACTTGAAAGCAAAACTTTATTGGTATAAAAAATATATATATAATGAAAGCCTCAGTCCTAAAGAAAAGAAAATGACTAGATGCTTGTAGAAAGTTCCATGATGGATGTTAATAACAAAAAAATGGTTTAGTTGAAAGTTTTTTGGGTTTGTTTTGTTGGTTTCATGATTTCTTTTTTTTTTTTCTTTTTTTTTTCTTTGGATAGGTTTTGTTAAAAGAAAATTGTCAAAGTTGGTAAAAAGTGGAATAACTAAAAGTGTTTCTGAGGAGATTTGATTTAAATTTTTTTTAAAAAACCCCAGACATTGAAATGTTAAATGAAGCTTTTATCAATTCTGATTTGATTTACAAAAGCAGGATTGGTTTGTGGTATTTGTTATATATTTTCTCGAATGTCAACACTGATGCCCAGGTAATTCTCAGTTCTCACTCGTGCACTTGTCTTTCTTATATCGTGCTGGTGATATCTTTTCTATTTAAACAAACAAACAAGATATATGTCAGATATTAAGATGATAACCGTTTTCTAATTCAAGGGAGATAATTAATGGTAATACTAAAATAGGTAACAGTTTTTAAAAAAATCTATTCTTTTTTAAAGATATATAAGGACCTTTTCAAACTTTCTGTTAATATTCATAGATGTAGAATTAATATATAAAGGTTGTTTATCAATGCTATGGATTTCTTTAATACTCAGAGGTTTAACACTAAAATATCATAAAAAATTGCTGTCACATTAGGCAAAAACACTTTTTAAAAACTTCAAAATCATTTTTAATATAAATTCAATAAAATTAAAAAAAACAAAAACAAACGAATGTTTGAAATCAGTAACTTATTTATTGTTTTTAAATGTTTACAACTATTTTGATTGTTTAATCGACAATTTTAACAATACTTTAACATTTGATATTAGAATTTGATGGTTAAATTTGATAAATCGCTTTCTTTCATAAAACAATATAAATTCTATCAGAAAAATATTTTCTTTTATTTAAGGAGGATTTAGAATGAATAAGAATAAAACTTAAGCATATATATATATATATATATACCCACACACACATTAGGTGACCCATGAACCTGTTGCATTCCAATTATAACAGTGGTCCATGATGATATTGATTTTTCTATTAAGTAAAGAGTGAAAGATACTTATTAGCATTTCTTAGTTATGTTCAGAATTTGGATGCTTAAAAAAATGACATTCAGCATGAATACAAAGCCCACAAAATTATCATTCAGTTACAAATTGGACTGGAAATTGCTTTATTGACTAAGTTGTTGTTTACCAAACTTTGCTTAGTCTGATACACAGGCCTCTGGTTGCATGCAATACTTGCTGTTGGTAAGAGGTCACTCATCTAAGTACTGAACAGGCTCATTGCTGCTTAGCTTTGGTGATTTGGCAGTAACTGATGCTTTCAACAGGACTTGACTGTATTTGACAAATTAGAGCATCTCAATTGTATTGCTCTAATAAAAATCTTGCTATGATGTGCTGTTTTTGCTGGTTTATGATCTCTCTCTCTCTCTCTCACTTATGTGCACATGTCATGTGTACTTTCATCTTAATACATCACTTTACACCACTATATAATTACAATTGATTGGTCACTTTTCACAATCTGATGATTGTGCTCACAACATGAAACTTCAAGTTTACGGACTTCTAGTATTCATTATTTGATATTTTTTTGGCTTGTATATTGTATAAGTGTTGAGCACTTTTTCTTGTAAACTTTTCTCATTTGCTTTAACTTATATAAGTTATCCTGATGATCCAGTTAGGTGAAATCTAGGTAGATTACTTCTGACTCTGTAGGTATTCATATTTTGCTCTACTTAATGTATTGAGCATACTTACGTTTAGCTTAAGGTATTCTCTTGGTGTTTTTTCTTATGACTAGGCATTTGTATTGGTTGATTATTTTCAAGCAGTATGAATGTTTTTAGTCTTCTTTTTTATGGAATTTTTTTTCCCCAGATATCAGTTTGTATAATATTTATTATTTACAAATTGTACCATCTGGGTTTTTTCACACTGTCAGAATCATAGAATAGGTATAAAACTAATATATATATATATAGGTAATTAAGAAAATAGTTTCTTTCAGTGTCAGTTAATTAATTTTGAATTGCTAATATTTGTACCAGTTTTTTTTACTAGAGGAAATCTTATTTAGTAAAAAAAAAAGTTCTTTTTTAATCGAAGCTAAATTAACCCTTTTAATGTGCTAAAGTTTTAAACCTGGTTAAATGGGTAAACAAATTTAATATTCATTAAATAATTTTTTTTTTTTACATACACACAAATTTTAAAAAATAACCCAAAAAAACTTATCTGTTTTAAACAATTCAACACTTCCTTTTGATTTTAAATGATTATTTTTGAGCTTCACTATAAGTGGAGGCCTGGATATCAGGAGGTTAATATTCAATTTTGGGAATTGAAACAAAAAGGATATTTATTTAGTTTAATCTTGCACAAGATCACACGTGTGTGAGGTGCCAAAGAGGACAAAACCCACAACACTATTGAATTAGTTTGTAACAATCTTGTATAGAATTGTATCATGTTCATTGCTATAAAGCAAAGATAATCAAATTTTGTTATCTCTTATTGGAAAAAACATTTGAAGTCCCAAATTTTGTTCAGACAATTGAATGTATTTTTCATGTAGCATAAACTTTCAGACAAAATCATTTTTTAGCCCTTGTCATCAGGTCTACAGTCCATAAGAAAATTTAAAATAAAATAACCTAATTCTCTTTGATGTAAAGTTGATTATCACATTAATAAAAAATAAATGCAAACAACTTCAGCTAAAAAAAAAAAACAGCAGTGTTTCTAACAAAACTTACAACAGATGCTTATCCTGATGTCAGCTATGGTTAAAGCATCATTATCAATGATGTAGAAGCACCTCATAGTATTACCAGACTTTGTTGGTTTTCTATCACAATTCATAATAGATTATTATTTTACTCCTTCCAAGTTTTTCACATCAGTTTTAACAGATTTTTTTTTTTTTTTTACTGAAGCCTGAGTGACAACAAGTCTCCTTAGATCTTGAGGACTCTAAGTATCCCAGCTGATCTTAACAGTACTATGATCTAGATGATCCCTCTGATCTCCAGTCTCCTTTCCAAACTCTTGGCAATCATTCCAAGTGCACCAACTACTATTAGTATCACTGTCATCTTCATGTTCCACAGCTTTTCTAGCAATCTTACATGATCTAAGTATTTATCTATCTTTTCATTTTTATTTTCAATCTTGTTGTTGTTATTGTTATTAGTATTATTCTTATGAATTACTTGTTTTATTTTATAGGTTTCTCTTATTAAACATAAATCAATACACTACAGAATGTAAAACATCATATAGATAACTTTAAACAGCATTGTAATAATGTGATTGTCTTGACTACTATAAAGCATTCGGTAATAAGTTTGTCTTGGATACCACATTGCTATGAAGTGAGATTGATTCTCACTTGAGTGCTCCCACTATTGTAACCTTGTGCTGGACCAGGCTTAGCAAACGTATATCATTATATCTAGTTATCAAACTTTCAGGCAAAAGTCATAATAAAGATTTTCATTAAAATAAGATTAATATTCCAGTAAACAGTAAGTTCTTCAAACTTATTCAGTAAGTTTGTCTACCTAGTATTTATCCACTTCCTATCGGATCTGACTCAAGGTCAATTTTAGGGTGGTGACAAAAATTGTCCAGTTCTTTTTTGACCTGCTTCAAACCATGGACTTGACTTTGGTTCTATCTCTTTAAATTCCCTGGGAAGGTTCAGCCTGAGATAGGATGTTTTCCAGAGTTAAATGGTGAGCTCTTTGCATGTCTGATATATTTAATTTTTTTTTTTTTTTAATTTTCTTAGGAATTTTGATGTATCATTTTGGTTATTTATTTAAAAAAAAAAGTAGCTAAGAAAAAAACATTTATCAAAAGATTTAAAAAAAAAAAAAAAAAAAATGAAAAAGAAATCTATTATCCTAATTTTAACTGAAAGATTTTTTCTACAACCTCTACATGATTCTTACTGAATATTTTAGTGAGTGGTACAAATCCATCAAAGAAGGACTTGAGTTATTCTCATTCAAAAATATTTTTCTATTTTCTCATATCTATTGTTGATACTTACCTAGTACTTGTTAAAAATTACAGTATTATTTACATATTAATTGATACTTTTGCCTAGGATCAGAGTATAGTTTCTGTACACTCTGCTTAGGATCAGAGTATAGTATCTGTACACTCTGCTTAGGATCAAAGTATAGTATCTATGCATTTGGCCTAGGATCAAAGTGGTGCTCACTGGTGAGGATCAGTATAGTATCATTTGCATTTTGTTGTCACTTCCTTGCGTTCTACCTAGGATCAAAGTGGCACTCACTGATTTGGATCAGCATAGATTAGCTCTGTCAAACTTAATATTTCTAAGTTAATTTTACCACATGTTCAACAAGTGGCATAGTGGATATGCCACTTGCAAGCTGACCTCCAGGTGAGACATTTGAATCAGAACAAGATTTAATTGTTAATTTTATTTATCAATTTACTTTAGTCTGATAGATGAGAAATAAAGAAAGTCAAACTGTTCATTATCATATATGATAAACAGTTCTTAGGGAAAAAAATAAACATGCTGAAGTGTTGGGTGCTACAAGGACAATGGAACCACAAGCAATTTTTTGAATTTCACAAAATATTTGCTCTTACTGAAAATAATAATAGTTGTTACATATGCATATATAATAATAATACTAAATATAAGAACTATTATGGGACAGGGGTAGTAATATTTCTATATTAATTTGAATTTTGTAATTGTTGATTTATCCTTTTGTCTGCTATAATATAAATGGTTAAGAACTTAAGTTTTGTTAAGTCTAGCATGCAGGCCTCAAATTCTTTTCAGTATCTACTGTTCTTAAATGGTCACCCTTTTAAGTACTAAGCAAGTTTATCATTGCTTAACCTCAGGGATCTAGTGGAAACCCATGCTTTAACCTTTTCAGCCCTGAGCTCCTGAACCTAAATTTACCCTCTACTATTTGACTATGATCTCTGCACTAGTTAACTGGTGGTACAGTGGGGTGGGGTGAAAATAAAAGTACCACCAAAGAGTGAAGCATGACTTAACTGTTGGTCAGATTAAGAATCAGATCACAAATTTATGCTATCTCTGTTCAATCAAGGGGAGTGGGTGTAGTCCCTGTGGCGTAATGGCTAAAGTGCTAGACTGTGAGATTGTAGTATATGAGTTCAAACTCTAGTCATGCTATTATGTTCACTTTCGTATAAATGCCCTTGGGAAATGTATAGACCTCCTTATCCCTCCCTCCCAGCTATGGGTTAAATAGTACCAGAACTGTTCTTCTATAAGGATGGCTTTAGTATTAAATAACCCATGAAGGTTGATATGCTATTAAAAACAAAGAAAGTAATCTGTCCCATTAATAGTTGTTACATTTGCATATAAATTTTATACCCTAAACATAACAACATTATGGGACAAGTTGTAACATTCAGTCTATTACTTTATAATTCAACCAGAATGGAAATGTTGCAAGTAAATTCTGCTTCAGTAAATTTTTCTTGATAACACACAAATCAGAATCTTTTTTCTTCTTTTTTCTGTAATCTGTGAAATTCTGTGTTTGTTAACTGAGAACTTTACCTGTTTTGGTACATGTAGTGGTCGGTTATGTATTTCTCTGGGATGAAGTGTTTTGTTTTTTTTATAGACCCATGAGGTCATGAATGAATTAGGTATTAAGATCTGAATACCTATAATTTGTGGGCTGAGTGACATAAATCAATTTTGATAATCTGGGGATGAGAAGTTTTGAAACTTTATTTACTGGGCTGTTTACACTCATTTTTTTTCTTTAACTTATAAATACACAATGTTTCAATCAGCACACAGGGCATACTTCATTTTGTTAAGAAATAATTAAACAATTTGACTACAGTGTAAAAACTACTCAAAAATATAATTTTATGCAAAATTTACTCTAATTTTGATAGAAACCTGTTATTTTGATACTTAATCATCTTGTGACCAAAAGAACTTCACACAAATGAGGAACAATTTTATGTGAATTTGTGATAAAGTATCTTTGTTTTTTGTTGTTTTTTTTCGTTGGGGGAATTATATAGATTTAGCTGTCTTTGTTTTGCTTTCAGCTACAAAATAGGATTTATTAATTTTTTTTTTTTTTGATATTTACTATATTTAAAAATACACACAAAAAAACTCTTCTGAATTTACATGACATTGCTTTTTTATCCTTGTCATGGAAGATTCGCTTTCTAAATATTTTTGCACTCTACATGATATGGATCACTTGAAGATTACATACAAATAGTTCTCCTCCTCCTCCTCCTCCTCCTGAACTTGAAGGCTTTGGCCCTGTACCACATTTTTGTCATTTCTTCAGAAATACAGCTTATAAAACTTAAACCTGATTATCTCCCCTTGATGATGATAGAATCTTACTATGTTCAAAATAAAAAAATAATAATTAAAAAAGCATTTAACATTTGCCTTTACTGTGTGCTGAATTGTTAATATTGTTCCTTGTTGTACAACTAACTTCCAGTTGAATCTGTCTTTTATAATGCTTCTTACTTAATCATTAGAGTAAAATAATACTAAAATGGGTGACTAGCTGAAATTGTGTATCAAATTCTGCATCCTCCTTTTGTTTTAGGATTGTCATTTATTTGTGATGTGGCTGGGGATCTCATATAATCATTTTCACCTCCTGCCAGACTATTTGCACAGATTATCTCCCCTTTAGAAACCAGTCTACTAAATGATGACCTGTTTCTTAAAGATGAATGTAACTGCCTATTCAAATCTTCTACTTATGTATTTCTCTGAGATGAAGAATGTCTGTTTTTGTTTTTTGTTTTTATTAGGGCAATGAAAAGAAAAAGGACAACAATTCTACAGCTTGGTTGGTTATTTATTTCTTTTTTTATCTTGTTTGTTTAATATTTTCATTTTTTAAGGACAGACAAGGATATTCTGTCATGCATGTAAAAAGAATTCTTTACTTGTTGATTCTAGAAAAGTCTGTTTTAATGACAGATATTTATATCAAAAGATAAAAGGGAAATATTTGGTTCTTGCTTTTTGTAGTCAATGTTTAAATGCTATCTAATTGTGAAAAATCTTTTTATTTATTTTTTTAATAAAACTTATTAGAAACTTTTGGTTCTTTTTTTTGAAAAAAAAAAATGAAATAACCACACTGACCAAAAATGTACATGAATATAAAACCCTTCCCTCATAATCATAAACAGATTTTTTTTTTGCAGTCCACTGTAGAGTTTAAGCCTTCCCCTAAGATCTGCAAGACATGGATAATAATGGACTTTACACTGCCACACAAGCCAATAACATGTTGGCAGAGGTTTAAACTCAGAATTGTCCTAGTTTTATCAAGATTAGAGAACACGTGGGAAAAAGAGATGGATTCATGCCTTTCACACAGACACTTATCCAAAGTGAATACAACCTTGGCTGGAATTTGAACTCTGGTTGCCAATTCCATTTTCTGTGCCAATATCTGTTACATTACTTTGCACATCTGATAAATATAAATCTAATTAGTTTTGCTGGAGAAGCTTTAATATTTCTTTACAAGTTTTTGCTTGAAACTGATGAAAACCAGTTTCAATAGCAAACAGAAAATATTTAAATGTAATTCTTATTGTTAACTTTTATCTATATTATTATTATTATCATTTGCCATGACATTGATTTACTTAGTTTAAAACTATTTTTTTAAAAAAGAAAGTTTTACAATATGACAACATTTAAACATTGAATTTTTTTTTAAGATCACAGATTATTTTTTGTCATTTATCCAACAGATGTGTAAAGAAATGTTTTCAAAGAAAGAGATGTAAGTATACTTGGTATGAAAAAAAAACTTTTTTTTTTCATGGACAGTCTATGATCTCAGGACTCCAGAGTCAAAATTGACTGATATCAATTCTTGACTGGTTTTATTTTTCTTAAACTTTTTTTGACATATCTCATGTTCCTCCTTTTTTTATCATGGATGATCAAGAGTAGAAAAGTAAATGGACATAACTAAAAATAAATTAATTAAAATGACCCCACCCCAACCCCTAGAAAAATTGACTAAACCATCTAGGAAATGAATCTGCAGAGAAATTCAAAGAAATCTTATTCTTCCTATTCATCAAAATAATTTGCCCTAAAGAAAAACTGCTACTTTCTCTCTTATCTACTCAGAGTAAAGACTAAGAGTGTATGTTTATGTGTATAATATATATAAAGTAATGTTCACAGATGATGTGTTTGGAATATTTCATATATAGAGTATATGAGAACTTCATATAATTCTAATGGAAGACTTGATGTATGGCTATTAATATATAAGAATATATATAGAAAAACTCTCATACAGTGCAAATATATCTGTAATAAAGGAAAGAAAACTCAACAGATAGATATTATGCCATTATAAATTTATTTCAACAAGTTGCAAAAAGCATTCTGCCTCATCAGATGGTTGATATAGAATATATATTAGCTATCAGATGGCTATTATATATATATGCCATCTGATGAGGCAGGATGCTTTTTGTGACTTGTCAAAATAAAATCATAATAGCATAGTATCTGTTGGGTTTTCTTTCCTTGATATTACAGATATATATATATTTATATATCATAAATACTAGGTGCTACCCAAAATATTAATGAGGGGGTGTCCTCGTGGTGTAATGGTTAATGTGATGGACTGCGAAATCGTAGTAAGTGAGTTCGTACTCCACTCATCCTATTACGTTCATTTTCAGACAAATACCCTTGGGAAAGGTATGAACCCCCTTATCCTCCCAGCTATGGGTTAAATAGTACCACTACTGTTCTTCTAAGAGAATAGTCTTTGGCATTAAATAACCTCCAAAGGTTGATATGCCATTGAACAAAGAAACCAAACCAAACTAAAATATTAATGAATTTGACCATGAAAAAAGATTAATGCAAAGTTAGTATAGTGATTATCAGCACAGAAACTGGAAACAACAAACCAAATTCACAAAAATTACTGGCAGAAGTCATTGCTATATTTAATTTGTGCATATTTGAGTGTTACCTCCATATATATATTATACACACACATGCATATACAAGAGGGTGTCACAATATAAATCTAGTAGAGAAAGTTTTATATAACTTCATTAAATTTTTCTCTAAATTCAGTTTATTTTCTTAGTATAATGCTTAGACACAGTTAATAAATTAAAATCCAGTGGAAACTTCAATAATATAAACAAAAAAACAAGTAATCAAATACAATCTTTCAATGAAAAAAATGCTGTAGTAGTATTAAAAAAGTAGCAGTGAGAGTGGAATATTAAAGTCTTACTTATTCAGCAAACTTAGTGTTTTTAGCTATAAATAACTGAGATAATACCTTGGACAATCTCCAAACCTTTCTCTCTCTCTCTCTCTCTCTCTCGCTTTCATTGAAAAAGAAAAAAAGAAACAGACAAATCAGGTGACTCAGATTCTTAGAACTAAAAGTCTACAGATAAAGATTCTTTTTTAAAACATGCATCAATAAAATGGAGATTAGAATTTAGTCCAGGTTTAAAGTGCAGTAAGAGTAACCTTAAGCTAAGCTTTTTAGACCTTATTTTTTCTGATTTAGCTATAATGGGGGGAACAAAAATTTTGTCATTCCCCAATGATACCTGCATTATAAAAATAAGGTTTAAAAAAGTTTGGCTTGCTGTACTTTTAACCTGGACTACTAACTCTTTGTTTCGTTCAGTGTCAGATCTTTAAAAATCATTTTAAGAATTAAAAAAAAACCCTCCCAGTTAAATTACCTATTAAATTTCTTTTCTTAAATCTTTCAGAATTTCGTAATTTTCTTTCGAGCTCTAGTCAATAGAAAATGAAGAACAGAAGGTTTTCACAACTTGAAACTACACACATTGTTTTCTGATACTTAGCAAAAGAGAAGAGATCAAGAAAGAATAATAATGTATGGGCTTCATTAATGGTTGTTTAATGTAATGTGCCAAAGTTTACACTGGGAAAACTATTGATAGCCAAAATAAAATACTACCTCTATCCCATAATAGTTGTTATATTAGCGGATAGATTTCAGGCACATCTGAACTAGACTGGTCCGGTCTAAAAAATAAAAATAGAAAATATTTTTTTCATAAAGTATACTGAAGGCTTTCCTCTATTCAGGCAAATTGTCGAATTTGAAAAATATTAATTTTTCTGTGATTTTTAGACTATGGGTCTAATTTACAGTATAAATGCAATGTTGAAATAATCTGACTTTACAACATGAGTTATCTTTCCTTTATTCTTATTATCTTTTTAAATGTAGGAGTGAGAATAAACTAGTAAGATTCAAGTTTTAATGACATGAGCATCATTTCTAAGTTGACATTCTTTATTTTCAAAGTTTACATCTGAAAATGAAAAATAAATGTCAACATTGAAATGATGTTCACATCCCTGAAACTTGAATCCTAATAGTTTTCTCCCACTCCTACTATTAGGAATTTTCTTCTTCTTTTTCCTCCTCCTCTTAATGAAAAATAAAAAAAAAAACTAAGTAAAACAAAAATTAGTTGTGAAAAAGTTTTTTTTTTATCCCGTTAAATTAACTAACTGTATCTCCTGCATCAAGGTAAGACTCCTCACCTCTATGAGGTGTCCTGGTTATGACACTAAACTACATCCAATTGTAAGGAACTAGTTTTGGAACTCTGAGAAGTGTAGAGTATTCTTTCATTGGCATTACTCCCAGGTCTACTCTAACCCAGAGTGGTTGTAAATGTTAGGGTCACATTTCTTTTAAACTATATGAATGTGTGCAAACAAGCAATTATTATTAAGTAGGAATAGTTACATAAACCTATATAATTGTATATGAATTATTAGTATTAGATGGGAATACTTGATATTGTATGATTGTATAAAAACAAATGATTGAGAAATAAATGCAATTGAATATTGAAAATATAATTATCATCATAATCAAACATTTATAAATTAATCAGATTTTGGCATTAAATAACCCGTAATGGGTTTGATGTGTTGTTAAATAAACATCTCCCCCCCCCTTTTTTTTAAGACTGAACCAATCTGGTTGAGGTGTGTCAAATTTCATATGTTAAATATGACAATTATGGGACAGAGGTTGTAGTATCTTATATTAATTACTGCTCAGAATTTGATTGCTATTTACATTGTGTGAAGATTAAATTGTATCATTTTCTTAAAAGTTTTATTGCCTTTTTTCTAAACAACATGAAGTTTAAAACCTTACCTGTTTTTTCCTTGGCCAATTTTCAAGCTTAGCTTTTTGGGATTATTCCTACTTGGCAACACCTATCCCCATAGCAATGAAAGGTGGTAGAATCAATCCCTGATGCCTGATATATTCCATAAAGGTGAATGCCAATGGAGCTAAGCTATTTTTGGCACCACCAAAGGGTCTTTGCTTAAGGAAAAAAAATCAACCTGATGTTGAACCTGCCTTAACTCTTAGAACTCTGAGTCTTGTACACCTATACGCCCCCCCAGACTTTGGACTCCTGACTGAAAAATAACTGAAAATATAAAATGTTATAATTTAACAGCATGTAAAGCTGTTAAATAACAGATTACAACAATTTGTAAGCAATTTAAAATATATAAAAAGAAAGTTACATATAAAATTATATTTTATAGGCAATAGTGATGTAGAAATGGGAATTCCCTGGTTGAAATTCAGGCCACCTAGATATATGTACTTTTTGGCAGCAGTAAAATTTGCAGCCACTTGGGTTCTAAGAGATAAGCAAGAAATGTAGAATGACTACGTCTAAAAACGAAATTGGTCAGACAGAAGATTTGTCTTTCTTTAAAAATAAAACTGAAGATTCTGCTTTTTTTAAACCTTTAACATTAAACACTTCTATATTAGAAGGTTCATATCACATATTCTTATAACCTGATGTGTTGATGTCAATTCACTCATTAGACTGATTTTTTAAATTAATTTCTTTGTCATTTGAATTCAAGTTGGTTTTAGTTCATTATCTACTAAGCTTGGCTTAGTTTGATACAATACCAGAAATATGGGGCATCCAGTGGGAATTGAACTCACTAGCAATAGTGAGCCCAGCTAATTTAGTATTACACCACAAGATGCCCTAGTTTTTGTCTGTCATTACCTTTGAGTTGCATTATCATCATCAGCTGTTCAACAATATCCATTTATTTTCAAGCAGTGTCTAAGCAATATCTATTGATATTTTTTCCCTAAGGGCCCTTCAATATCTGAAGAGACAAAAATATCCATGAAACTTCCATGGGTGCAGAGGGGCACTGAAAAGTTGGTGATTTATGCCTCTCAGCAATTCTTTCCAACCATATTCTCTTTTGAGCAAGAGTTCATTTTGATGTCACCATCACTTGAAAATCTGTTGCCTGGACCACAGTGCAGACTTAACTGACAAAACAGGATTAATTGACATATCTATCTTTTATTTTCTATATGCATAAATTTGATTACTTTATCGAATCTTGGTGTGAAACTGTTAAATAGCTTCTTTTTTTTTTTTAAATTGTTTCGGCATTTTATATTCAAGGGAAGTTACTCTAACTTACACTAAAGCGGTTTCTACTGACTTAATTTTACAAAAATATTGATCAAAATAAAATTTATGCCAAAAAGCATAAAAAAATTTATTTTATTTTCAAATTTGCAGAAAATCAAAATTTCTTCTGATTGGCTTCCAAATTAAAGCTTTAAAAACAGTTCTGTCTTGACAAAACATTTTTTGTAAAGTATGTCTTTATTTTAACTTATTTAGATACTTTTAAAAAATTGAAAATCACTTGGCCTAGCTTTTTTTTTTTTTTTTTTTTTTTTTTATTCAGCATTTTTAATAAGCAAAATTTCAGTTTCCAAACACTCCTTTTTAGAAAAAATAACCTTTATGAATAGAAAATTTAAAATACCAATCACGTTAAAAATTGTTATAAATTTTAAATACCATTTAGAGAAATGATAGGCTGTTTCAAGGTAAAGCCAATGTTCTTTAAATTTTTTTGCTTACGTTATTAATAAACAAACAACTTAAACAATTTTATAAGCATTTTTTTTAATTAATTAAAAACAATCTACTCTTATATTAAAAATGAAAAGCTTTTTTTTGAAAAGAAATTGTGATACAAGGAATAATTTTTAACAAAATATCACTTTAATCTTTAATTATTTCTATTTAAAACAACTTTTGATGTGTCAATAGAACAGACTCTGCAATATTATACAGATAAAAATGTTAGTCAGTAAACAATTATTTCAAATTTCATTCTTGCGACTATTTTAGATTTGAAAAGATAAATATATATTACATGATTATACATTGTGAAAGAGTTAGCAGAAAAAAAAACTATAGAAGCAAAATTGTGCCTTGATAGGAAATAATGTGACCATCTTCCAAGTGAGAAGAAAAGGTTCAATCCGAAGAATGGATCTCAAAATTAAAATCATGATATACACTGTAGAAGTTTAACTCTTTTAAAAAAAATGATTTATTTTTACCCAAGAAAAATATTCTAACATTCATTAAACCACAAAACTCATTTTTAAATTTTAAAAAAATTGACTCTATCATATTTATTAAACTGAGCTTCTCTCATATCAGACCTCATGTGGGTCTGAAAGTAGCAATAATCCAAGGAGTCTAACTTAATAAACCTTAGTCCACATTGAAGCACTTTAAATAGCAAATGTTTTATGGTTGGGAAAACAAGGTAAATATTTTTTAAAAAAAATAGATAATCTTGAAAGTTCTTGATAATGATTTCAATGCTAATTGATGCTGTAATGGGATCTGCTAGACATTGTTCTGCTTCCCCCCTCCCTCCTTGATGATGACCATATTCAATTTCTTGTTTGGCACAAATGAAGTCATAAAAATTCATTTGGATCCTTTCATGTTGTAAGGTTTGAAATTTTCTTTGTATTTTTCCCTTTGGTCTTTTTGAGAAGAGCAACAGAAAACTTTTACCAAGAATTATTTTAACATTTTACAGTTTGACAGTCACTTCTCAAAAAAATTGAAACTGTAAAAAAAAAAATTGATGTTTTGCTTTTGATATTCTGAAGTTGTGCAAAACTATAGTAAAATTTGCTAAGCAATAGATAAACAAAAATTACATTAAAATTTATTTGTAAATAGCAACTATTATATGTAGTGGGAATTATGGGACTTTTATGTAAACTAAAGTGAAATCAAAGGTTTCTCTTTGTTGTGAAGAGTCACTCAAAGAGCATTAAGATGGGATGAATACATTCACAGAACTTTAAAGAATATCTAAATTGATGATATTTACTTGCTACTATTTGTCATGATATTTTGTATTTAGAGAATTATAAGAATATAAAATAAGTCCCTGTAGAAATTTCCCTTTTTTTCCTGTCTATTTTTTTCCTTAGGTATCAAATTAGTGTGTGTGTGTGTGTATGTATGTATGTATGTATGTATGTATATATATATATATATATATATATATATATATATATATATATATAAAGGTGTTTTTTGAAAAGTTGCATCAATGAAAGGGAAAAAATTGATGGAACATGAGGTTCTTTATATCCTCATGAAGTGTTTTTTCAGATATATATGAAATGTTTAGTGAGATATGGTAAACATAACTTGATTGATGAACAATTTGATCAATGTTTAAAATATCCAAACGTTTAGCAGTACCTTATACACACACACACACACACACACACACAGGAATATTTCTTTATAAATACTTTATTTTAATTATTCTTATCTAGTTTTGACCTTAGGTCATTGTCAGGAGAAAATTTTTTAAACCAAAAAAGAAATGAAAAATGTATCAACATGCCATACATATACAAATACACACTAAATGTTTGAATTGTTTTTGTGGGAATAGAGTACATTTTCATTTAGTGTTGAATTTTATCCTTGATAGACTCATCAAAATAACTGTCAATTATTCCCAAGACACTTTCAATTGTATCTTATTCTGTTGCCTCAACTTAATTTTTGACACATCATTGACTTTATTACTATGTCTTAGCCAAAACCTTGTTTGTTTGTTTTTTTCTTTCCTGTCGACTATTAACCTTTAAATATGTCCATAAAATGCACAGTACAACCACATCTGATGTTAACACATTCCTGTGTATAAGCTTACATGATTTTAATACTTTTTGGATTTTTTTTTTTTTTCTCTTAAAAGAAGAATACATTCAGTATTTTCCTTTTTATTCACTTCCAGCACCTTTTAACCCCCTCAGTCTCCTCTACTCTTTCCTATACCATATCCCAGTACTTTCCATGAATTAAGTCAATATCTTAAGATGTATATTATTAGCAGCCACTGTGATATAATGTATTTACTCTAGTCCTCTTTCTTCTCTCTATATCAACTTACTTCCTCAAAATAAATAAAATAAATCTTGCCACAAAATAATTTTGAGCTAATTTTTTTTCTTTATCCACACCTTTTCCTCCTCGCCTCTATTTCCCTCTAAACATTAAATTTACCTGGGGTGAATTCACAGATTATGTAAAATTCCTCTAAAGTTGAGGAGCTGTTTACTTAAATGTCTTGAATAATCCAGAATTTTACAATGGACTCATCATCAATCTGAACCAATTCTAAATATGAAATAAATTTGGCTGACTAAAAGATTTAAAACAAGGGAAAAAAAGTGAATTATCAAAAATGTCATTCTCATTCTTGAAGGTTCTCCATATCAGAAAATATTGCAAATGATTTTGTCAATATTAAAGACTTTCATAGATTCAATTCAACTTTAGTATGGCACCCACAAGTCAATGTATACTCAATATAAACAGTTGCTTAGGGCCCTGTGTTTGTCAAGGTGGTTCTCAAGAGTACTTGATTTTAATTTTTTATGTCGGCTTGTATGCCCTAAATATGCTGTATGCAATGAAAACTAGAATTCTTTTGCACTGTAAAAGTTTGGCCAGCCCTGGACACACACAAAAGGGATGTTTGAAAAAGTCTGAAATACTATGAACCCATTTTTTTGAGGGAATGATAGGTGAAGAAATAGATGTTGGTTAAGAAACTGGTTTCACTTTTCTTTTTTTTTTTCTTTTTTAAATTCCTCTCTCTGTTTTTTCTTTTTCCCTGACTTTAAATAGGTCATCAGGTGTGTGTCTACTTTCTACTGTTTCAAGTATTTCTTTGTCCATGATCCCAGCTAACAATGGTGAGGAAGAAGAAAAAATTTTAAAAATGAAAAAAAAGAAAGAATTAAATGAAATTTTAAAAAAAAGGAAAAAAAAAACGAGTCCAACCTAAATCAAAATTTTCTATTGTATTCTCTGCTGAAATTGAATTAATTGAATGTAAATATTAGAATTTGTTACAAATAAATTAGATTCTTCCCATGTTAGATTTGTCTGTGTTATTATTTTGCTTTGTTTTTGTATGTAATTTGCTCTGATGTGCCATAATAGTATGTCCTCCCAGTCTCTCTTATTGCCTCCGAGATAACTCCAACTCTGTATTCGGCTTATCTTACATTGATGTACTGATCTCAAATACCAGAGAAACAATTAAAGGGTCTCACTAAACCTTTCTTTCATCATTTATATCCACATCCAATGGAGGTGCCCGTGGTGTAATGGTTATCATCATAGGAAATGGACACGGTGACACGAGTTCAAATCCTTGACGAGACTGATTGCATTTCACATAGCACTAATACCCTAGGGAAAGGTATGAATCCAATTATTCTCCCTCCAACTATGGGTAAATAGTAGGACAGACTAGGTTCTTCAGCCTTGGTAAGGCAACTAGTCTAGGAAAAGGAAAACTCTGAATTCAAACCTGTTAAACTCCACTTAAAAATTGACCTTATGTCATATCCTGCCCGAGCAGAGGGGTTGGTAAATATGATATCCACATCCAAGCGACTTTAAAATTTGCATATCAACAAATGATATGAGACCTCTATTTATATATTTTCATGTCGACAGTGACCATGTTTCTTTTTCAAAGATATTTTGCATGAGAAGCATAATGTGAATTGCTGTTTCAGCCTTGGAGGTAAGTCAACTCTTTCACTACAGTTTTTTTTCTTTCTGTTAAGAAAAATGCTGTCCCTAATTTAAAATGCTAGGATTTAGTGCAACATTGACATGATGGTTAGAGTGTTCGCCAATGGCCCGAAAGACCTGGGTTCAATCCCAGGTCGAGTCATACAAAAGACTCAAAAAATGGTACTTGATGCCTCCTTGCTTAACAATAAGGTATGGATCAAGGGTAAAGTGAAACAATCCAGGGAATGGAGTAGCACCTTCCCCTACACCTTGGTGTAGTAGCTATCAAAAAAGGAGTCTTCGGGTCACCCTCAACTATGGTTGTCAACTTTACTATGTATCTAGGGAGAGTCCCCATAACATAATTGCTAAAATGCTAGACTGCACCCTTGAAGTGAGTGAGTTCAAATTCCAATTGTGCTATTATGTTAATTTTTGAACTAATACCTTTGGGAAAGTTACAAGCTCCCTTATCCTTCCAGTTACAGATTAAATAGTATTACTGTTGTACTTCTACAAGGATGGTTTTGGCATTAAATAACCCACAAAGGTTGATATGCCATTAAACAAAGATACCAAACTAAACCTATCTATTTACTCAACCACCTCTGCCACAAGCAGAATGGAACACAAGGTCAATTTAAGTGGAGTAAAGCTGGTTTGAATTCAGTTTACTTTCTAGACTTGTTGCCGAACCAAGGCTAAAGAATTGTTTGTCTTACTATTTACTCATAGCTGAGGGAATAACAGATAGATTCATGCCTTTCCCAAGAGCATTAACACTAAAAGAAACACAGCCTTATCCAAGATTTGAACTCGGGTCACCAATTACATTTCCTATTATATACTCATGATGAATGGAAGAACTGCAACACTTCTTTATAAAAATATAATTCTCTTTATTCTTCTTGGAGTCAAAGCTTCTATGGTGTGTAAGAGACGGATGGATGGAGGGAGACAAATACAGACTGCTCATATTGACCCATAACTTCTTCTCTTGACCATACCATGCTGTGTTATCTTCAAAGCCCAACTTAGCACTTTTTCTGCTTCTTGGCTGGGGGTACTCAACCGGAGACCCACTGTAGGCCCTTGGTCCAGCGGGGCACTCTTCATGACTGCCTGCTCTCTTCTGGTAACAAGTTGGATCCAACTCAAGACTCACACTGACAGATGCGACGTGGGCATCTACATATATCATTTCATAACACCCACCAGTTCTGTTCAACCACATGACTGCTTCCGCTTAATTACACAGGTGCATCCTGTTTAGAGAAATAATATGCAACACGATGATGATATGTTATACTAAGCCTTAAGTGTAGCCAATGCAAGTACCGATCAGGCTCATCACTGCTTACACTACCTGCTGTTACAAGCTGGTCACCCTTGTAAGTATTGCTCAACTTGTTATTTCATTACTAATCTTTGTCTTGACTGACACCTCAGCCTCAGATTGCTTCTAGTACCTGAAAGTACTGAGCAAGCTCATCACTGCTTAACTCAATGAGGATTAAACTCAGCTAGTCATTGGGGGGGGGTCCTCGTGGTGTAATGGTTAAAGCGAGGGACTACAGAATCGTAGTAAGCGAGTTTGTACTCCAGTCGCGCTATTACGTTCACTTTCGGACAAATACCCTTGGGGAAAGGTATGAACCCCCTTATCCTCCCAGCTATGGGTTAAATAGTACCACTACTGTTCTTTTAGGAGAATGGCTTTGGCATTAAATAACCTAAAAAAGGTTGATATGCCATTAAATAAAGAAACCAAACCAAACCATCAGCTAGTCATTGCTCTATGAAAGGTGTCCAACCGCAAATATTCTGTGAATTGAATTTTATGATAGAAAATGAAAAAAAAATGTTTACAGAAGCGGAATACAATTGTTTATTTCAAGATTTCTTTTGTTTGTTCATAATGAAATTCTCCTTACAGCAGATGAACTTAAAAAAATATTAGAAACAGTTCAATTTGACCAAACTTAAAAGAAATTTGCCTCAAGTTTTTTTTGTTTATTTTTTTTTTTTAAATCATTCAGTTTTCTTACTATCTCTGTCCCATAATAATTGTTACATTTTGTGTATAAAATCTATATGCAAATCTACCAACTATTATGGGACATGTAGTATTAATTAAATATTGTCTTGATATTTGTTCTGTGTTTTTGTTTATTTGTTTGGCTTTTTTAAAAAAATTTTTTTTCTTTTTGGAGGGCTTTTTTTTTTTTTCTTCATTTATAAACAAATTATATTTTGTTTCTAAATCATTTTTTTCTGAAAGACACAAACATATTTAAATATTTTTGTTTTGCATTTTGCACAATCAGTTTCTGACTAAATCCATTTTTTCTTTCTTTTTTTTTTTTTTAACCATCATTATTTCGTCTTTTTTTTTCCTCCTTTGCTTTTTGTTTTTCAGAATAAGAAAAGTAACAAAAAACAAAAACTTATACAGTCCTTCCTCAAGATGGCAAATAAAATAGTCATCTCTAAGATTATACATCATGGACACTGGCTGATATCAATACATCTTCCATTGTGAACTACTTGATGAGCTGGACATTGACAACTTGGGACACACGGCTTGTAACATCTGGCTGTTGAATTGGTCGACAAGCTTTGGATATTGTCACAGGTTCGTGTACATGAAGATCCACAATCATCAAACATGAAACCTTTCTCTTCATCACAATTGATGGCTGGAAAACAAAAATCATATTTTAGACTTTTAAGAGTAGATATTTACTGAGCTTCATTTAGTTTAGAAGGACACAATACCAAAATCAAAAGCAATGACTAATTCTCTAGAGAAGGCCATCTTAATAAGAAGTTTAGTTCAGGTGACAAAAAATTAAAATGAATATATTCTGTGATTTAAAAATATTCTACTGAATAAATATCTCCTCTCTCTCTTTTTAGAGGAATCATTGTCAACAATTAATTTTGATTCATATGTATTTATCAAACCCCTCCACCATGGACATGATGTGATTCAAGGTCAATTTTTAAAGTGGAGTAAAGCTGTTTGGAATTCTGAGTTTTCCTTCTCCAAAACTGGTTACTTTACTAAGGTTAAAGAACCCAGTCTGCCCTATCAATTACCCATAATTGGGTAGGAAGTTTGATTCACATCTTTTCCAAAGGTATTTGCATGAAGTGAAAAGATAAACAGTCCAGATTTGAACTTGGGTTGTAGATTTCATTTCTTATGATGATAACTGTTACACTAACTATGCCTTCTTAATTTGGATTTGTATCTTCTTTCAATTTTCTTAATTTTTAGTTGCCTTTTTTAAAATTACAACTCATGAGTAGAATTTTGTGATAAAGATTAATATCTTTTTTATTTTTAGATGAAGCATTGTCACCTATTAGTTTTTATTAGTGTTTCCTTTCAGTTTAATTTTTAGTTGCTTTCTGGGTTTTTTTGTTTGTTTTTTGAATCATTACTCAGTTAGATTCGCAATCTTTAACAATCTTTAACAAAGAGGAATAGCAAGAATTGGAAACAAAGAAGCTCCGAATAAGAATATAACTTAGATTTTCTTATTCTTAGGGAAGCCTGTTTAAATTCACTCACGACAATAAACAATTGAGCTATAAAGAACCACTGGATGGCAGTTTTAAACTCATCCTTTAGTCTATTCTCTCTGTTTTGGTACCATATGTCTTATTTTTTATACCAGTAATAATAGCATTTACATTTTTAAATAAAGCATTGGCAGCTATTAAATTTGACTAACATTTTTTTGGTCTTTTTAAGCCCCCCTCCCCTTGTCATTCACTCAGACTATTAATTTATCATATTTACCCAACCCCTCCACTTGGGCAGGATATGACACAAGGTCGATTTTTAAGCGGAGTTTAACAGGTTTGAATTCAGAGTTTTCCTTCTCCTAGACTAGTTGCCTCACCAAGGCTGAAGAACCTAGTCTGTCCTATTTACCTATAGCTGGAGGGAGAATAATTGGATTCATACCTTTCCCAAGGGTATTAGTGCAATGTGAAATGCAATCAGTATCGTCCAGGATTTGAACTCGTATCGCCGTGTCCATTTCCTGCGACGATAACATTACACCACGGGCACCTCCACTCAGAATATTAATTTACAACAATGTAGAATAGCACAGATTAGAAATAAAACATAAGCATTGGATTGGAGTTCGAACTTCAAACTAATTATGTTTGTTTGTTTTGTTATTTAATGGTATATCACCCTTCTTGGGTTATTTAATACCAGATCCACCCTTCTAGAAGAACAGTCATCATGTCATACCACCAGCACGGATATCCCTGACCATCTCTCACCACTTCTCCCTATCATTCATCTCTTCTGGCAAGTCTTCAGGGCTACATCCCGTATCCTCACATAGCTGCTGTATGTATGTTCGAGTTGGTCATCCTGCTTTTGCTTGGCCATATGCAGGGGTCCATAGGAGTACATCACTGATGAGTTCGTCCTTGCTTCTCCAGCAGTGTCCTGCGTGTCTGGTTCGTCTAGCTTGTATAGTTTTCGTGATGGGAGGCAGGTGGCTGTATAGTTGGTGCCTTGTGGGGTGTTGCTGTCAGGACTTGTTCAATATTGCTCGCAACATTCTTGTGTAATTGCTGTCTAGCTTCTTCTTCAGCCGTTTAGTTAGCGTCCAAGTAGTGCATCCATATAGCAGTATCGATACGACTGCTGCCTGGAAGAAACTGTGTTTCATTTAATCGGTCAGGTTTGATTTCCATATGATCGAGAGCCTATCGATAGCTGTCCATGCTTTCGTTAACCATGTGTCGATGTAGTGGTATTATTTAACCCGTAGCTGGGAGAATAATGGGGTTCATACCTTTCCCAAGGGTATTTGTCCAAAAGTGAACATAATAGTACGACTCGCTTACTATGATTCCGCAGTACAGCACTTTAACCATTACACCATGAGGACACCCCAAACTCATTATGATATCACAGTCCAGCACATCAGCTGCTATACCATGGGAACTCTTCTGAGAGGACTTCGGTACATGATTGTTTAAAGGTTAAATGAGTTTGGTTGCCAGTGAGATTTTTCTTTGGCAAGAACTGCTCTGAAGATGCCTATCCCAGTTAATTAAAATAACCCAAAGTGATATTCTGCATTCACCAGGGTCTGTGTCACTTGAACCTCCACGTTTCAGCAATGATTATCAATATTTGAGAGAGTTAAGTTGTCAAATCAAATATCCTAGCTGACAACCACCTGGAGGTTGTGAATTCAATTTCTGGTCACAGTTTCAATAGCAGTGAAAAAGGCAAAAAATGGCTGTGGCAAGATACCCCCCCCCAAAAAAAAACATAGATGCTAGAATGAAAACAATCTACTCCCATCATTCAAATAAATGGTCAAGTTCAGAATTACAAGAAGGATACTGAGTATGACAAAAAACACCTGATGAAATCTAGAGAGTACAAAATTCGAAACACTGAGTATAGCTGTCCACAATGTGTAGAGAATAATACTTTCTAAATGTTTATTAGCAGTAAGAATACTGTTGTTATACATTTTCTCTATCTGCTTTTCTCTGTATATGCCATTTCTTTTCCAGAAATAGCTGATCATAGCTCTCCACAGCTTCCTTTATCTATAATGCTATGCTTAAGCATTATTTTACCTGGGAAGACTTGAAGTTCATCTGTCCTTTTAATAGCTTTTATTTTGTGCTGCTAGCTACACACCTCATCCTATTCCAGTTTTGGTTTGGTTTCTTTGTTTAATGGCATATCAACCTTTGTAGATTATTTAATGCCAATGCTATTCTCCTATAAGAACACTAGTGGTACTATTTAACCCATAGCTGGGAGGATAAGGGGGTTCATACCTTTCCCAAGGTTATTTTCCCGAAAGTGAACATAATAGCGCGACTGGAGTACAAACTCGTGTACTATAATTCTGCAGTCCATCGCTTTAACCATTACACCACGAGGACACCCCCCTATTCCAGTTTTGTTTCTATCAAAGTAATAACCTATTTATATAATGAACTGTATGACTTTTTTTTTTATTCGTTTGTTCATTTATCTGTAAGACTCTTTGCAACATTTCTCTTCAGAACATGAATGATTATGGCTCTCTACAGCCTCCTTTATCTTTGAACAGTCAATTAATATGATAATTCTTAGAAGGAAGAGTAGAATAGTTTTCTGTTGCATTCCCTACTGTGTTTTTATTGACTGTTGACATTTGGACTTCCTTTGAGAGATTTTACTTTTATTCCTACTAAGCTGCAAACCATCTTTCTCATCAAAGTAAAATATTGGGGAATTGGTTTAGTTCCTAATCATTTCCCTCAAACCTGCTTAAATAGATCTAAGAAATACATAGTCTAATATGTATTTTATTAGAGGGATTTGAAGTGTCAGAATATTTGGTTTGGTTGGCTGTTTTTAAAGCATATTTCAGTCTTTATTGTAAACAATTATGTGGTTTCAAATAACTTATTGCCCTGTCGGCTGGGGCTGTAGAACACACCAACTGCACATCTGCAGAGGGGTAAGACCCCCCCCCAACGAGTGTCCTGGATATGACACTAAACAGTCTGATGGTGAGGTTCCAGCAGTGCTGGAGCTTTGGGGAATGCGGAGTACCCCTTCATTGCCATTGCTCCCAGGTCCACTCTGGCCCGGAGTGGTAGCACCTGATAAGGCCCTATCTATGGGTTAAATAAAACGGCATACTAATGCTAAACTGAATTGTTTGAATAAACTGAATAGCTTGAAATAAAAATGTTTTTGACAATTAAACTGTACTTACATTTAAACTGCGTGCTTATGCTTAACTGAATTATTTGAAATAGAACTGTTTTTCAACATTAAAACTGTATTTACAATTAACTGAATTGTTACATATAACTGCTTGAATAGTTTGAAATAAATGTTTTTGACCATTAAACTGTGTACTTATGCTAAACTGAATTGTTTTAAAAAGAACAGATTATTTACATAAAAATGGATTTGGTGTTAAATAACCTACAAAGGTTGATATGCCATAAAACCCAATAAACCAACCAACCAACCAATCAAATAACTTATAGACATTTGCAAACAATTATCATTTCAAGTAACTACTCTATTTATATAATAGCAATCAACTGTTTGCACACAGTTGTATGGTTTCCAGTATTTCTGTCTAATTTTCAAACAGATTTATTTGATTCATAGATGGGACCCTAATCATGCTGAGTTAGAGTGGACTTGGCAGTAATGGCAACAAATGGGTGACTCCACACTTTCCAAAGCTGAAGCCTCACCACTGGATACAGTTTAGTATGGTACCCAAGACATATAAATATTTATAAGTAAAACTAAGAAAGAATAAAGATCCAAGAAGTAAGTGAAATTTTAAGACTAACACTTTGACCTGATAGTAATTAATGAGTAAAGTATTAGCTGAATAACCATCTTCTAGGTATTAAAATTTTGCATATGAAATTTATTCTTGCTTTCATATTAACCATTTGAACACTTAGCATCTTATCTCTCAGATACCCCTTGCCCGAGTTCACAAAATAATTCATACTTCATTCCAGAATAGAGATATCTTTGTTTAAAGCTATCCCATCTCTATATTAAAAGAAAATTAAACCTTGTATTGTAGAAAAGACTTCAAATATTGGGCTTACTGTGCATATTCAAATAATGCTCAGTCTATTGTCATCTCATTCCATAGTTTTTACAATTCTCAAGGATAAGAAACTCCTACATGAAGTTGTGAAAAGTTTGGAATCAATGCAATTGACACTAATAACAAAGCTATATGATAAATATATCAGTTTGACTTGTGACCAGTTGGTCAGAACCTAACCCAGTTATAAGTCAATGACTATTAGTAGTTTTATAAACACATCACAGAAGTAGGAATTGAAGGAAAAAAAAAACAAAAAACACTTGTCATACTCACCACATAATGAGGCTGACCTCCACTGCACTCTGATATCAGCTTTTGCACATTGATATGCATAAGACTGTATGATGTCACATAAACAATCAATATTTTCAGGACATGCACATACATCATAGACACATGAGGAATAGAATGGATCTGGTGGTACTGCTCTGTGGCATTGAAAAAATACTTGGCTCTGAAAAAAAAAATCAGCAAAATTACTAACTTTAAAAATGGAAACAAAGATTAGAACACAATTTTACTGATCCCATTTCCTTGACCTTGTGCCATACTAAGCTAAGTTTAATAAAGATTACAACTAGAATATAATTTAATTTCCGTTCATTCTTTGTTTTTTTACAGTCTAAAACTGAATGTTATGAAAAATTTTTTTTTTTTTAAACAAAGAGAATACATTTTTCAAGAAACAAAAATATATTTGAACAAAATACATTGTATAGGATTTTTTTCACAGATTCCATTTTTTATTACATAATTAATCTTGTCTCCTGATCTTACATATCAGCTGTGTAGATGTTGAATAAATCTCTATAAAGAGAGATGCTTTGCATGATAGGTCATTTGAAACCATATGAAATACTTCAAATTATGAATTTTTAGTAGTTTCAGTAAAGATGGGCTCAGTAGACCTCTTTACCACGGATTTTTTACCAGTGTATGAATGCAAGTACTCTCAGGATTGGTAGGTGAAAGGTTAAAATTAAATTCAGTAAAAATAAAAACTTATGAAATAAATTTAATTTCTATAACTCATTCTTCAAAGAAAATCATTCTAAAACAATTAGTGGACAACTACAGCACATGCCATGAATTAATGTTGAATGTACTGGTTATTTTCAGTGATATTTTTGTCCATAGTCTAAAGATTAGTCTAATATTTGTGTAAAACTTAAATGGGTTACCTCCCTTGTCAATATGTTGTGCAATAATTTGAACTTTTTACTTATCTAATCTTTGCTTGATTTCAATCTGAATTTTTGAGATCAGGAATTATCTTTATTATAAACTGATGTATTTGGATTAGTGTTCTCATTTGAACCCTCTTTCACTACAAATGGAACAGGTTATTTATGTATATACCTACCCAGCCCCTCTGCCTCAAAGTCAATTTTTAAGTGGAGTTCAGCTGGTTTGAATTCAGAGTTTTGCTTCTTTCAAACTGGTTCCCTTATCAAGGTTAAAGAAACCAGTCTTCTCTATTATTTATCCATAGCTTGTTGGGGAAAGAGTGAGATTCATGCCTTTCCCAAGGACATTAGCATAAAGTGAAAGGCAAACAGCTCCATCTAGGTTTTGAACTTGGGTTACCAATTCCATTTTTAATGACAATAAGTTACATGATCTAACATTAAAACTGGTGATCTAAATAAGATCACAACATTGACAATTCATATTAGTTCTCAATCTATTTTAGTTTATTTCTTTTGTTTAATGGCATATCAACTTTTATGGGTTATTTAATGCTAGAGTCAGTCTTGTAGAACATTAGTGGTATTATTTAACCCATAGCTGAGGAGATAAGGCAGTTCATACCTTTCGCAAGCTTATAAGCTTGAAAGTAAACATGATAGCCTGGCTGGAATTTGAATATGCTTACTACAATGTTTCAGTTCAGCATATTAGCCACAAAGACTCCCCACTTCATTCTGCTTTAGACATCAATTCTAAAGTAAATTATTACAACTTTCCATATCTGGATTATTCAAACAAAGACTACCAATTATACAAATTCATACAACAATAAGGTTCTTAGAATTTCAAATCAACTTATATATTCAGTCCACAGAGACAAATGATTCTCATTTGGCTATCCATGTGAGATGATATCTTTTTTAACAGATTTCTTTCTGATACTTATTGCCGTTGAAAAGTATGGTGCCTCAAGCTTTTGAACAGCCTCCCTATTTTACCAGTTCAAGGACTATATTAGCCACTATGCCATGGGGACTCTCCCTGTTGGCATTAGTAATTCATATTTATTAGGATTTGGTTAAAATGAAAAAAAAAAGTGTCTCACTTTGATAAGATTGCACTTAGAAGCAGCAAATTTTCTCTTTTGATAACTGGCTTTGCTACATGGGCCTACATCAAGACTATCTTTACATGTGCCTTGTAACTGCTTTTGGGTCTGAAAAAGAGAGAAAAATATATTTATTTCTTAAAAACAAACTAATTTGTCTTAGCATGTTGGTAAAAATAATCTTAAAAAACAAACAACAAAGCAACAACATGAAATAATTCATATATTTTGTTACTAGCTTTTCAAATAACCTGTGATATCACAAATAGGATTTATTTATAAAATGCATAAAAACTTTCACTATCATGTATATATATATATATATATACACACACAAACACACAGAGGATGTATTAATCTAAATATGATGATCGTTTAACGTTTCAGTTTTTTGTTAAACTATCTTCAGAGCGATGTTAGAATGCAACGTATCATCCAAAAATCATTTTCAGATGAGAAAATGAAACAGTTTGTGTTCTGTTTCAAAATGTGGTGATGTAATTAGTATTCAAAAACTTTTTTAAAAAATGATAATGTATTTGTTGTGGATTTAAAAATTAAAAGAAAAGTTGAAAATTAAGAATTCTAAAATATTCTCAAAAATAACGTGCATTGTCTAGAAAACTTTATAAAAATTTCAAAAACGTTATCCAAACAATTCCAATGTCAATTTTCCAATATATTCAATAATGGCCTATTACATAGAATTATTAGGTAAAATAATATGTCTACTACACTTCATCAAAAAAAACAAAAAAAAATCAAAACTCCCTTGGTATCTTGACAGTTACAAATTCTTCTAAAACAATTTGCAACATGATAAGATGAACAAGAATCATATCAAGTCTGAAGCTGGTTTATATTCAATCATGTATATGGGTTGTGGTAAAAACTCTATTGATGAGACTTAAAGATCAATCAAAAATGTATTTATGAAGACATCTGAGATTTCAGAATCAGTAATAATAGAAATGTATTAATAAAACACAATTTAGAAACCAAACATAGTTTTGATTTTAAAATGTGAGTTAATATACATAATAAACAACACAAAGAGATTGTTGAATATAGCATTATTTCTAATCATAATACTATCAAAAGATCTGAAAGTGGGGTTGTTTCATCTTAACTTCTTATTTACTTAAATTAGTTCTAAATAGTTACAATATCCCTTATTTAAATTAGTTTTTATTGATTATACTCATTTTTGATAGTTTTGAAATGATTCTTAATCAAAATATTTTCTAAACTAGATTTTTATTGCAAACTCCAATAAAGGTGTTGTTTTATAAAAAAAATAATGATGGAAGATTTTAAAGAATTTTCTAAACTACACACAAATGTTATTTTTGAGAATTTTTAAAAATTCCTAATTCTTATAAAAGTTTTTAAATCTTTAGTAAAATTCGTTATCCTTTTCTGTCACTATATATCAAAACAGGATGCTTAGAATTTTTTGATATGACACATTGCATTCCAACATTACCCAGAAGATGGGTTAACGAAATGTTAAACCTTGGCATATCATTGTATATAAATACATTCTTTTAATATTTTGGTGTTTTCATATTTACCTACCATTGGATTTATTTCCATTTTTCTCATATATATAAAATTAACTGTCTAACTTCCAGATTTTGCAATCTGGAAAGTTTATTAAAAAAATAAAAATAAAGTTTGTCATAGAATTAATAATTCCTTTTGAAGAAAATATTGACTGGGCACTATACTTCAAATCATTAACTTTATTGCAGTTTCATTGAATATACCTCTTTGCCATAGATTTAAATTAAACTCAGTAAAAATTAAATCAGAAATCATTTTTCTTTTGAAATATAGAAAAATACAAAAGAGTTAGTCTAAAAGTAATGCCTCTTTTTTTTTTTTTTTTTTTTTTTCATGATACAACGTGTGAAAGCACGTGTGATACCATGTCCTCATCAGCCGCGAAGCTTATGTAAATCTATGATGTCAGAAACAGATGTTAATGTTATGGCAAAACTCCCTTCAGTAATCTTTAAGTGAATCATTTATCCATATAAAAAAAACCTGTACTACAAGATTGCCAACTGAGAAATCCCCAAATTATTCTTCTTGAAAATAGAAAAAAAAAAAAACAGTTGATAGTTTCTTTCTCTTAGTAATTTAAGTTCTTGCTAATATTCTATATATATATATATATATATATATATATATATATATATATGCCTGCAGAATCCAGGAAAAAAAATCTACCAAGGTTTCACCTAAATGAATCATCAGAATAATTCTAACCAAAGGAGGGTTGGACCAAATTACATTTAATTGATTAAAAGATAGCTAGGAAGAATAAATTCATCATATAAAAAAAAATTAAATCAACAAAAAAATAAATAAATAAATAAACAAGATAAATTGTGACTTATCTACCAAGAAGCCAACTTTTTTTGTGCCTACAAACATTAAGTATTTCCAACCTTTGATTAAGTAATTTGTTAGGATTATTGAAGGAAACTATGGCAAGTTTCTCCACCACACATAAATTACAATATTATCTCCTGCTTTATACTTACTTACAGTATTTTTTTACCATCTCTGATTTTAATATACAATCTGTACTTAGATTTTTCTAAATTTCCTACACATAATTAGATAAACTAGTTCTATGTCTATATACTTTGTGTGTGCAGCTCCTTCTATGTTTGTAATGTTGTTTTTTTCATATTTCACTCTACTTAGCATATTGAGCACTCTTATGTTTAGCTCAAGGAACTCTGTGTTTTTTCTTTCAGCTAGGCATGTGTTATTGGTTGTTCATCTAATGAAGTAATCCCCCTTGAATACTCTCTCAGTGGTGAGGCAGCTTCTAACTGGAAGTTATGAGACTGCTATTATTGTAAATACAATAGTCGTTTGAGGAAGACAAATAAATATTCTCTGTCTGTATATCTGCTGTTGTTATGGTTTCGCAATTAATATTGTTCCATTATTTTTTAATTAACAGGTTGATTATTTTCAAGAAGTATGTATGCTTTTAGTCTTTTCTTTTTTATGGATTTTTCCCCCCAGATAACACTTTGTGTAATATCTTTTATTTGCAAATTGTACCATCTGTTTTTTTTTTCACACCATCAAAAATATAGAATAGTTTATAAAAAATTAATCACTTAATTTATATATATATATATATATATAAGTAAAGTAAAGTTAGCGACCTTAGTCGCGGGTGACCCAAAGACTCCCTTTTCAATAGCTACTACACGAAGGTGTAGGTGAGAGTGCTACTTCTTCCCTGGATTGCTCCACTCTACCCTTGATCCTTACCTTATAATGCTGAATGCTAAGCAAGGCAGTATCAAGTACCATTTTTTGAATCTTTGGTATGACTCGACCTGGGATTGAAACTCGGTCTCCCACACCATTAGCAAACAGTCTACTCATAAGGCCAATTGCCTGGTAATGTGGATATATATATATATATATATATATATATATATATATATATAGAATTTAAATAATCTTACAAAGTGATAGGTCATCATTCTTACCTTCCAACTGTTGCCAAAAACAGCATGTGAATTGGTTATTTCTCCTCCTCTGGTTTTCATATCATCATGAGAGAAACTATTAAAATTGCCACAAAGGCCGCACATTTTTTCCTTATAAGTTTCTGGCACTATAATCTCTGCATAATTGTCTCCATTCCAGATAAGCTGAAAACAAAAATAAATAAGATTATATATTGCTATTAATATTTACTAAGTTTAGATTAGTCTGGCGTAAAGTCAGAAATGTGGAGCACCTAGACCCACTGTAATGATTGTCTAAAAGACTAATTTATTGCTCCATGGCAAGGTACATAATTGGTATTTACCGAATTTTATTTTGTCTGATACAAGGCACTAAATATGGAGCATTCAATGAGGATCAAACTAACTATAGTAGTAATGG
Organism: Sepioteuthis lessoniana; assembly: GCA_963585895.1. Classification (NCBI taxonomy): domain Eukaryota; kingdom Metazoa; phylum Mollusca; class Cephalopoda; order Myopsida; family Loliginidae; genus Sepioteuthis; species Sepioteuthis lessoniana. Next base: position 40,182,912 of record OY757921.1, on the reverse strand, counting down.
TCTGCAAGATTAGCTTGCTAAACATTTCTCTATAGTAAGGTGCCCACAGTGTTTACTAAGTTTAGTTTAGTCTAACAAAATAGCACAAATTTGGAGTAATTCTTTTGTATAAATGTGTTTAGTTGCACTAGGTATATTTTGCAGAAGAGTTGGTTCTTTACTTGATGTAAGATGATGGAAATTGTATGTTACTTCTTCCCTGGACCATTTTGTGTAATTGTTAATACCAGTAAACATTATAAATTGAAATATATAATTCCTCTACTTAAAAAAATAAAATGTATAACCAGTAAACATATTACAGAAGTTACCATTTTTTCTCCCTCTCCCAGGTATGTATAAATAGTTGGATAGACTGTATTCTTTAGCCCTGGTTAGAAAACCAGTCTAGTAGAAAACTGAATTCAAACAAGCTTTACTCTGCTTAAAAATTGACCTTGTGTTGCATCCTGCTCATAGTGGAGGGTTTGGGTAAATGAATACTTCTGAAATTGATCTAACCTTTCTTATAGCTGTATATCAGCCTGAATATATACCCAATGGCCCATTCTATTTGCCACTGTTATTTTTTTAATAAATATACTCTGTCATCCTAAGAAAAACCAGGTGGTCACTATAGGCAGATTAGAAAATGATAAATGAATGGTAAGAATTATATATCTAACATTATAGACTATTGTTCACATCCTGGTTGTTACAGTCACATTCTTTTAGCCTTATTCAAGTATCTTTTGCAATAGTTGATAACTTCAAACTAAACCCTTTATTCATTATTGTTTTCTTTCTGCCAACCAAAACTTGGGATATCTCATATTAGCTAATTCTCTTTAGTTATTTCACCCTTTCTGCTGGGCCCAGGGATTGAACTTAAAACTTCCATGTAGATTCCAACTAAAAGCTCTTAACTGAACACATTTATCCTCTAAGTTATTGTCACATGAGAGAATTCAGAGACCATTTTTACAAACCTTAAATTTAATGATTTTTATCAATCTGATCAACCATAACACGTGCTGTTTTTCGGGGGTTATTTATTTATTTATTTTTAAGTTTAAAACTCTCAAAATTGGTTTCTAAATTGTGCCATGAAACAATAGCCTAGATGTTAAAGGCATTAATTAAGAGATTGTAGTTGACCAGGAAGTCGTAAGTTCAATATCTGAGCTTGGATTCTGTAGAAAACAAAACATTACAATCATGAAATAGATCATATTTACCAACCCCTCCGCTCAGGTAGGATATGACACAAGGTCAATTTTTAAGCGGAGTTTAACAGGTTTGAATTCAGAGTTTTCCTTCTCCTAGACTAGTTGCCTCACCAAGGCTGAAGAACCAAGTCTGCCCTACTATTTACCCATAGCTGGAGGGAGAATAATTGGATTCATACCTTTCCCAAGGGTATTAGTGCTATGTGAAATGAATTCAGTCTCGTCCAGGATTTGAACTCGTGTCGCCGTGTTCATTTCCTATGACGATAACCATTACACCACAGGCACCTCCTAAATCATGAAATAGATAAGGAAGCAAATTACTTGTTACAAGATATCCCAAGACATGGATAGAAGAATGAGAACAGTCTAACCCCAATGAAAGGGATTCAGAAATTCCTTAAAGTTTACAAACAACAAAAAGTAGTTGAAGTGTGCAGTGGCCATGACATTTTGAATAAAACGACTCACATGAGGATAATAGTCTACAATGTAAATGATAAATGGGAAGGATGTACAAAATAAAATTCAAATAACTGCATTTTCTGGTATATAAAACGATTGGGTTTAGAAAGTATTTGCATTGTTACCAAGGTAGGGGTAAACTTATTGTCAATCATTACTCATGCTATCAATGTCTCTTATACCTCAGGATTTAAGCTTCACAATTTATACTAAAACCACCCCCAATTTGGGAGGTATTTTTAAGGTTAAACAACCAACATATACAGTAAGACACTCATTAACCCTGGATTTGAACAAGAGGTGAACTTACAAGAACAGTTAACATTATAGGAAATGGAATCAGTGACCTGAGTTAAAATACTGGAAAAGGCATGAACCTCTCTTTTCTCACCCCACAAGTAAATAGTAGGATAGCCTGTGCTTTTTTGCCTTGGTTAGGCAACCAGTCTAGAATGCAAACTCTGCATCTAAAACAGCTTTACTTTGCTTAAAAAATTGACCTTGTCACATTCTGTCTGAAGCAGTTGGATTTTTTAAAAATCTAAGGTTGTAACTGAAAAGAAAACATTCATGAAAATTTGTTCCACAGTGCATATTTTCTTGGAAAGAAGCTGTTAGAATAGAATGAATCTGGTGTGGGGAAATATTCAGAAAGAACAGATGCTGCTATTGAAACTAATAAATGCTGTTCATCTGAAGATATTCCATTAAACTGAGTACATTTTGGTGATGGAAAAGTGGCTGAAGTGACAAGAAGCAATCTTCTCCCACAAGGTCAATTCTGTAGCCAATTATCAAAATAAGCTGAGAGGAACTTGCTCAGATTTAAAAATGGTTTTCTATTCTAGGACAACTCTTGTCTTTGCATAGGTATAACAAAGCAGTGTTTACATACTTTTAGTGATAGAATCACCTAACCATTTTTGATGCACCCTTTGCCTAGTCTAGCATATAGCAATAGCAGCTACTGTAAGAAATCTAAGGTCTAAGCTGCCACCTATCTAAGTGCTAAATAGGTTCCTCACTGCTTAACTACAGTGATCTGACCAAACTTTTTTTGTTTTTGTTTTCTTTTCCATCAACTACAAATATCATTACTCTTTCTTACTTCAACATTAGTGCAAATGCCATCATATTGGTAATCTCTTCCCCATTATTATATAACATTAATATGAATATAGACAAGATGGCTGCCAAAAGGGAGTGGATGAACATGATTTAATAAGAATTTTGGCATGATCTGCAAATTCTACATGTCAAAATGTTAGATATAAAATCCATGATATAATGTTATCCAGTATATAATAAATCTTAATTGTTGGTTGATTTTCTGACATGTCAAACCTTTTGGGGTTATTTGATACTTGGAAAATTGGTAAGTGGAATTTACAAATACCTTATATACTTGTGCATAGGTTGAATTTTAAAGATCTAATTTTAAGCCAAAATTTAATTTGTAATTTTTTCATAAAGGATTTTATGACAATAAATCTAGGATCAATTTATACAAAAGTATATATATATATATATATATATATATATATATATATAATCATCATCATCAAGTCATGCTGAGAGCATGGATTCACTGACTCTTTCTCTTGCCATCCATCCCTATTGGCTATCACTCTTAGCAGGTTCTACATGTCTTCCTGTGTCTGGAATGTAAGTTTTTGCTGGTCAGCCAACCCTGGTGTGTCCATGTGTAGGAGTCTATAAAAGAACACCACTTATAAGTTCATCCTTACTTCTCCAGCAATATCTAGCATGGTATGGCAACCAATCTAGGAGAAGGAAAACTCTGAATTCAAACCTGTTAAACTTTGCTTAAAAAACTGACCTTGTGTCACATCCTGCTCATGATAAATACATACAATAGTACTGACATGGCTACAGCTTGGAAAAATTTCTGTTTTATTATATCAGAGAAATCAGATGTTATGTTCAATAGCTGTCCAATAGTGACATTCTTTTCTGCAAATGTGATATTACTACCAAGATATATGAAATAGTCTGCTTTTTGCTTTATTTTAGTATGAAATAATTTTCTTTCATTAAATCCATTGACATTTGTCATATATAATCTAGGTAGATAATAAAAAAAAATAGTACTAATGTACTTCCTTACAAGACTCCAGTGACAATATTGAAGAAATCAGTGCTGTCATCGGGTAAGTGAACCAGTGCTTTGTAGAGCATCATTATAGCAGTAAGTTTCTTTGGGGAGACCATATGTTAGAAGTATTTGCTTCATCTTTTCTCCGTGTATAGAGTCAAATGCCTTGGAGAACTTTACAAACAAGTGTTGCCTTGAGATTTTTTATTTGCACTCCTTTGATGATACAACAAATAGTCAGAATCCGAGAAGTTGTGGATCAATTTCTTTGAAATCCATTCATTTTTTTCCTAAGTATTTTCTCGACTTCAGGATGGATATAATTAAGAACCTTAACAGCTATGGCAGTAAGGGTTATACCTCTGTAGTTCTTTGTGATTCTGAAGCCACTGCTTCTTCAGAAAGAGGATATATATCGTACGAATAATATTCTTAGTAAGTATTTGATAATTTTATCTATAATACAAATTCCTAAATTGCATTTACACAAAAAAAATTAAGAGAATTCATCTAAAGTTAAAACTCACCTTCATCCCTGGCTTTGAATTGAGGATAATGTTTTTGCCCATTTTCTCAATGTAAACATGAGGAGCATAAAAGAATGGAAACTCTCTCTGTTCACCATCAACCTGTAAAGTCATATGTTTTGAGGAATTAGTCGTGACAAGAAGATTTAGAATTGCATTACATTTGGTAAGAAAAAAAAATCTTTATAGAAAGTTATACAAATGAAATAATAATTTATATAAATATTCATCAAATTTTACAATAAAATAATCTAAGAAAAATTAAACTAAATTTTAAAGCACCTAATACATAAATGGACTTTCTTGATATCAAAAAAATGATAGGATTATTTACATTTCTGCCTGGGATCAGTGTAGCATATGTATGTACCCATTACGTTAGATCCCATGATTATTTCTTTTTTAAACTATGATTTAAGATTTATCCATTTTAGATTTTCTAAGATGAAAAATTAAAAACAAAGTTTAAACAATTATTTATCATATACAAATATATTCTAATATATGGCTAAAGTGCTGGACTGCAGTGTCAAGAGTGAGTTTGAACTCCAGTCACACTATTATGTTTACTTTCAAACTAGTACCCCTGGGAAAGGCATAAACCCCCTTATTCCCTCAGTTATGGGTTAAATTGTATCACCGCTGTTTTTCTACAAGGATGGCTTTGGCATTAAATAACCCACAAAGGTTGATATGCCATTAAGCAAAGAAACCATCATGGTTGTTATAGTCTCATTCTTTTGGCTATTGTATGCTCCAACTTTCTTTTTGAATTTTGTAATCTTCTGGGAATTTCAAAACGGCTCTTTATTTTATCCTTGAGAGTAGATTGTAGTGTCAAAGAGACAGACAAAAAAGACGTCTGAATGAAGATTTAAGAGATACAAAATATCCTCTAAGAATGAAAAGTGGAATAAGAACAATATGCTTCCATGGATTGAATTAAGAGTTCAGTTTGAAACTTATAGAAAGTAACTAATTATAACATACACATATATCTTATGAATCTTATATGTTTATATTATTTTGTTAGTTGAATGCTAATGGAATAGATGTATTTTATATGTTGTTGAAATTGTTGTGTTCAATTTTATTTTGCTAGTCACTCTGATATATTGTTTCCATGCAATAATTCCTCATCCTGTTGATGATACATTTTTATTATTATCTCTACAAGCAAACCCAGAAAATAGGACGAATTATAAATTTTTATTTGTTTACGTACTCCATCTGAGACAAGGAATATGAAAATATAGAGAATATCGTCCAGACACAAGAGAGAGACTAACAATATACATATATATATATATATATATGCAATTATTTTACTATGTCTGCAGTAAATAAGTTAAAGCAAGAGTCCTTTGTCAATTAAAATAAAGTAAGGATATTTAACATTGTTAATAATTATTAAACAATTAATCATTTTAAACATTATTTGCAACAGATCTATTCAACTCAACAGGTACAACTCATCCAGATCAGAGGGGACCTAAGAGTAATAACAGCAATGGTGTGACTCTACTGTGAGCACTGAATGCAGTTTAGTGTCATATGCTAGTTACAGGATATTATGAACTCTACATAGCAATATATAAATGGTAAAAATAGTGACATCTCACTAAATGGTTTAATAAAATTAACCTCATAAAACCTTCATCAACAAGACAAATCCTCAACATCTGAGAGAAAATAAAATTGCAACACTTGAATATATGTTTCATTTTCCTCAAGATTAAAAATTCTCTTGCAGTGTTGCAAATAGTGTACTGCTATGAATGTTACTACATCACAAGATGGTCAAAGACTTTGAAAATCTTAACAAAATATCTACTAACCTCTAGTATGAAAAAATTGTACCCACGTCAAAATTGGCATCATCCTCAGAGTGTTGCAGTTTTATTTTCCAACAGTAAATATTGGAAACGTAGGATGAATACCAAAAAACACATCAGCAGTGAATTTAGAATAAGTCCTTTAAATCCAAACATTGAAGGAAAAGTAAAACTGTCCCATAATTATTGTTACAATTAGTGAATGAAATTTATAAGCAAATATAACGGTTATTGGTAGGACCAGTATCTGTTCACTTACAGTTAAGATACTGTTTTGTTGAAAACCAATATCAAGTCCTGCAATTTTCATGGTCAAGTTTTGAGCCCATGACATTCCAAATACTCCACGGCTATCATGTTGAACTTCCACACTGAAAAAAAGAAAACAATTTTTAAAAAATTTAACATTCCAGTCATGAATGTGTGTATTTTATACGTACATTTATCAGAAAAGATAGAACAGTTGGTTTGTATTTATATATACTTAGTGAGGAAATTTACATTTTTCACTGACTGAGTAAAAATAGTTTTGGAGGATACATTACTCATATAGATACCAATTTTTCTTTTTTTTTTACAAACATACTTTATATATATATATATATATATATATATATATATAATTAATGATAAATAAATACAGACCTAGAATTTTTTTGATAAAGTTACTTTTTCTCTAAATCAAACATACCATTCTTTTATTAATTTTAGCAAAACATTATGCAATCAAAATAGATATTATTAGGTATTATTTATTACCAAACTCTATAGCATTAAAACTCTGGAACCAAAAATCAAATTTCAATGCTATAGAATGCTATAGTTTCAATGCTATAGAATTTAGTAATAGGTGATACCTAATAATACCCATTGTGATTGTATAATGTTCCACTAGAAATAATAAAATTCTAGTATCTTTGGTTTAAAAGAAAATTTACATTTTATTAAAAAAATGTGTTTATTTATTTATAAATGAGACTATAAGTATATTATTTATTTTTATATTCTTTAAAGAGAAATAGAAATAAATCTGACAGTATATAAATATAAAATATCTTTAAAAAGACATTTAGAGGGTACATTTTTTTAATATATGATACATGTCAATGTTCCATTTTTTTTTTTTTTTTTTAACATCTTTAGAGCAGTGTAATAGATGTCAAATGTTTCTTATGAAGAATATTTTATAATGAAAAATTCTTTGTGTTCTTCAAGATTAACTGTGTTCCATTTCAAACCAGACTAATATCATGCCTATGTTCCAAATTTCACAAAAAGATAATGTCTTTTTAGATTTAAAATTGAAAAAAAATTTAATTTTAAATAAATTTTCAAAAATAATGTCTGCATTTGTTGTTTAAATTTCTCCCTCCTTTACGTATATTAAAATCACATTTTTGTTTATAGTTTACAATTTAAAATTTAGTTTAGAAATGAATAAAAACTCTGACTGTAAATATGAAAAAAAAAAATTTAATCTACCAACAAAGACACCTTTTTTGGAAAACAATTTTCAGAGTGACATCAGTCTAGTTTTTAATGGAATGCTAAGAATTTTTCATTTCATTTGAAAATATTTTTCAGATGAAACATTTACCATCTATTACATAGCTTTGAAGATGGTTTTTAAAAAAATGAAACATTGGTATATATCATATATTAAAAATACATACACTGAATATTTTTTTTTTACATATACTCATACACCATATGTATATATACATATATATACTATGTGAGTATGTATATATATAAATATATATACTATGTGTGTATATATCATATATAATTCAAGGCCTAATGATAAAGAATGTATTTTTTTTAAAGAACAAATATTTATTTTTCAACATATTTCAGTGGTAAATAATATACTGAAAATTTCAAATCAAAATCAAGCTAATAACTGCATTTCAGGAAATACATATATATGAGAATGAGTCAATAATTATCAGCACTTTTTGTATAATGTTAGAACAGAATTTATGTGGACAATTGGAAAAGAAAGAAAATAGCTAAATCTATAGTAGTGAAAAAAAATGGACATAAAAACTTACACAAAATCTTCATTTTCACAGTCAGCAGCCATGATATATTTACAGCCTCCTTGGAAGTGAATTGTGGTGTCATCAAATGTCTTGTAATGGGAATCACCATAAACAATACAACTTGAAGATTCTAATAAATCAGACAAAAAGAAGATAAACATCACAAATTTAAAAAAAACAACCTTTTATATCATTAGAATTATGTGAAATGTGGAAAATGATTTAATAAATGATTGATTGATTTTGATGGTATGTCAACCTGTCTAGGGTTATTTTATGCTTAGAGGTTAAGGAATTACATTCATTGTATGTTCAGATTGACATTTTTTGGGTAGTTATTTCTTAAAGTTTTGTTTTTTTTGCACATGGTCCAATCAAATACAAATAATTTCCAAACAGATCTATTTGACCTATAAATGAAACCCTAACAGGTACTACCACTCTGACCTAGAGTGAAGATAGGAGTAATATCAATGAAAAGGTACTCCCTAGATCTTGATCCTGTCAGATACAGTTTAGTGTCATCCTCAGAACATCCCTTTAGGGTTGGGGTCTTACCTCTATGCAGGGGATACAGTCAGTATATTCTAAGCTTAGACAGGGGGAAATAGAATTAAAAATTAAAAAGAGAAAAAAGTAGAAAACTTAAATTTTGAAAAAGATTTCTTTGTTTTAATAGACTCATTGAGCAAAGGGAAAAACAAAACAATGTAGCCAAAGAAAATTTAGTTAAAAAAGGGTATGTTGTATCTGCTATTTTTCTTGACACTTTTTTTATATCATTCCTGTTTATCATGTTAACTTTCACTTTTATTTTATATCCTTGTAATCCTAGTCGTTTATAGTGTATATTTGTGTACACTGGTCACACCAAGTAACTAACAATTTCCAATAACTTGAATCCTAACACCAGTTCACTAAGTGTCACACACAAATTGAATAATATCTCTTATTTCTGTTTATGATCAGCAAGCTTTCACTTCTGCTGCCAGAATGAAATTCTCAAATAAAAAGTGGTAGAAGTTGACAGCTAAGTAAATATAAAATTACCCAACATCTTATGTTTCTAATTTTGTACACTTTGCATAGAGAACAACCATCCCATTAACTTAAGATTATTTTTATTTCATTCTCCCTTATAAAAAAAATTGCTATGAGGACATTGCTATTGAGATAAATATCAGCCATTAATTTTTTTTTTTAAAGACATTTTCAGAAAACATTAAATGCTAAAAAATAAACATTTGAAATTTGATTTCTACAAAACTAAAAAAAGAATCTTAGCAAAAATAAGAAAAAAATATTTGTTCTATTGAACTAATTATATAATACCAGGTTAGATTCCTGGGGTACCCAGTGAGAATCAAACACACTAGCAACGACTTGCCATTGAATCATTCTAAATCTTGTTCAACTGTTATAAGCTCCAATAAGTAGATGACAAAGCAATTACAATATATATTTTCAACAGTCAAAGAATATCTGTTGATAATTGTAAATTGTGTTTCTAACTTCTGTGCCCAAGTTTTACAGTTAAGTAATGTTGAAAACATTAGTTCCCAATAGATTATCAAAGTTAACCAACAATGTGCCTGTTCAGTACTCAAATGAGTGACCAGTTAGGTTCCTTACAATGTCTGCTGTTCCTAAGGCCAGTGTGTTAGACTAAGCAAAGCTTAATAACTTTTTGCCCAAAGCTTTCAGATATGATGGCATACAGATGTGAAAATCTTAATAGTATAATTTCCTCAATGAATTTTATAAAATGTACAGAAAGATTTATAGCAAACAGATCATTAAATCTTAATTATATTCACATAAATAAAAACATCTCTAAATACTAATTTTCAAATTTCACTTTTACTGCAGTCACCACAAAATACTTACGCAGTGAAAAAAAAAAAAAAAAATTTTAAATCTAGTTTTATTAAAATCCAATGATGGATCAGAGTTAATTTAATGTTTGTCGTGTTTTCTTTTTTATTCATCAATTTGATCAAAATTATTATTTCATTTATTTGATTTTCATTTTAGATCTCATTCACAACCAATGACATGATATATTCAAGCAAGATATACTCAATCACTTTTGAAAAAAAAAAAAAAAAAAAAAAAAAAAAAAAGCATAAATTTTGATTATTAACTACAATGTTTTACTTGTACAATATATATTATTCTTTAATGATTTTTGTTATTGACTTAACTAAATAGAATGTAAGTGAAATAAATTTTTTTAACTTATGTGAAAATATTTGGTTTTAAACTTGAAATCCTTTTTATTCATCAAAAGCTCTCGTAAAAAATAATTGTTTTAATTTCTACTTTAACAATTCCTTAAATATACTGTTGTTAGATTCAAAGATAATTTACTTGCTAGACTTTAAATATGCAAAAATGGAATCAAATAGGGCAAAAATAAGAATGGTTCATGTCAATACTTTTTTCTTGAACCCTAATTTATCATAATCCAGCTTTATTTTTTTCAAAATAACATTTTATGAATCTCAATGATTATATTCCAAGAGGGTCATACTGTATTTCTTTTGATAGCAAAAGTTAATACATAAGGGTTAGCTGAAAAGTTCATGGACTGACCAAGATAGTCTCATGGAATGTGACCAAATGAGGCTTATTTTTTTAACGTAATCCCTATAGTGATCTTCACACTTCTTCCATCAGTGTTTGAATCCTATTGGTAAAAGATTTCATCAATAGCAAATATTACATCGTCATATGAACTTTTCAACACACCCAAGTATTTTATATACTTAAAGCACAACCTACTTGGTTGACAGACAGGACAACAAGATCTTGGTAGCACAGAAGGTATCTGATTTGGTCCACAGTCAACAGAGGGACATTTCTGAACTTCACACACAGTTTTTCCAATAGCCGCACAAGTACATGTTGTGCATTCATCCGGTAACCATGATTCTCCAATCTGAAAATGAAAAAGAAGATCAAAAGGAAAAGAATATTGATATACATTTTCTTTTTTAAGTAGAGGAATTATATTGTGAATTGAATGACCATGACCAGAAAATCCGGTGTTTCCAATTGTCGTACATTGGTCTTCGCTGGATTTTATGGTCAAGGTAATTCAATTCCAAAAAAAGAATACTGTTGGTATCTTTAAGAAGAGTCATTAACATATTAGAAATTGTTTGGTCCCTTTAAACATCTTCATCATATTCCTTATATATCGTCATCATGGCGTGCCGCTGGCACGGATTTCCCTGACCCTCTCCCATCACTATCATCTATTGCTTTCAGCTACTACATCTTATATCAGTGTAGAGCTGTTGTAGATAGGTTCTAGCTGGTTGCCCTACCCTTGCTCGTCTATATGAAGGGGTCCACAGGAGTATGTCACTTATGAGCTTGCTCTTACTTCTCCAGCAGTGACTCGCATGTCTTGCTTGTCTAGTTTGGATGGTTTTTGAGATGGGAGGTAGGTGGCTGTAAAGCTGCTGTTTTGTGGGATGCTGCCTCCAGGACTTGTTTAATACAGCTTGCAGCATTCTTGTGCAATTACCATCAAGCTTTCTCTCCATATGCTTAGTCAGCGTCCATGTGGTGCATCCATACAGCAGTATTGACATGACCACTGCTTGTGCATGTAATCCAATAAAAACAGCACATGGCAAGATTTTCATGAGAGCAATAACATTTAAAATAAAATGTTTTGGACATTATACAGGCTTCGTTAGGTGTATAATCAGAGAGGGAAAAACATTTTCCATAAAAAAAACCCACCAGGATGAAGAGGTTTTTTACAGCTCTTTCTCTCACACAGATTATATACCAGAATAAATCAGCTAAAATATTGTGATAACAATATCAAAAATACAAAGAAAAGGGTCAGTTAAAAATATTCCTTTTTTTGTGTGTGTGTGTGTGCGTATGTGTCTGTCTTGAGATTGCAATACTACTAACTTCTTTAAAAGCTAGAGAGAAAGAACAATGATAAAAAGAAATATCAGATAGAAATAAATGTCTCAAAGACAAAGGAAGATATAGCCCTGATCAAAATTTTATACTTGATCCCTTATTGGCCAGGTTACTGATGTTTTTTATATTACTGGCTAAATTGCAGTTCCATTTCATTCTTGATCTCACCTTCTTTATATTGGTCTGAATTGCTTGACAATTTCATCTTATAGTCAAATTTAAGGAGGACAGTCATCAGTCAAAGCTTGGAGAAGAGCAACCAATCTATCTCAATAACAACCAATGTTCCTCAATTTCCTTTTGCTAAAATTAGTCATCACTGAGGATACAGAATTTAGTTTGGTTTGTTTTCTTTGTTTAATGGCATATCAACATTCATGGGTTATTTAATGCCAAAGCCATCCTTGTAAAAAAAAAAAAACAACACCAATGGTACTATTTAACCTATTACAGGGGATATAAGAGGGTTCATACTTTTTCCAAGAATATTAGTACAAAAGTGAACATAACAGCATAACTGTAATTTGAACTATGATGTAGCAGTCCATCACTTTAGCCATTACTTCTTAGGGATTCTCACCCACTGAGAATACAGGGTTTTATCACTAGAATATTTTGCCAGCCAAAAGTCATATTTAGTCTGGCAAAGAAAAAGTATACTTAATAAATATATTCAAGGAAGAGCCCCGTTGGATGCCATTAATAATAAAACGTGTCAGAATTGGCATTCATAAAAATGTTTCTAATTTAGCTAGGAAGTGTTTTCCAAATGAAATTAATAATTTAGCTCCCAGTGTTTGCCAATGGTCTGGGAGACCCGTGTTTAATCCCAGGTTGCATCATACCGAAGACTTTAAAAATGGTGCTTGATACCTCCTTGCTTAACACTCAGCAATATAAGGTATGTATCAAGGGTAAAGTGGAGCAATCCAAGGAAAGGAGTAGTGCCCTCCTCAACACCTCGGTGTAGTAGCCATTGAAGAGGGAGCCTTCTGGTTGCCCTTGACTATGGTCGCCAATAACTTTACTTACAACTTACCTACAAAAAAAATTTCTGTTTTTATTCAAAATGTTTTAATACTTTATAAGGTAATCCAATTTTTTAAATAAAACAATTTAGTCCAAGTTAAATGCACAGTAATGTTAATTTGAAACCAAAATCTTTTGAGGGTTTCATTGAGGAATAAAAAAAGTTTTGGTAAACAGGCCAAAGCCTGTCCAGTTTGTCAAAAACAGATTGAAAATAATAAGGTCTAAAAAATTTTGGCTTTGAATTACCGTCATGTACTCTTAACCTAGACTAACTAACATAGGATAAAGAGAAAATTTTAAAATAATATTAAGAATAAGAATAAAAAAAATTGATTTTAATGCTTTTTAAATGAAGAGAATCTAAATGACTGACCTTCCATATACGTCCACGGTAGAGGCAAGTAGCGGCCAAACCAGAAACACACTTCTCACAGCACTCACCCTCCAATTTGATAGCATGTTCATCAGCCCGACATCTTGGAGGTTGACACTCATTTAAACTGCACTGAATTGTACCTCCCTATAGGAAATGGAAAATAAAACAAAAAAAATAAAAGTGACAATGGAACACAGAATTTAAAAAAAAATCATGGTAACTCATTTTATGTTTGTATTGAAATAACTGAAGTGAACTGAGCCAAAATTGCAATTAAAAAAAAATTTATTCTTTGAACTTATAAACCTCATAGTTCAGGTTGAGCACTATTTTACTCTACACTCTAATGCCATATTTTGGGCTCAAAGAGATCATGTCAGATACTAATGATAAAAGGCTTAATATAGCAACCATACACAGCCTTTCTTTTAATGGAATGATGGGACAACTTTAAACAAGGATGTCTTCCCACTGCAGCAAAGTTTGAATGTGTTTTTTTTTTGTTTTTTTTTTTGCTCAATTTTGTTTTTTATAAGTTCAAGCACAGGAACAACAGCTTAAGGGTTCAAATAATTAAATCACTAAAATTCCAGAGTCCAAAAATAACTTGGAAAATGACACTTATCAAATCAAAATAAAAAGAAAAGGGAAAATATTTTCAAAATAATTTTTTTTTTTGTTTTTTTGACAGTATTTATTATATAAGTATATGCTTAAGTAATGAACTACAACCCCTAATTTTTAGCTACAAAAATGTGTTTTTATCATATATTGGTCGTAATGAATGATGGTAAGCTTTTATGTGTTCAAAAACATGTCCTGTGTAATCAACAACCTCCTGTTTTTGAGGTGAAAAATTGGTCTAAAAAAGTCATTAATGATAAGAATATATATGGTATTTTTTTTTTATCTATTCAATTTTTGCACAAGAGTATCTTAAATTGAACTGTAGTCACAGACTCAGACACATGTTAGGAACAACTGATTATTCTTTGCAGAAAGAATACACAAAGGTGATTTTTTTTTTTTATTAGAGCAATATATTTAGAATTAGAGAATAAAACAATTTCCAGTACAATTTGCAACTGAATGCATTAGTACTGAACGTCATTTTTTAGTCATCCAAATTCTTGATTTAATGGAGATAACTGTAAAAAGCTAACTAGAATTCTTCACTCCTTACTAAATAGAAGCATCAAAATCATCATGGACCACAGTTACAATAGAAACCTGATGGGCTAATGGATCATCTAGTATTAAATGAGAGACAAAAAAATTAAATGAGAAAGATACAATGACAGATACAACAAAATCAAACAAGAAATATTTAGCAAATATTCAACTGGGGTTTCACTAAAAATAGTATTCATAAAGAAATATCTAACTTTTTTTTCAAAATGGTTATTGATCATTGGCAGTCTGATCATTCTGATAAAATAAAAAGATTTCTTCCAAGCTATGGCTGTGTCAGTACTACTGTGTGGATGCACCACTTGGACACTAACAAAACCTATAGAGAAAAAGCTACACTAGAATGCTACATACTGTTTTGAATAATTCCTGAAAGCAACGCCCCATAAAACAGCAGCTGTTACAGCTAGTTGCCTCCCATTTCACAAAAGATCCAAGTAAAATGAACAAGACATGCAGGAGACTGCTGGAGAAGTAAGCATGAACTTATAAACAACATTTTCTAATGGACTCCTACATAAGGACACACCAGTGTTAGCTGACTAGCAAAACCTTATATACCAGCTCTGTGCAGACACTGGATGCAGTTTAGAGGACCTACCAGGAGTGATAGAAGATAGGGATGGATCATGAGAAAGAGTCAGGGAACTCCATGCTATCAGTACAACTTAATGATGATGATGATGATGGTGGTGGTGACAATGAATCATTATGGGTTTATGTGGACTAATTTACTGGTCTTTGATTGTTTTTCCCATTAGGTTTTGGCCATATACCCTCCAGCTTTACACAGTAATCTGTTTTGTCTTGGAATGAGTTCAGAACTTTGTGTGATTTAATGATTAGTGAGCTAGGTTAGCAGTGTCAGTGACTTTGATTCTCACTGACTGCCCCACACTTCTGGCCTTAAGCTAAGCTAAGCTTAGTAAATGACTGCCATACATCAGACATCATGAAGAACACAGCATCATCAAAAATGGTCATACATTATGTGTGTACCTCACCAAAGTAAAACTCTGACTGTAAAAAATATGATCAAGAATTGTTTATAAAATATACAAGATGAAACAGATGGTATAAGCGTGAAACCAGTTGTCCTCTTAAGAATAAAACTTGGGGAACACTGAAAAGCTATAAGACATAAAAACAGTTTAAAATCTAGTATAGATGACTATGCATGGAAGGAGAAAGAAGCACATCAAGTTTAATGAGATGAAATCAAAATAATATACAGGGGAAATAAAAAGGTTAAAAGAATCTGTACACATATGATGCTCTAATATCTCAATCAGCAAACTGAGCATAGACATTAATAACTTTAGCAAAAAAAAACCCCAATGAATTTGAATTCTATCAAGGCACACTTAATATAATGGTTATCATCATAAGAAATGGAATTGGTAACACAAATTCAAATCCTGGATGAGACTGCATTTCACTTCACTTCACTTCATTTCTCCTTGGGAAATTCTTCCATCTTCTCATTTATAACCAAAATAATCAATACCTTCAAACAGGGGGCCTTAGAGAAAACTGATTTCAAACAATCTTAAACCATGTAATACACAATCATCCCATAGCCAAATGTAACAGATGATTGAGAAAAAAAATATTGAAAGTAGTTCAAACAAAACTGCATACAGTATTTAAAGCATCCCATGTAACAATTAGGCAAGAGATATCTCTGTTTTGATCCATAAATGGGATCATAATAGGTACTTCTAATCTGGATCTGAGATTAACAGCAAAAAAGAAGTGACTTCACACTCCCCAGAGCTCTCGAACTGGAATCTCACTACTGGATGCAGTTTAGTATCATACTCATGACATGTTTGGTTTGGTTTCTTTGTTTAATGGCATATCAACTTTCATGGGTTATTTAATACCAAAGCCATCCCTGTAGCAGAACAATAGTGGCACTGTTTAATCCATAACTGGTAGGGAGATAAGTGGGTTGATACCTTTCCACTTTAGTCCGATTATGATATCACAGTCCAGCATATTATGCCATGGAGACTTCCCCCAGGACATGGGTTATTTCATTTACAATTACAAACAAGCTGGGACAAAGAAGAACACAACAAATATATAAATCAAAGAATTGTTGAATAAAGTAAGAAGTTGAGTATAACTTACCAGGCATTGGCAGAGAATGCAAGGATTGTCAGGGTCTTCCCATTTATCACCATCCTCGTAATATGTATTTGACACATCATAATAACAGGCTGTATAGAAAGATGATAAACAAATCAAGTAGGAAAAAAGAAATCTTGAAGGTAACATTAATTTAGAAAAATTTCACTTCTGAATTTAATAGAATATGCAGAAAGATTTATAGTAAATAGTTCGAGCAATCTTTTTAACTAAAAGTTTTAATGAACTATTTGCATTGTATTCACACAGATAAAAATGTCTCTAAATACTAATTTTTTTTAATACAGTCACTATAAAATGCTTATACAGTAAGAAATAAAAAAACAGTTTCATAGAAATTCAATTGTTGTATAGCCACATAATACATATACATCTGCATGCATGCAGAATCATAACGACGACACAATAAAGATGAGCGACACAGTTCTTTAGAAAAATATACCTCTCACTTTATTTGAAAGGGTTGTGTGTGAGAGGAGTTGGAGACCGACAGAACTGCAACATATTGACCCCCACTCCTATGGCCACAACAGGGTTTCTTTCCTGCTCTCCTGGGCTGCTCAACCGGGAGCATGGGGGCTCAGCCTCTCTGGGTGCTGGTTTTCTCTACCACATATTATCTCCAACTGGTCTGATCTTCAACAGCATGATTTCCTGTCTTAACCCGGGTTATATAATAATTTGATGCCCACTCTTCTTTCTGCGAGCGTCACAATTTCGCACTCATTCAACCTGTCCATGGTCAAGGTTATAATATCCTGATATTCCTCGACCAGATGTACCTGTTATTTACACAGGTGCATTTCCTATTTTGACAGCCCAGCCGTGTCGGAGGTCAATATACAACACAATTATAACATGATGAATGAGAGTTAATTTCATGTTTTTCTTATCTTCTTTTTTATTTATAACAGGGTGCAGAGGCAAAATATGGAATAGTTTTTAAAATGTTTACTTTAGTCTGATTAGTTCAATTTTTGCAAAAAATGCAATAAATCTACATTTTTATAATTAGCACTATTATTCAAGCACGTTTTCATAAAAATTCAGCCCATTATGAGTGAGCAAGAAAAGAAACAACAAAGAATCTAGGATTTACTTAACGTCAAAACCAAACCAAAAAAATTTCCAAAATAATTGGAGTTTTTTCATGGCTTCCCAAAGCCAAGACCATAACCTCCTTGATTACACAATACAGGGCATTTTAGAAAATAAAACAAACGCAGCTTCCTATCCAAATATTGGTTCACTTAAGACTGCTATTGAGATCGAATGGAATAGAATGTCTGAAGAATTTGTTTCAAAAGCATGTTGATACAATAACTGAAAAAAAAAATGGCAACCATATTGAGTAAATTCTCTGTTTTGTGTCTATCTTTTTATTTTGTTGTTTATTTTCTTAAATTAAAATTTATCTTGTTTTATAAAAGAGTCATTTATTATTATACTAGAATATTCCTAATTTTGCTTTCACACCCTGTATTTTACTTATTAATTCTGTTTATTTATTTTACTTTAAGAATTCTATTTTACTCTTGAGAACCAGGCCATTTGCCTAATGAGTAGAGCATTCGTCAATGGGCCAGGAGACCAGGGTTCAATCACAGATCGAGTCATACCAAAGACTCAAAAAATGGTACTCAATGCTGCCTTGCTTAACACTCAGCATTATAAGGTAAGGATCAAGGGTAAAGTGGAGCAATACAGGGAAAGGAGTAGCACCCTCCCCTAAACCTTGGTGTAGTAGCTATTGAGGGGGACCCAAAGGCTCCCTTTTTGACTAAGGTTGTCAACTTTACTTTTATTTTACTCTAGATTTTATTTACTACCAGCAACATATGTTCAAACAAGAAACACTCTATAAGTTAAGAAATAAACTGTAAAATTTGATTGTTAAATATTCCATTGTGGTTAATAGTATTTTACACATACAGTATATGTTATTTTTAAATGCTTTTTTTAATGAAAAATCAAGTCTGAAAAGAAAGTGAAACAAATTTGTTTTACTCAGTATACAGCTGTTTGCATTTCATTTCACATTTCTTCACTCAAGAAATGCATGACTCCATCTGTTCTCCTAATTATGGATAAACAGTAGAGCAGACTGGGTTCTTTAGTCTTGGTTAGGTAACCAATCTAAGAGAAGGAAACCTGAATTTGAACCAACTGTATTCTACTTAAAATTGACCTTATGTCACATCCTGTTTGTAGTAGAAAGGTTAAGTTAATATATATTCAGAACAATGGTTCTTAATTGATTTTGCCCATAAATCCTTTTCTTCTTCTTTGGAGATTGTCTAACTCAAAAAAGTGACTTGTATTATAAAATGTGTACAGAAGTTCATACTGTTTTTGTTTTTTTGATTTTTTTTAACTAGAAACTGAATAGACAGTTGAAAACTGATTTTTTTTACTGAAAACTTTTGCACAGACCTAGTAGAATTGTTGTTTGTAGAAAGATTAATATTCTAACAGTTTCAATCAACCAATCAGTCGGGTCCCTATTGCCCTTTAAGACCCTGAAATTGTCGACAAATTTAATTTCACATGAATTATTACCTTGCAATGTTTAACATATTTTTCATACAGTATTGCCCATAAGTAAGTCTACTTCAAACAATTTTCATTAAAAAGTTAATATAATATATAATCTAATACAATAATATATATGAATATTAATATAATACATAATTTAATATAAAAGTAATTATGAGAGTGAATTGATCATGTTCTCATCCAATACTGGATCACCCTACTTTATGGCCAAAAGTATCACTTATAAATAAGTACAATTTCTTTACTAAAAGTTAATTTTGTCTTAAATCAAAGATACCAGGATTTTATTTCAAGTGGAACATTATATAATAAAGACATGTTACAAGACGAGATCTTGCCTTGATTTGAAAAAACAAAAAGAAAGAAAAGAAAAAAAAAAAAAAAAAAAACGGAAGTTACCACTTCGAGTTCTCAACTCAAAATGAAAAGTTAGTCGCTCACGCATCGGCTCCGCGCAGAACTTCCGTTTGCGATAAATTAACAAAAAAAAAATACATTAATAAATATCCAATCGGAACGCTTCCCGCGGGGCACAAAAATTGCCGTTTCTGAGCCTACAGAAAATATATAAATAGACGGACCAAATAATTATCAGAGACTTGTTCCTTCACACGACTCGTGTTAAAGATTCTTCGCCACCGTCCGGCGCCTGTCATCCGATACATCAAACTGCCCTTGTTTCCAAGAAAACCATCCCTTCACAATGAGACAAGTACAGAACATGAACTTTGTAACTATCACCCTGAACTCATTCTTTAACTATTAACATATTTCTCCATTCTATTCTCTGTGCTTAATCTATTTATAAAAATTTTCTACAACATCATTACTGTGTTATTGTGAGTATCTATACGTTCTTTGTTTTGCAACCATATGCATTTCTCGCCCACAACATTCATATCACAGATATCAATAACTCAGAATATAACAGACAGATATTATTAGGTGTTATTTATTACAAAAATCTAGCTGAAATTCTGTAACAAAAAATGGTATATTTATTTATATGTTATTTACACTCAAAGGGTAATTGAGACAACCGATTGGCAGATCCAAGCTATAGAAAGATCAATATTCCAACAAACAACAATTTTCCTAAATGTGTGTAAAAGTCTTCAGTGAAAAAAAAAACAGTTTTCAATTGTCTACTCAGTAAAAAGTGGAGATACCCAAAGAAACTATCTTCTCACAACAACCTTTAAAAAAAATCAATCTGTGCACAGAATATATACACTGTTAATACAATATTTATCTGCAGATTAAATTCTATCGGGTAATTCATCCAACAGTTTTGAAAAATGACCTCCTAAATTCTTTTTCTTTCCATTTTTTATGAAATCATCAAATCTAATTTTAAAAGTTTTGACACTATTGCTATTTTTGTCTAATTAGGCAATTTGTTTCAAAAATATATTATTTATTAGCAAAAAAAGCTAATTGGTTTGTAGACTTAGTTCTTAAAATCTGTCTGGACAGTAAATTTCCAGTCCATGAAGAAATAGTGAAAAAAATGTCTACCATGATTAGAAATTCTATTATTTTGAAAGTTTCAATTAGATCACTTCTCATTTTTCTTTCTAATAAAGAAGTTAATCCTACTTTTTCAAATCTCTCCCTATAACTGTAATCTTTTAAACTTTTTTTGAAAAATTATTTTTTGCAACACCTCTGTAATCATATATAAGAAGTGTACTCATTTTTTGATTGATTGCAATACATTTATATTTTTCATTAAAGAATTTCAATTCTGTACTAAGAGATATACTAAGTATAAATATCTATCTTGAAAGAAAACTATTTAAAAGAATGAAATCAAATCTATAATCCAAATTAATGCTACTAAAAATTACAAACCTACCTGGGCATATTGGACAGCAAGTACCTGGAACTTTTTTCTGCATTGACTTTGGACACAAGAGTTCTGGACAAATATCTTTTACACATATCCAATTATAAGATTCCTAAAAAATACATATAAAAAAGAAAAAAAATCAAAATTTAGATTAACAATAGCAGAAGTTTTTGGTTAGTCTTTTTTAGTTAGACAGTTTCATTACCTTTTTTTACTTATTTTTATTTTTTTAAATGAAACATTGCCCATGATAGAGGGGTTGGGTAAATACATAATAAGACGTCTTAAGAATTGCACACGTTTATAATGTACCAGTGAGTATGAAACATTTTCTTATCCTTTTGATATTGGTAAAATCTGGTGGTTCCAATCATGAAGATTTCTACAGAATTGACTGATTTAGCCTTTTCCAATTCAAGTCTGTTTGGATATTAATCAATTTATACATACTTTACATTCACAGTAGAAACAAGGATCTTCAGGCCATGGTTGAATTATTTCACCAATGATTTCTCGTGTACAATTGGATCCAACTGAATTCAGAACAAAAACAAAAATGGTTTGTAAAAACAATAAAAAAAAATTCATTTTCAATATAAATGCATATATCTTTACATATAGTTAGTGTATATGTTTATATGTTGGTAGCAGTGTGTGTGTATGTTTTTAGGGGTTTATAAATATGTATATATATATATATATATATATATATATATATATACACATACACACGTGTGTGTATACAAACATAATGAGTATTTAAGTAATGTATAGATGATGTATATCATATTTACCCAACCCCTCCGCTCGGGCAGGATATGACACAAGGTCAATTTTTTAAGCGAAGTTTAACAGGTTTGAATTCAGAGTTTTCCTTCTCCTAGACTAGTTGCCTAACCAAGGCTGAAGAACCTAGTCTGCCCTACTATTTACCCATAGCTGGAGGGAGAATAATTGGATTCATACCTTTCCCAAGGGTATTAGTGCTATGTGAAATGCAATCAGTCTTGTCGAGGATTTGAACTCGTATCGCCGTGTCCATTTCCTGCAACGATAACCATTACACCACAGGCAGATGTTGTATATGTACACACACTCAGTCTATTTTGTGAAAAAGTCACAATTTCAAAATTTGAACTTTTGAATAAAAAAAAAAGGTAAACATTTTTTTCTTTTATTTGTATTTATTTTGACTCTTGGAATATAACATAATAGATTATAAATAAAAAAAAAGCATTATTTATTTTTTAAAAACTATATTAGACTTTTATGCCATTATCTATAAGGTATTAATTTTTTTTGCTTGTATTTCTTTCATCTTAATTTCTGTTGCTTTTTATCACAACTTCCAGGTTATTGTTCAACATTTTTTTTATATACAGCTCAAATGGAAAATGAAGAATAAGCCTTGAATAAAACTCAGACTTGCATCTCTTATCCTTAGGAACCTGCCTTTCTGCAAAATTCAAATCTAGCCAAAAAGGTAGCTTCCTAAGAATATTAATTCTTACCTGTACTGCGTATACTAATTAAAGATTATTATAGAATGGCAACCTGAGAGTTGTGATAAAAAGCAACAATGCTTCCCCTGAGAAATTCACAGATTATTACATCTCATAATAATGACCATAAAATGATAGTCTAAGTTGTGGTAAAAAGCAACAGAAATAAGATGAAAATACAGCAGGAAAGAATTTAATAACTTCTGCTTTACAGTAAATTAAAAAAAAAATCCCTGGAACCACTTTAATGGAACCACATTCATGTTTTACAAAACTAACATCCATTCAGTCCTTTACTTTACCACTGAACCAAATGGACTAACACTTTAAGAAAAGAAATTCCACTAGTCAATAGATACTTACATCCAGAGCATGTTGGGCAACAGGTACCTGGTCGAGGATCCACTAACTGTGATTGAGGGCATGTAGCTTTTTCTGGACAGGTTTGATGAAGGCAACGTAGTTTGCCGGCCTGATGTCAACA
The DNA here is from genome assembly GCA_963585895.1 of Sepioteuthis lessoniana. Lineage (NCBI taxonomy): Eukaryota > Metazoa > Mollusca > Cephalopoda > Myopsida > Loliginidae > Sepioteuthis > Sepioteuthis lessoniana. The sequence continues at coordinate 40,159,618 of OY757921.1, read as the reverse complement.
AAGTAAAAATCAAAATGTTTATATTTGAAATTCTATCAAATAATTACATATAAAATGTATTTATCATTGATATATATATATATATATATATATATATATATAAGATGAACAAAAGTGATGAGACAAATAGAAATATTACTTTTATTTTTTGATGATTTCAATCTTAGGTCATTGGCAAGAGAAAAAATTTTGTGAAGGAAAAAGAAAGCTTCTTCTTAGAAAGTTTAAGGTTTTTTTTTTTTTAAATTTAACAAGAAATTAAAATAATATTTGAAAGAATTTTTTAGAGGCACTGATATGCTAAATAAAAAGCAAGGTAAAATATATTGTTGGTGTAACATATTCATTAGTCTAAAGAATGTTGTTTGATCAAAGTGTCTTTGGTTGGTTATATATATAAGTTTCTTTCTTGTGAGAGCATCTGCTTAGGGAGTGTGACCGGCTTCTTTGTTAATTTATGTAGATTTTTTCACAGTGGTGTTTTCAAGGGGCAGCCTTTCAAATCAGCAGTGGGTTTATTTTTTTACTTAGTTGTTTACAGTCATCAAATTTTTATTCTTTCCAGGTCAGGCAATTAAATTTCATATTAAATCCAAATGGCACATAGGTTTTCAAACTTTTTATCTATTTATCTACTTTCTTTTCACTTATTGATTTCATGTTAGTATTTTTTCAATTCTTTCTATGATTGAGAAATTTGTATCCCTGTTAAAGTTGTAACTGTTTGGGCTATATATAATACATATATATATATATATATATATATATATATATGTATAGTACAATTAGAAGGAAACTCAAACCTGATTAAGCTGTCATAATAAATTCATTTCGGTGGAGTATATTATTATACTCTCCATATAATAATATTCTCTGCCGAAATAAATTTATTATGACAGCTTAACCAGGTTTAAGTTTCCTTCTAATGCACTATATATGCTCAGAATGTGAATTTTGTTATAGGCCTGCAAGGGAATAAGTGATGTAACAATAACCATAGATCGAGCACTCACATAGATTTATATGATATTCCTCATATATTCTATAAAAGAATAATCACACCCACTGTCTTCGGACGCTGACTGGATATTACAAATATATATATATATATATATATATATATGGTAAGTTTGGAATTAAATCTAACAGGATGAAAAGACAGTTAGGAAAATCAGATTGTTGTGTTTTGTCGAAGGTCTGAATATAAATAATTTTACTGAAAAAAAAATTAAAATTTAAGGAAGATGAATTTAGATGCTTTACATAAATTTATATATATTGTTTTTGGTTATAAATGTATTTGCATTGTAACGATACCAAACCATGACCATCAGATTTTCAAAATTCAGTGGTCCGAGAAACCAGGGTTCAATACCAGGTTGAGTCAAAAAATGGTACTTGATGCCTCTTTGCTTAACACTCAGTATTATAAAGTATGGATCAAGGGTAAGTAGAACAATCCAAGGAAAGAAGTAGTGCCCTCCTCTAAACCTTGATGTAGTAGGTATTGAAAAGGGAGCCTTCGGGTCGGCCTTGACAACGGTTGGCCAACTTATATATATATATATATATGTATTATATATTGTTTTAGTTATCATGTATAAGGTTTGCATTGTTTATGAATAAAGAGTGCTTAATGCCAGAGAGTGCATATAAATATATACAGTGTGGACATTAAAAAAGGCAAACCTCTAAACAACAATTTTATAAATAAATAAATCAAATCAAACTTTAAAACCTAAGTAATACTAAATAATCCAATCCACTATCAAAACATTCTCATAAATAAACTTCTCTCCAAAACTATAAATAAAATCCTTTGCAAAAGCCACTTGACCTCAACCAAAAATTTGTTTAAATCTGTTTACTCTTTCTATAAGCCTCTAGCAGCAAATTTGTATGTGGACAGTTTAACCAGAAGTGACTATTTGGTCTGAAAATCAAAGAAAATGTGAAATAAAGAATGAGCATGCTGTGGATTTTTGATGAGTAAATAATACTCAAAAAAGAAAATAAAATATTTTTCTTACATCACAGGTACACTGATCACATGGATCTTCAGTGGGATTGAAAGTGTCACCATCTTTGTATGTGATGCCTTTATAAGTGCAAGCTGTAAAAATCAGAAACGACTGGTATCAGTAAGGATTTGAAAGCTTTTGAGAATAGAGGAAAGGTTAGGTAAGTGACAATAGTTTATAATGTAGAAAATATTTCCCAATGTTTATTGATAGCAATATAACTGTAAAACTAGCAACCTTTTGGAATTTTAAACCAATTTTAATGGATTTGGAATAAGCCATCAGTTCTTAGTCAATATAAATAGAATATTGGATTTTTGTGGGGCAATTTAGATAGAACATTGTTGTACTTTTTTCAAAGCCTTTTAAATTAGAATTCAGATAAGATTTGGGTTTTTAAGGCATTTTAGATAAGACAGGCTTTTACAGGCATTTTAGGTTGGATTTTGATTTTTTAGGCATTTTGAATAGGACTTGGTTTTTTTAGGTATTTGAATAAAATATGTTTTTCAGGTATTTTCAATTGGATGTTCTTTTTATGTATTTTGAATATGGCAGGCTTTTACAGGCATTTTGGATTGGATTTTCTTTGAGATATTTTGAATAGGACTTTGGGTTTTTCAAGTATTTTGGAATTGACTTCGGTTTTTCAGATGTTTTAGCTAGGATGTTCTTTAATGTATTTTGGGTATGATAGTTTTTTTTTGTAGGCATTTTAGATTGGACTTGTTTTTTTTAACACATTTGAATAAGATTGGATTTGGGTTTTTCAGGTATCTTGGATAGGGCATCAGGCGTTTTAAGTATTTTAGATATGACATAGGTGTCTTAAGCCTTTTGTATAGGAGGTTTCTTAAGTATTTTGGATTGGACATGAGTGTTTTCAGATATTTTGGATGAGATGTTTTTTGATAGGATTTTCTGATTTTTAGACATTTTTATTGAACATTGTTTTTTAGGCATTTTAGATAAGATACTAATTTTTAGGATATTTGGAGAAGACATTGGTTTTAAGATAATTGGGATATAACATTGATAAATCGGTTTATATTCAATGAATCTCAAATGAAAAATTACAAAGCAGTCCCTCGTCATTTCCTTTCACTTGGTAATATCATGGGCATAATGTATTAAATAAATAAATAAAAAGCAAAATTGTGAAGAAAAACTCACATGGGCAAACAGGGCAGCACTGACCAGGAAGCTCAATATAATCTGTGCAGGGCACAATACAACGAAATTCAGTGCATGTCACTAATCCACCATGGCAGGTACAAGAAACACAAGGATTCTCATCCAAAAACCAACTTGCTCCGCTTCTATATTGACGTTTCTTGTAATCACAACCTAAAGAAGAAAGTGAATGAAAAGAAAGAGAATGCCTAATTTAAGAAAAAAAAAGAACAAAAAAAAAAAAACAGACAACAACAAAATCAAATAGAAACTAGTATCAATCCTCAAACTTAAATAAATGGTGATAGTTATGTTAAATATAATGTATTTAAGTACAAAAAGTGAATATGATATTTAAAATAAGTTATATCTATATATTACTAAAATCTTCATATGTGCTTCTATGTAACCATAACTCATCAAAACTGGTACATTATAGAGAGGTTTTTATGAGACCAATACACTCTCAAGCTGAGGGAATAAAGCAAACCACAGTCCAATTAACAACAAAATAATTTTATGGGAAATTTGTAGTAATGTAGTTTTTTTGTAAAAACAAAGTAGCGTAAGGCAAACTTTTGAAAAACAAAGGATATTATTTTAGTTTAAAGCAGGTATGCAGAAAGTTTTGAATGCCTATGAAGAATGATTGATTGATCTTAATAGCATGTCAATCCATGAAAATATGAATGTGATTTCCTAAATCACATTCATATTTTCATTTGGGTAGTTGTTCAAGAGGTTTTTTTTGCACGCAGTTCTATCGAATACAAATAATTTTTAAACAGATCTATTTGAATCAAAGATGGGAACAAAGAACTGTGTGATAGAAAAAAATGTGAGGTTAAGAGGAAGTCAAGCACATCAGATTTCAAACCTACATCACCTCTGCCTGGATAGTTGAGGCTGTAGAATACTCTGACTGGACCTCTAAAGAGGGACAAGACCTCACTCCTAACAAGTGCCCTGGGTATGACACTAAACTATTTGATGGTGAGGCTCCACTCCAGGAGCTTTCAGGAATTTGGAGTACCCCTTCATTGCCATTACTCCCAGGTTTATGCTGACCTGGAGTGCTAGTACCTGTTAGGGTCTGTAATGAGTCGGTCAGCCGACTAGACACCCCAAAAGCAAGTGGAGGTGGGCAGGTGTGGAAACTGTGATTAGTGGCTGTCTCGTCCATGCCAATATGTGATATGTTTTGTATAGGTGAATTACCAGGCTCTATGTAAAGAGCTGGGATGCTTGGGTGGACACAAGGAAAAAATATTCACAGAGGAGTAGACTCTGTGTGTAGCTATGGCAGTAGGAGAGAGCCAGCTTTATTTTTCATGGAGACATTTCCACTCAGTGAAGGAAATACAAAGCGGTAATCAATTTCAACACAAGGGTCCCATCTTGGGGTCAAATAGAACTGTTCAATAATTTACTTAGGATTTTTATTATTAGTTATTTGAAACTATACAGCTGTGTGCAAATTATTCATATTACATAGGAATACTTGATAAATATAATTAATAATGTTAAATAGCAATACTTAAACCATTTAAATGTGTGCAAACAAATGAATAATATTAAAAAGAATTATTAGGATTAGATAGGAATACTTGAAACCATTTAAATGTGCACAAACAAATGAGCTCTAACAACTCATTTAAAAATGAAGTTATCAACAAACTATATGCTTACATATATAAGATTTGGTATTACATAACTCACAAGGGTTGATATTCCATAAAACATAAACAAACCAACAACTACATCAGTTGATGAAATGTTCAGTATCAAGGTAGACAAGCATAGTAGATTATTCTTATTTGATATAAATCAATAGTAATTGTTTCTTTGCTTTATGACATTATATATTGTGAAAGAAGCCAAACTAATATACAGGGTGGAACAATAAAATTGTCGCCCTAGAAAAGACATGAGTCCATTTCTGTTTAACGAAAACCGGTTTTCTTTTTTTGTTGAAGACCATCTACTAGTTGGCCAGTTGTGTACAAATCCCAAGAGTGATAGGAGCCTTCTATCATGTCTGAAAGTGACACAATGTTCAATGAGCGAGATTGGAGATGTGCTGCTGTACAACTCATGCCCTCTACCAATCCAAGTTATGACAACAGGACCATTGCCAGCACCCTCAAAATGCAAATCTGGATTGCCACGAATAACAGGGATGTGCCCAGGGTGATGAAAACAAAGTTTCCAGCTATGGTTATGGTCTTTGGTGTGGTTTCAAGTGAGGGCCACATCATACCACCTCACATCTTTGAAGTCAGCTTGAAAGTCAACACCAAAGTGTACCTGGATGTGCTGAAGAGTGTGGTGATACCCTGGTACAATCAGGTGGCCGGTGGCAGACCCTGGGTGTGGTAGCAGGACTTAGCACCGGCCCACAAGTCCAAAGAGACCCTGGCTTGGCTTCAGAAGGAGTGCTACGACTTTGTACCCTTCTCTCACTTGCCCCTCTTCTCTCCCGACCTGAACCCGCTGGACTACTTCGTTTGGTCATACATCAAGAACATCACCAACATGACCTCCCACAACACCAAAGCCAGCCTGATTGCCGCCATCCGACAAGTATTCGCCAAGCCCCTGCTGGCGCTTGTGAAAAAGGCATGCTCCCAGTTTCAAATCCATATCGAGGCGGTGATTGAGGCTGAAGGTGGCTACATTGAATAGATGTCAGCTCTACTACATAATCAAGTTACCTGAATTGATATTTTCAATAAAAGTTTTAAAATAAAGCTGTAGTGTTGTTTTCTTTAGGACGACAATTTTATCGTTCCACTCAGTAGATGTCAGCTCTACTACATAATCAAGTTACCTGAATTGATTTTTTCAATAAAAGTTTTAAAATAAAGCTGTAGTGTTGTTTTCTTTAGGATGACAATTTTATCATTCCACTCTGTAAGTCTTTCATAAAAGCAAAGTAGTATAAGGTGAACTTTTGAAAAGTAGACAACACACACGTTATTAATTCATTTTATAATTCATTATAATTATTTGTTAGATCATTTTGCTTGAATCTAATCATTTAATTGATATGATAATAAATGATTACTTCATAATGCTTTTATATCATATGATAATAAATGATTACTTCAGATACAGTCTGATAGTTTTTTATTCTTTAATTTAAAAAAAAATTACCATTTGTACCACTGTTTTTGTATCTAGAGACTGAATTTTTCAGTCTCTCAGTAAAACTGCTACATGAATCTATTAGAACCAACTACTAATCAGATTAGCCATATTTTCTTGATCTATGTGCCTAAGAGAAGCTTTGTCTCTTAACACTATAAATGCTATAACTTGATCAACTATAAATCCAATAATTTGACAACAGATTTACTGTAACGATTTTAATATATTTGACAGCTGATTACTTTAGTTAGATTAATTGATGAGTATTTTGATATTTGGTAATGAACACTCTTTTATAGAATAATTAACTGGTTGATGGGTTTTATGGCATGTCAACCTTTGTTGGGTTATTTTATGCCAAAGTTAGTTTAACAATTATGATCTCCAATTATATACAATACAAAAATGTATCTTCACTATCATTTTAAGCAAGTAAGCACTTCATAACTTCAAACAGATCTATTTGATCCAAATATGCAACCCTATGGGATATTACTGCTCCAGATCTGAGTGGATCCAGGAATAATGGCAATGTGGGGGTGACTCTGCAGTAGATGCAGAATAATTATATATTACCCAACTTAACATAGGTTAATAGAGAACTACTTTGGTCTATAACATTCATTAATCACTGAACTTGCTTAAAAAACACACTATACATATTATAACACTAAATCCAAATTGATTTTCACATAAATATATACAAATTTCTTATTTTCAATCAAATAATAATTTAAAACCTAATGAGATTAACTGTATATAAACTTATTTGGATTTAATAAGGAATTGTTTTAATTCTTTGACAGATATAACATAAATAATTAATCTAACACAATTCTAAGTATAATGTTCAAGTAAGTTATTAAAAATCTTGTGTTTATTTATTTATTTTTGTTTACCTTTACATTGAGGACAGCATTCACCAGGCACATTCTCTTTGAGCAGACAATCCAACGGTGGACAACTTTGTTTTATACACTGGACATTGCCTTCCTGGAATAAGAAGCAGGTAATAAAGATTCAGAAAAGAAATTAAATCATAAAATATTGCATTTTCAGTTGTGATGCTAGTGAATTAATACAAACTTGAGATATTAGATAAGATTTAAAAAAAAAATGAGTGTTTGAAATAAATAGAAGTTATTTTGATGTGTGGAGTAATTAGAGTTTTCTATATTATAATGGAGAGGTGGGAAATAGTGCAATGGTTATCAGCACAGAAACTGAAGCTGAAAAATCAAGCTCAAATTCCAACTAAACTTGATTGCATTAACTTCACACTAATGCTCTTTGGAAAGACACAAGTCCATATCTTCTCCCCTGATCTATGGAGAACATTTTAGAACAGATTGTGCTCTCTCATGTTAGGGTTGTTTTGGTTGGTTGTTTTTTAGTATATCAACCTTTTTCAGGTCATCTAACACTAAATTAAGTCATTTTGATAAAAGTTTGTTTGTTTCAAGGTCTTCATATCTTCAAATACTTCAGTTAAATGAATGTAAAAACAGTTCTAATTCAAACAATTCAGTTTAGCATATGTACACAGTTTAGTTCTATTTGATCCATAGATAGGAACCAATCAGGTGCTACCACTCTAGGCCAGAGTGGACCTGGAAGTGATGGCAATGAAGAGGTACTCTGCATTTCCTAAAGTTCCAGAATTACCAAAGCCTCACCATCAGATTGTATAGTATCATATCCAAAACACTCATTGGGAGAGTTTTACCCCTCTGCAGAGATACAGTCGGTGTATTCTGCAGCCCCAAGCCAACAAGGCCATATCCAGTGGGGATTATTAATAGTGAACAGATTTTATACCAGAACATATTTTTTCTTTCTTTCTCTCTCTCTCTCTCTCACTCTATATATATATATACATAAAAGAGAGCAGAAATAGATCAAGTCATTTTATTAATTTTTTTTTCAAGAATTAACTGATTATGATTCTTTAGAGTGTGTTACACAATAAAATGAAAAAGCATCCTAAAAATGTATTGGTGTATTCTACAGCCCTAGTGGACTGGGTAACTCTTGTGTTAAGACAGCTTTGAATTAAAATCTTCTGGCAGCATGTCATAGGCCAGCATAACAGGAAAAGGCTGATTACTAATGTATCACAAAAAAAGGATTCTTATGGATTACAGGAGTAGGCCTGAGTCCTTTGATAAGGGAGTGCCCATGGTGTTATGGCTAATATGCTAGACTGAGACAATGTAGTGAGTGAGTTCAAACTCCATTCATGCTATGATGTTTACATTCAGACCAATACCCTTGAAAACAGTATAAGAAAAATCAATTGATTTCCATACAAACTTTTATTAACTTTTGTGTAAAAAATATAAACTTCGGAAGCTTTAATTTTTGAATCTATATTGTTGCATTTATTGACCAATCAGCATCTTCTTTTTAAACACCACCCTTTTTTTCTATTTCTTTGAGATGGTAGATGATAATATTTGCATTGCTTTACAAAATATGAAAGATCAAACCCCAAAATAATTTTAAAAAATCTTTCCCCTTCTAGATTAATAAAAATACATTTTTTATCAATTAGAATCATAGATGAATTAATTTGGAGCCTATTTTAATCTTATAAAATGATAAAATAGACTAACCTTAAATATGCAATAGAGATCCATTTCTATGCTACACACATTTTTAAAAATAATTTAGAGTTATTTTTTAACATTTAATACTTTTCAAAATGCATTTAATTTCAACATTGCTTGATTATTTCTGTGGGTAAAAATATAATTTTTTGTTAATCTTTTTGATAGAGCTTGCTCTTGATGATATAAGATTCCTTATTGCTAATTATTAAGCTTGCATTACACATACATATTAAGGTATAGATATACTTTACCTCTACATTTTGATATCTTCGGTGTGCGTGTATCTGTGTTCTTGTATGCATATTATGCCGTCTTATGTTCTAGGGCCAATGCAGTCAGCTCTGGTAGTTGACCGATTCTATTTAAAGTTCTAACGTTAAATGTCGCTATTTATATTGTTTGTTTGCATTTTAGTAGTTTTTGTTGTTTGAGCTCTGTAGCTGATTTTTCGAACACTGAGGCCAGGGCTCCAACCTCAACAGGACGTGTCCCTTTTTTACCCGTGCAAAGACCTCTACATAATGACATACATACAATGAACTTTTACACACACAAAATATATTATCTAGTATTGAAAAAAATGAAAACTGCTATCAAATTTCTTCTTGTTGATTCCATATTGGGACATATTAATGCTTTAACTAATATTACCTTTTCTTACAAGAAAAGAAACTAACTTTTGTTTTTCAACAAACTTTTCACTCAAGTTTAAGAAAAAAAAATTATTGAATTTGTAGAACCATGTTTTATTTAATAATTTACACACTTTTCTGCTACTGTATGAATTTCCTTATCTCGCCAGCAATGAGTTAAATAATACAATACAGTTCTTCTACCATGATGGCTTTGACTTTGAATAGCCCATGAAGGTTGAAATGCCATTAAACAACAAAGAAAATGAGTTTTTTATTGGACTGAGAAAAAAGTTAATAAAAGATATCATAATGATCTGATTTCTGTTTTTTACACTCACGAGGTAAGTTTTCATTATTGATTACTCTTTTATTCTTATAAATATGGCTGGTTGGTTGTTTGGGTTTTATGGCGTATCAACCTTTGTAGGTTATTTAATCTAACAAATATGAACGAAAAATGTAACAATATAATTATGCAATGTTATGTATACAGTGCTTGTGTGCAGTGTATGCTTTAGTTAGGGATAGTTTTTACTTTGATTTCTTCAGAAAAATTAGCTGTACAAAAATAAGCACACTCTTTATATATTTGGTAATAAATAATACCTAATGATATTCACTTCCACATTATAATATTCCATTTGAAATAATAAAATCCTAGTATCTTTGGTTTAGAAGAAAATTAACTCTTTATTTTAAAAAATATTTGCAGTGTACTTATTTATGGGTGACACTGTACGTATATGATGAAAAATTCTGTCATTTGGAACTGTTCAACAATCTTAATTTAAATTTAGTGGTAAACTTTATCAAATATTATGTTGTGCCTTTAATTTGTCACACTTATACCATCACCACTCTCTCGCTCTCTCTCACTTCTTTTTCTTCTCTGTTTCTTTTAACTAATTTTTCGTTCTGTCTTTCTCTTCCTTCAGTCATCTTCAGATTTTACCTTGGTTTATTTTGCCTTGTGGTTTCATGAAGCCTATTGAAATATAAGTTACAGGTGTGATTATCATGGGGAAATGAATCTATAGTTAAACAGGACACTTGATGTTTTATTTTCTTAGAGACTATTAGAAAGGAAGAATATGAGAGTTGCAAGTCACTTGAGATAAAGGTAATATATTTTGCACTCAAGGGACATGGTAGTTTTAGGAAAACTTAAGGGTAGTTTTTAGGCATTTGTTTCTTCAAGAGTTCTCTTTAACTCCCCTGTCTTCTTCAATGTAACTACTTGTTGGATAGCCATCTTTTTCTTTTTTAGTCACTCCATGTTGTCTCTGACTGTTTCATCTTCTTCTTCACTGCACCATGCTGTTCCATTTTTTAACTGGCTGTTCTTTATGAATTAACAAAGTCTCTTTACTTGTGTACACACTCTTTTTATTTATCTTAAACATCTCAATGACATAATCAGTTTATATAACAACCAGGAATTAGCCATTGGACCGTTGATGGAAATTAGGACCACACAATTCAGTGCCTCTTGGCTAACTAATTCAAAGTTAAAATCTAATTTCTAAATTCTAGTAACATGACTTTACAATCCTCCAATAAGGATCTAGCTTTCAACTAGCCTTAAAGTTTATTACTTGTCACTCACACTGAGTTGATCTCAGCTAAACATTAAGTTTCCACTTTTGAGTACAATGATTTAAATCTTTTAAAAATAATACCCTTCATGCCAAATAAAAGATACAGCCAATCTATTATTTAACATTCTGACTCATGCCTTCTCCTTTTGAGCTCTCTAGTCTACTACTTTATCATAGACCAAATCTGTAAACCTCAATCTAACCTAACCTTTTTCTTTTATGCCACACGGTTCCCTTCAGATACCTATTCTGAATTTTGAAATATAAACATCTTTGTTTATAGTATCATCAATCAACAAGCAACCTTAACATGTCTGTCTACTATTTCATTAAACAATTTCTTCACATGTCTGCCGACTATTTCATTAAACAAAGTTTCAAAAAATGGCTGCCAGATGTCTCACATTATAACACGATCATGCTACACACTTAAAAACAATTATGTAGTAAAATTGTTGAAAATGACGTGAAAAGTAGCAGTAAAAAAAAAAATCAAAGTAAAAATGAAAATTGTTTCAACTTACAATACAAGTGCAAGTACGGCAATTGTCTGGTTTTACTGTCTGTCCAGCCCGCAAAAACTGTCCTTCAAAAGTGCAATGGTCACAACTTGGACAGCAGTTTTCTATGTAGGGATGAGTACAACTAGCAGGGTTACAGTAGGATGGAATTGTACAGTTCACATGACCTGACTGTCAGAGAATAAAACAAAAGAAGAAAGTCTTTGAATCATTACTGTTCCCTTTTTTGGGCTTCTTGAGAAGAGCCTAAGAAGAATGGATCAGTTGAAACTTTGTGACAACAACATCAAGAATACAAAAGGTTCAACAGTCTGAATACTTTCTTGTATGAGGATGTGAAGGTTTCAACTGACTAAAAAAAAAGCTTCCACTAGCATTTTTATCTTGATTGTTTTTATCAACATTTTGATCAGTGTACCATTGAGCCATCATTAGTTGTATGTAATATTAACTTTTGATATGTTCTACTGCCATACAGAATTCATATATCACTTGACATTACTTATATACTGCAAATATTAGAGTGACCTCCCTTGGCTTTAACTGTTATGGTTAAAAACATGCTGTTAAAAGGCCATGAGAATCATTTTTCATTGATTTGTTCTATGAATATAGTAGCAGCAGTAGGTGTATGGGTTTAGGAATAAGGTAAAATTTTGAACAAAACCATTTATACTTGAAATTGTTCAGATCATCGAACCTTTTTTTTATATAGTTGATGTTATAAGCACCATGTTTCATCTGAGATAAAAAGAGAAACTACCTCTTCTTCCTTAAAAGAGATAAATTCTTTTTTTTTCTCTCAGATTACATGCCTAATATAGATTGAAGAATGAATCAGCTGGAATATTATGTTAACAATATCAATAATATGAAGAAAAGGTTCAACTGTTCAAACAATTTCTATTATGTTACTGACTCTTCTAAAAGTTATGAACAATGTTTATAAAACCATTTATTTCATTAAAAGGTCATATATCAATTGTTTTCTCACATATTCTGTGTCCTTCCTATTAGATATCAAAACTTTTAATTACCAACTTTTTTACCTATGGTGTCACTTTGTTGTCTCTTAATTTTTACTTTTATTTTATGAAAGAACAATTCAAATATTAAATACCTACAAACACAACCGAGAAGAGTCACTAACATATGAGAAATTATTCGTACAAATGAATCTCTTCTTTATATTCTTGATGGTATTAACACAATATTTCAGCTGAAAAAGAGAAACTGCCTCTTCTTTCTTAGAAGAAGCAGTTTCTTTTCTTTTTTTCCTTTCAGATTATACACTTGATAAAGGCTGAAAAATGGATCAGCTGAAATGTGTCTTAATACCATCAATAATTTCAGTCAAGTAATAATTACATCATCAATGTACACCCTTCAGTGAATACTTACATGGCAAACACATTCACTACATGAATTCCTTGGATCAATAAAGGTTTCTCCTTCATTATAGATCTGGCTTTGATAGTTGCAGACTAGATAAAAGAGAAAAAAAAAAAGAAAACAGTTCTATTTGTTATTCTTTTTTTCTAGAAATTGTATCAGCAAATTTAACAATTCAATTTCAAATTATTCAAAAATATATTGTTTAACTTTTTATAGCATTTAATTTATCATGGATTTACAAATCATGAATTTGTTAATACAAAGAAAAATGATTTAATTACAAGGAAATATTGATATGAAATTCTTTTTCTTCTGGTAACAAAATTTTTTCAAAGGAATATTACAATAAAGAGGTATTTTCTGTTTTCTTTTAAAAAGAAAGTTTAATTAAGTATTATGAGTATCAATTAAGTATTACCTCATTACCAATGTTGTAATGCTTAATTTAGAACAAGAACAAAAGTATGGGTACCCAGCAAGAATCTAATTCACAAACAATGGTCTCCTAATCTAGCTTGTTAACCATTGCACACTGAAAGTGCTCTACACAACAAATTTAACTCACCGTATCCACTCACTCTTCATATGTATTACTACTTCAGTTCTATAATTTACCTGACTAGTCCAGGTTCGTAGCATAGTATTTTACTAAGGTGAGTTAAAAGTTTTGTAGTATTTTAGTACATGCTAGTTTACTGTATTTATATCACATGACTGAAGCAGGTTTGTTTTGGTTTCTTTGTTTAATGGCATATCAACCTTTCTGAGTTATCTAATGCCAAAGGCATCTTTGTAGAAGAGCTGTAATGATACTATTTAACCTACTTCTCCAGGAGTTCATAACTTTTCTAATGATATTAGTCTGAAAGTGAACATAATAGTGTAACTGGAGTTTGAATTCACTTACTTCAAGGCCATAGTCCAAGAAAAGTTTTAGTCGAATTTTAATTTACACATAGAATTCAACTGTTAAAAAAAAAAATACTTAACATTTTAATGTTTGTCAAAAAATTATACTTTTGTAGCATGGTATGCAAATGAGACATCTGAATAAATAGAGCAAACCTCAGGCACTCAGCACCGGGAAATCACGAAACTTGACACACAATTTCCAAGACACATCAATGGCATCATCAATAGGATGTCTGACCACACTTGATGATCCTGTGTATGTGGATAAGATAGTTTGAGGCGCTAGTCACAGTAAAGAAACTAAGAGACAGACAAAGTGAAGGGGAGCAAAATGAAATTACTAACATGTTCCTCACAACAGCTGGGATTGAAGCAATTCCAGAAAATTTCAATAATGACCTACCCAAGAAATCTAGAAGTGCTGACTTTCAAAGAAATTGGTGAGGTAATAATAAGGAATATCAGACCAAAGAAAAAGTTAGTCATCACTGAAAGAACGAAGTTTCTGGAAACAAGACAGCATCCTGATGAGTTAATTGTACAATTCATACACTATTTGAAAGAAAGAGCTAGATATTGCGAATTTGAAAGGCATGGCACTGGTGAAATGACCACAGAAGATGAATTGATCATACTATGCTTGATAGAAGGTATGCATGACCTGACTTTTAAATGTAAGTTATTGGAAATGCTTCAAAAGTGTTAATTTAACAGTAGAAATATGTATAGAGTTAGTGCAGCAACTGGAATTAATAAAAAAGTATAACCAACAACTGAACGAAGGAGAAGCAAAATTCAATGCAAATACTGTGGCAAACAGTAAGTCAGGGAAAAAATAATTGCCCAGCCTTTGATAAGATATGAAAAAAAAAAGATCACACCTCGAAGGTGTGCAGATACAAAAAAAAGTTGATGAACTTAAAAACACAAAAGTGGATAGAAGAATAATTTTCACACTAAACACACCAACAAAAACTAGAGAAAAGGTAAAAATAAATGGGAAATACTTCCATATGCAATTAGATACTGGCTCTGACATAACACTTATTCCAGTGAGCTTTTGGCAGGATTTAGGAAAGCCTAGGCTTAAAAAGTCAACCTTGCAACTGAAACAAATGGATGGTACCATAATTAAAATATTAGGCACCTTTGAAGGTATGTTTGAAACTAAGAATTGCTTTGAGATTATACCTATTACAGTCATGGCATGTACTAAAGACCATGGACTGCAAGATATAGATCTATTAAAAGTTGACTCAGTGAAATTAGTTAATCCTATGGAGTTGGGAGAACAAGAAATAGGATTACTTAAGGGATATAAAGCAAGCATTCGCTTGAAAGAGAACAACCATCCTAGATATATCCAAGCAAGATGATTACTCATTTTACCTATTGTAGTGTCAAAGCTAAAAAAATGATTCAGCAGGGTATTTTGGAAAAGGTCACTCATGGGGGAAATGATTAGGCATCACCAATAAAGTTGTTGGTGACCTTAGTCGAGGGTAACCTGAAGGCTCCCTTTTCAATAGCTACTATACCAAGGTGTAGGGGAGGGCACTACTCCATTCCCTGGATTGTTCCACTTTACTCTTGATCCCTGCCTTATAATGCTGAGTGTTAAGCAAGGCAGCGACAAGTACCCTGGTCTCCCAGAACATTGGTGAACACTCTACTCATTAAGTCGATGGCCCGGTCGGCATCACCAATAGTCACCATTAAAAAGATTGATGGGGATATTAGAATATGTGGTGACTACAAAATTGGCATTAATCATCAGTGTTCAGATTCATTTCCCTTAGCGAATACTGAAACCGCCAGTCACAAAATGGCAAATATAAAACATTTTGCGAAAATCGATTTAAACTCAGCCTACTACCAGATCAAAATAGATGACAAATTTAAAGAAATTATCACACTGAACACACCTATGGGATTATTGAGATGGTCTCACTTGCCGATGGGAATTAGAACTGCTAGTCATATTTTTCAAAGAGCCATTGAGCAATTCTTATCAGGAAAAGTGGACAACATAATAATATATCAAAATGATTGGAGCCAGCACCAAAGAGAAAACCAGAACAAGTCCTATGGAGATTAAAACAGGCAGGTATGACAATAAATAGAGACCAATGTAAATTAGACTATAAGAATATCTTATCTAGGATATCAAATATCTAGAGAAGGAATATCTCCTGACAAAAGGCTAACCAACAAAACTGCGTAAATGGAAAAGCCCACGAACAGGAAAGAATTGGAATCCTTCTTAGGAGTAATTAATTTCCACAGCAGATATCTTCCTAGATATAGTGAGCTTATTGAACCATTTGTTGAAATACATAAAAAAACATAGAATTTACATGGACACAGAAGTGAAATAAGGCTTTCAAAGCATTAAAGAAGGCCTTGACAAGTAAACTGGTAATAAAAATTTTTGAACCTAAAAAAGAGGTTACCTTAACAACTGACGCAAGTGAATGTGCCATAGCAGCTGTTATATCTCAAGAGGGTTATCTAATCATGTATCTGTCCAGAAAGCTCTCGTTGGCAGAATGCAATTATTTTGACATTGAAAAGGAAGCATTAGCCATAGTTTGGAGTATGGAGAGAGCACAGAATTTATTGTTGGGCAAAAAGTGCCTCTTAAAATCAAACCATAAGCCCCTGGAATTCTTATTCAATCCGAGGAAGGAGTTACCCAGAGTAATATTGTCAAGTATTTTAAGGTGGGCTATCAAAATCATGGCATTTGATTTTGACATTATATATGTTAAAGGAAACACTATCCCACACGTGGACGCATTATTTAGGCTAAGATTTCAAAGTGAAAAGGAAGAGGAACATGAAAATTTGGAGGATAGAATTATACAATGGGTGGAGACGGATGTACTATCTCACAAAACACTCAGTAGAGAAACCCAACAAGACCCGATACTAAGTGGAATACTTGAATGCATAAGAAAGAATGTATGGAGTAACTGTATTATTGCGGAGAGATCTTTCAAAGAAGCACGACATAAGTTAATGGTAGATAGGGGCATTATATATAATGCAGATGCAATAGTGCCGCCCCAAATTTTAAAGAAAGACATAATTAAAAGTGTGCATGACAATATTCATGACTGAGTTGCTGTGATGTAAAGAAGATTAAGATTACAGGGTTGGTGGCTGTGCTATTGTAAAGATGTTGAGGAACATATAAGAAGATGCCCTAAATGTATGGAGATCAAAACATTTAAACAAACCAAAATACATATGTGACCCAAAGAGGGGGCGCCATGGACAAGGGTCCATATGGACCATGCACATATCCAAAACACTGGATTCCTTCTCAGGTTGACCGGAAGAAATAAAAGTGGGAGATAGGAAAGCTACTACTGTAAGACATATTTTGAGAACAATATTTGCAAGAAAGGGAGTACCTAAGACCATAGTCACAGACAACGCACCGGAATTCTGTGATGAAAGTTTAGTGTCGTGGTTAAGGAAAATAGGGTGTATGCCATACAAAACATTCCCATACCACCCTCAGTCAAACGGCATAGCGGAAAGGATGGTCCAAACTGTAAAAATGAGTTTATAGGCATTTTCACCTTTCAACCAGAATATTGAGGCATACATCCCTAATTTACTCTTGAGTTATTGAATAGTTCCTCATGCGGATAAAAAGTAAAGCCCTTCAGCATTAATGGGTAGACAAATTAGAGCCCCAATAACCATGTCATTTGCCACTGAGGAGAAAGTTTGGTATAAAAGAAATAAGAAGGCAGAGCCAGAGAGAGCAAAGTTCATTCTACAAAAAGGACAGAACATGGCTGTACTAGAAAAAAAGGGCAGCCACCAGGAAATCACGAGGCTTGACATGTGATTTCCAAAGCACAACTATGCTAAGTATATGTTTAGCAATATGTTAGGAATGTTTTAAAGCCTTATTTTCCCATCAGTCCTTTGAATTGGTAACTTTGTAAAGTACAGATCCTGTTCTATAAGAAACAACAATAAAATCAACATTTTAAATTTTGTTAAAAATAATGTAATGTGTCATATATATTTTTAAGCACAATGTCAGGCATGTTTAAAGTCTCATACCGCTGACAATAAATAAAAATAAAAAGATAGACATATCAAAGTTAATGTTTTAATAGTTTTTAAAAAATAAAAAAAAATAAAAAAACAGTTTGGATATTTTGACTGATTATACCAAATATTCATTTCTTTGTTCACTGACCTGTACAAACAGGACAACAATTGCCTTTAACAGAAACTGGTTTTTTGCAAAGTGGGCGAGGGCAGACCTTTCTCCGACATGCTACATTCCCATTCTACAAGACAAGAAAAATGTATAAGACTAAAATCCTTATTTTCATTTTGCATTTTACTCATTTGAATATAATTAAGATATGCACATTTAATCCAAAGATAAAATAAAGAAAGAGAAAATTGTATTGACTGTGAGAAAGAAAACAAATAGGAAGTTTATATTACATATGATATACTGGGTCCTTAATGCACAGATTGACACAGGTAGGATATCTATATGTTAACATTAAAGGTATTTATTAGTAGGTTTTAATAGCATACCAACCTTCATTTGTTATTTAATGCCAAAGCCATCTTTGTAGAAGAACAGCAGTGATACTATTTAACCCACAGTTGGGGGCATAAGGGGGTTCATGTGGAGGTGCCCGTGGTGTAATGGTTATCATTGTAGGAAATGGACACGGTGATTCGAGTTCAAATCCTGGACGAGACTGATGGCATTTCATATAGCACTAATACCCTTCGGAAAGGTATGAATCCAATTACTCTCCCTCCAGCTATGGGTAAATAGAAGGGCAGACTGGGTTCTTCAGCCTCGGTGAGGCAACTAGTCTAGGAGAAGGAAAACTCTGAATTCAAACCTGTAAACTCCACTTAAAAATTGACTTTGTGTCATATCCTGTCCGAGCGAAGGGGTTGGTAAATATGATAAGGGGGTTCATACCTTTCCCAAAAGTATTAGTTTGAAAGTGAAAATAATAATGAGACTGGAGTTTGAACTTGCTTTGAGGCTGCAATCCAGCACTTTAGCCATTAAGCCATGAGGATTCCCCCCACTCACTAGTTTTATTTCATCTTATTATTGTTGCTTTTTATCACCAGATTTTTAGATCATAAACTTTTAATTATTACTATTATTCTATTACTAGTTTTAGTTGTTTCTGTTGATACACATTTCATTACTATTATTATTTTACTATTTTTTTATGATTAGTTTTTCTCCATCCATTTATTGCTGCTTTTTTTTTATTATTACAGCATTGGAGACTTGAACTTGCACCTTTGGTAGTGCATCTTTCATGGACATCATTTTAACAATTTCAGCCATAAATTTCAGCCAAATAATTAAGCAGAGCACAAATCTAATTTCATTTTGTCATCCAGAATGTTAGGAATAATAGTAACAATCATGAAAACAAAATGAAATACACTTAGATAATTGGAAGTAAATAATGGAGTAAAATCCAACAACATAGTGAAAAAATTGATAAGGTAATCCAAGCAGAAGGAGAGATTTATTGAGAAACATAGTCAACACTATAGCATTTCAATTCTAATGAACTATCATCATGACTGGAAGGGGTGATATTAGTGATGTTAAATCAACAATGGATGTTTAAAAAATTATGGGAAAAAGCTATATATTAGGAAAAGTTGACCATTTTATCAGTAAACCAGTATCTGTTTTTAGAATTGTCATGTGATTTTGGGGGAATATTATGTAGAATTTGTATATTCCATTTGTTCAAGAATTGCAACAGTAGAAGAGGAATTTGAATAAAAACCAAAAAAATTTCAAATGATGTGCATATATTTTTTACACAGATTACTTAACAAAAAAGAAAAAAGAGAACATGTATTAATTGATCCAATAACAAATCATACCTGAAACTGTATCAATATTTATAAATACGGTGTCCGTCACAAAGCCAAATCGGTGGAAATTGAAATTAGAAAGATCATCTTGCACCAATCTCCCAAATGAGAAGAGCTTCATCATCATCATCAAAGTCTGCTAACAGTATGGATTCCTTTGACTATCTCTTGCCATTTATCCCTTTCAACCAACACTTTTGATGAGTCCTGTAGATGGCACCCAGTTTCCACTGGGGTGCTGATGAGTGTAAGTTTTTGCTAGTCAGCCAACACTGGTGTGTCCATAAGTAGGAGTCCATAGGAAAACATTTTATGAGTTTGTCTACTTCTCCAGCAGTGCCAAGCATGTCTTGTTTGTCTCATGTGGATGATTTGTAAGATAGGAGGTAAGTGACCATACAACTGCTGTTTTGTAGGGTGCTGCATCAAGGATTTGTTCAAAACAGCATTCAGCATCTTTGTGTACCATAAATTGCAGCATACAAGTCGATCTGGTATATAAGTTGATCTCAAGATTTTTAGCTCAAAATTCTGTTACAGCTATACCAGCAGTATAGGTCAACCCATAAACATACAGTGGGCTACTGGTAGAATCAAGGTTTTAATCATCAATAAAGTAGCATTCAAGTAACCTTTATTTAAAATGTTGTTAAATACAGTAATAATGCCCATGTGTGTTTATTCAATAAACCACAATTATGGCTCATTAAAATGTTATTACTACAGTAGTGTATGGTGTACATAAATTTTCTCAGAAATTAGAATTATGTCAGCCATAAATGAAATATGCAAATCTTACACATCTTATATACATATGAATTCACAAACTATTGTGCTATCATGAAATTGCACAGATAAACAACATATTGTAGTTGTCTGTCTGGCCAACTGGATGCTGTGACATTCCAGTTAGTGTTTACAGTCAGTTCGTTAGCTGTTGGAAACGGTGTGTGACATAACATTAATACTTAGTTTATATAACAGTTTTATTATTTTATATCAATCTCTGTGTTAATTTGTTAAATATGGTTACTAAAGATGAGTTTAAGTTAGGAATGTTTGTGGTAATTTGCTGGAGTTATAGTAAGTGGTGTATATCAATTTTTAGGAGTACTGTTCTACTAGTTGATCACTCTGTGGCAAAGGTTAGGATTTAAGCCCTGCTGTACAAATCAATCCCTAGTTTTGTAGAGATTTTTTCAGGTTTAGCAAAGTCAACTTGTACACCGCAATTTACAGTAGTTCCCATCTAGTTTTTTTCCAAACATTTCATTAGTATTCAAAATCTGTGTTTTTCTGAACACTCATCATTGACACTAGTGGTAAATAGACAACTCTGATGCAAGTTAATAACGAAAATTATATTTATATGAAATGAATTTTGTCTTTGCAGAAAAAGCAAGGCACATAGATGTTATAGAAAGATACATTTTTTTAGTTTATATTATATTGTAAATTTTTCTTTTATCACAAAAAAAAAATAGTAACTTTTTTTCCCCCATTTAATTCAATAATGATAACAAAAACATAAGGCATAGAAAAAGTGAGATACAATAAGTAAACACAAGTTTTTAAAAATCCTTGAGAAAAAGAGCAAAGCACAATGAAAGCCAGATGCAAAAATTTTAGAAAAAAAGAAAAGACAATTTAAACACAAAAAATCAAATCAATAATAAATGCCAGAGAGCTGAAAAATTTTTTGGAACATGAAGGTGAAAATGATACCAATTGTAGTTGGTGTGCTTGGAATGATCCCCAAGGGCTTGGAAAGGAGATCAGAGGAAGAATCACAATCATTTAAACCAAAGCATTGTTAAAATTAGCTAGAGTACTTAGAAGAGTCCTGAAGACTTAAGATTACTTGCTGTCACTCAAACTCCAGTGAAAGATTACCAGTGAAAGCTGGTGTGAAAAATGCACAAGAAGTGAAGAAGAAAAAAAATAAAATAATAATAATAATAGTAGTAGTAATAATAATAATAATAATTATTATTATTATTTTTTTGTTTTTATTTTTTTTTATTTAAACTTATCTTAAGTATCTTATTCAAATTTCTTAGATGAAGAGAATTCTCAAGTTCTTTCTGATAAAAGAGTGTTGTGAACGATTATATCCTATTTTAATGGAACAGGCTGTCATTTATACAGACAGATAAATGGCTATGAGATTAGATTAAAGATAAATTTCAGATCTTATCAGTGACCAGTTCTGAGTTAAAGAATAAGTTATTACAGTTTTTGGTTCTAAAGTGAGTTAACCAAACTCAGATTAAGATATGACCTACAGCAGAATACTATAAATCCAGTTGAACACAAGTTTAGAATATACTCTATAATACAAGTAGACTATCCTTTCACATAAGAGTGAATACATCTTCATCGTTTACTAAATATCTGTTTACCCTACTCCTCTACCACAAGTAGGATGTGTCACAAGGTCAATTTTTAACAAAATCTAGCAGGTTTGATTGCCATACAAAGTTTAAAGTTCTTAGTCTACCCTAATATTTACCCATAGCTAAAGGGAGAATAGTTGGATGCATTATATTCCTAAGAGTATTAACGCCATGTGAAAAGCAACCAACCTTATCTAGGATTTGAACTTGTTCATTTCCTACAATAACCATTATACCGTGAGTGCCTCCAGCATTTACTATATACAACACCTATCTGTTCGTCATTATATATTTATTTAAAATACATGTGCAATGAACAGCTTCATACTGATAAAGAACAGAAGTGAAATAATGCAAGTGCTCATTATTTGTACTTGTCTTTAATCTAAGAATTAATTTTTTATTTATTGCGGACTTTTTGTCCTCATCTTGGTATTTTTTTTTTGTGTTGTTTCTTCTTTCACTACGTTTCAGCCAAATTTCACCTCTGGCCTTCTTCAGGTGATTTACTGCGACCTCGGATAGGAATGCTGAGTCTTGTAACCGTATCCCCAGTAATTACTGCCTTCCATAGTTGTTGTCTATCGCACCACGTTTTTGACCAAGTAAACCTCTGGCCGGCTTGACTCAACGCCTCTATCCGCTGCGCCACGGGCCCCGAAGGGCGATCAAGGATGGATTTTTTGGTCTTATAAATCCTTATCTGGTCTTCCAGAGTCGGGTCCGTACCGAATTTTTGTACTTGTCTTTAATTGGAAAAAAAAAAAAATTAATCCTCTGCTCATTATTTATATGAGTTTAAAATGAGATTATTGAATGTTGATAACATTCACTCATGCGCAATGGCATTTTGATTGATGACATCATAACTCAATAGGTCAACTGCAGCCAGCTGACCAAGGTTCTGTGGCTGGAGTCATCTATTAATATGTCCCATAGAGGTGCCTGTGGTGTAATAGTTATCGTAGTAGGAAATGGACATGGCGACACGAATTCAAATCCTGGATGAAACTGATTGCATTTCACATAGCACTAATACCCTTGGGAAAGGTATGAATCCAATAATTCTCCCTCTAGCTATGGGTAAATAGTAGGGCAGACTAGGTTCTTCAACCTTGGTGAGGCAACTAGTCTAGGAGAAGGAAAACTCTGAATTCAAACCTGTAAACTCCGCTTAAAAATTGACTTTGTGTCATATCCTGCCCGAGCGGAGGGGTTGGTAAATATGTACTAATATGTCCCATGCGACTGCCTTTGGGAATCTTTGGCTTTTTAAGTTTGCTGCAATAAAGAAACACATTAGAATATCTTTCTTGATACACATCACAATGTATTTAATATATTATTTCCAAGGAGCCTAACCTAACAGTAATTTACAACTTTT
Source organism: Sepioteuthis lessoniana (assembly GCA_963585895.1). Lineage (NCBI taxonomy): Eukaryota > Metazoa > Mollusca > Cephalopoda > Myopsida > Loliginidae > Sepioteuthis > Sepioteuthis lessoniana. The sequence continues at coordinate 40,135,908 of OY757921.1, read as the reverse complement.
TACAAAATAAAAATTATCATGGGATTTGCAATCTTTCAAATCCAGAGTCAGAAGCAAAGACAAAAATTTCTATAGACATGCAACTCTGTTCAAAGTACTTTTATTCCAATTTATAAGAAGCTTTATTCATGATATAATTACCATTATTCAAGATTTGTGCTGTCACTGATTGATTGATTTTAATGGCATGTTAACACATCCAGGGTTATTTCATGCCTAGAGATTAGGGAATTACATACATTGTACATTTACATTTTTTGTGTAGTTTCTTAAGCTTCTTTGCATACTGTTATATGTAAAGTATTTTATCTAATACTAATAATTTTCAAACCGATCTATTTGACACATAGACAGAGTCCTAACAGAGTGGACCTGGGAGTAATGGCAATGAAGAGATTCTCCACACTCCCCAGAGCTCAAGAACTGGAATCTCAACAGATGCAATGCAACGTCATACCCAGAACACCCATGGGGGGGGTCTTATACTCTCTGCAAGGGGTACAGTCACAGTATTCTCAGCCTTGCCACCATGTAAGACAGTTATAGGAGAGGGATTTTCCAAAGTGTTCATTTGCACACTCTTCTCTATCAGACTTTACAGCAAGCAGTTGATAAGATTTCTGGTGATGAGAGAGTGCAAGAATTGGATTCATGCCTTCCAGAAAGGTATTAGTGTAAATAGAACATAAATAGCTTCAACTTGAATTTGGCTTGCCTATTTCCTTTTTCATGCTGGTACCTATAATGTCACCCACTCTTCCAAAAAATAAGCAAACAAATTAACAAATAAAAAAATGTTCTTTTATCACTTCAAATAAGTCTGTGAAAATGGCAGGGTTCATTCTTTTCAATGTCTCAGTGAATAATAACATGCAAAGCAGCGTTAATAGAACACAAGTCACACATACAATACAAGGGCAGTCCAGAAAGTATCCAGAGATTTTGGTTTGGTTTCTTTGTTTAATGGCATATCAACCTTTGTAGGTTATTTAATATCAAATCTATTCTCCTAGAAGAACAGTAGTGGTACTATTTAACCCATAGCTGGGAGGATAAGGGGGTTCATACCTTTCCCAAGGGTATTTGCCCGAAAGTGAACGTAATAGCGCGACTGGAGTACAAACTCGCTTACTACGATTCCGCAGTCCATCGCTTTAACCATTACACCACGAGGACACCCCACCAGAAATTTTAAATATGTATTTACTAATTGCTTCACACAAGCAGGAAGTAATACAAAGTGAATTTTTAAGTGGAGTTTAACAGGTTTGAATTTTAGATAGATTTTAAATAACTCAAAAATCAGTTGTGAAGCTTTAATATAACTTGGCAACCAATCAGAGGTGACCTTACTACACAAGTATGAACTGACACTCTCCTACAGAGTAACTCAGTCAGCAGTGGGACACCACTGAGTAAGTTTGTGCACTGTGTGACCATATTGCAATTTTTTTTAAAGTTGAAATAGGCAAAAATTAGGTAAAAATCGTACATGATAGTAATAAGAAGTATCTCATAGGTTAATAAAGACATTAGGTTTATAAGTCCCAAAAATTCACAAGTGCCCAGCAGGACACATGGCATAATGGATATAGGTGTTTGGTTAAAAGTGCTTTTAAGTGAAATCATGTGGAATTTGCAGGTTCAATCCCAACTACAGGTAAATAACAAGGAATATTTATAATAGCTTAACACTTGTACCTGGTTAGGGTTAATGGAATTAGAACAGTCTACTCCTATAGATTAAATAAAAGGTTTGATTCAAAGTTCTGTGTAGGCTTCCAAGTTCAACATGAAACACTAGAAGAAAGCTGAAGGATGCATCAACCAAAATGATGTAAATATAACAATAAAGATGAAGACAATAGTCTGAATACACTAAATGATAAAAATTATCAAACTTAATCTCAGAAACTTAGACAAATTGATGATGATGGCCCTATTGACTTATGAAAACCTTTGTCGAGGGTAATGTTAAATCACTGGATCCTTTCTAGTTATATTTCATACATATTATTATGGTGATATACTCCATGACATCACTGCATGGACCCTCCCTCACACTATAAGTAGTGACTAGCTCAATAAATTAAGCGAGTCTAGTCAGTGACAAGTAACCATTACTGTCTGTATTTACATAAATATATACAGCTGTAAACCTAACATCTCTTTGTGTTATTCATTTCTGGCCTTTCAAGACCACAATGCTTATAGAATGAATAAGTAAAAAAGTGTTAACTTGCATTTGGGCAAAAAGCATGCAGCAATAAATAACCATTTTCTTCAATTCCAAGTTTTTTAAAGATTTTGTCAGCAATTCAAGACCATCATGCACAATTCATGGAACCACCATCAGTGTGGGAATTTCAAGATGTACGAACCTTACAGGTGCACAGCCTACAGGAATCAACAGGGTCTGTGAAGTTGTCAGAGTGGGCTATCTGTTGTCCATTATATGTACAATTTGAACAACCCTCAATTGATTCATCTGTACAGGAAGTAGGCAGCATAGGACAAAGATCTTGTTCACATTCATAGGAACCATTCTGTTTGGAAACATCATATCACAACTGTACACATACAAATACACATACAGTAAACAGAAAATGGACATTCAAAGCACAATCCTCCAACTAGACAGATAATCAAAACAGCTTACATACAAATATACATACATAGAGTATTTAATTATTATAATCCTTCACCCTTTGACAAATAAATCTGCCAAATTCATTATAATGTTTCATCCTCTAATAAATAAATATAAGTAAGTAAAGTTAGCGACCATAGTCGAGGGTGACCCGAAGGCTCCCTTTTCGATAGCTACTACACCAAGGTGTAGGGGAGGGCGCTACTCCATTCCCAGATTTGCTCCACTTTACCCTTGAACCGTACCTTATAATGCTGAGTGTTAAGCAAGGTGGTATCAAGTTCCATTTTTAAAGTCTTTGGTATGACTCAACCTGGGATTGAACCCAGGTCTCCCGGGCCATTGGCGAACACTCTAACCGCTGGGCCAACTACAACAAATATATTATAATGTTAATGTCCTCTAATGAATGGAATATTATTAAATTCTATAATGCCCTCTAATAAATACAATATTCCATTAAAATGATTATAATTCTAACGCCCTGTAATAAATATAATAAATAAATATTCCACTAAATCTATTATAATTTAAATGCTCTCTAATAAATATTCCACTAAATTATGATGTTAATGCCTTCAAACAAATAGTTATAATAAACATTCCACTAAATTTATTATAATGTTAATACCCTATAAAAAATATAGTAAATATTCTGCCAAATTTATTATTAATTATCTCTAATAAATATAATAAATATGCTTCTAAATTTATTATACTGTTAATGCCTTCTAATAAATATAATAAATATGCTACTAAATTTATTATACTGTTAATGCCTTCTAATAAATATAATAAATATGCTACTAAATTTATTATACTGTTAATGCCTTCTAATAAATATAATAAATATGCTACTAAATTTATTATACTGTTAATGCCTTCTAATAAATATAATAAATATGCTACTAAATATATTATACTGTTAATGCCTTCTAATAAATATAATAAATATGCTTCTAAATTTATTATACTGTTAATGCCTTCTAATAAATATAATAAATATGCTACTAAATTTATTATAATGTTAATGCCTTCTAATAAATATAATAAATATGCTACTAAATTTATTATACTGTTAATGCCTTCTAATAAATATAATAAATATGCTACTAAATTTATTATACTGTTAATGCCTTCTAATAAATATAATAAATATGCTACTAAATTTATTATACTGTTAATGCCTTCTAATAAATATAATAAATATGCTACTAAATTTATTATACTGTTAATGCCTTCTAATAAATATAATAAATATGCTTCTAAATTTATTATACTGTTAATGCCTTCTAATAAATATAATAAATATGCTTCTAAATTTATTATAATGTTAATGCCTTCTAATAAATATAATAAATATGCTTCTAAATTTATTATACTGTTAATGCCTTCTAATAAATATAATAAATATGCTACTAAATTTATTATACTGTTAATGCCTTCTAATAAATATAATAAATATGCTTCTAAATTTATTATACTGTTAATGCCTTCTAATAAATATAATAAATATGCTTCTAAATTTATTATACTGTTAATGCCTTCTAATAAATATAATAAATATGCTTCTAAATTTATTATACTGTTAATGCCTTCTAATAAATATAATAAATATGCTTCTAAATTTATTATACTGTTAATGCCCTCTAATAAATATGCTTCTAAATTTATTAAAATGTTAATGCACTCTAATAAATATGAATATTCCACCAAATTTATTGTAATGTTAATGTCTTTTGATAATTAAATATAATAAATAAATACTCCACCATATTTTGGTTTTTATATCATATTTTTCTTTCATTCTGTCAGACATATTCTTCACATATTTATTCAAATACACATACAATAAACAGAAAATATATATACAATGCACAACCCCCCAGCAGTTAATCCAAAGAATTCACAGACAAATTCTCTCTCTCTCTCACACACACACACACACACACACACACACATACACACACACACACACAGAGTAGGTTTTTTTTCCTCTCATGATACAAACCCAAAACATTTTCTTAAGATGTAAAGAAAAAAAGATTTCTACAATCAAACTTGAATATGTCTTCATTAGATTATTTCAACCTTTTGAACCTTTAGCCTCCTGCTCTTCAGATACGCTATAGCTAAACTAACAAAATTCACAACAAAAAAAGAAAAGAAAATGTAATCAAACAAATTGTATTCAAGGCAGATTTTTTTGTTTAAAGCCATTTGATCTTTCCAATAAAAGAAAGACCTTGAATGGTTGCTATATTAATCTTTTTAACAATATCTAACTGATCTTGAGCCTGAAATATAGGGTTTATAACACAAAAAAAAATATAATAGTGCTTGTTATTACTATACTCTAAGTCAAATCTCATTTTGATTCATGACAGTATGCAAGTGTACAAGACCCCAGCTGACTCAACAGACCCAATTGTGGGCAGGTTAAATGACCTCTTTTGGCAAACTGGAAAGCACTACAAGCAGTGCCTATGAAACACATAAAAACACTGAAATTTCTCTTTCCCTCTCTCTCTCTCTACTTTTCTCAGCAGACTGAACCAGCAACAATGTTCCCTTCTTGTAGCATCATTGCAAACCCAATAGACCACAAAGATATGGCAAAACTTTCACAAAGCAACACTACCAGCGAGCACACAACTATTTTTAACTTTGCAGCTTATTCACAGATAGAACAATCCAGATCTTATAAATATGCTGCATCATGTCTCTGTAGGTGTCTTCCTCACTACATCAAGTGCTGCATATATAGACCCATCTTAAATGGTCATATCCTGTTATAGCTTCCTCGTGAAACCCATATTGAGCCCTCATTTATAGTCTTCTTCTAATGTAAACACTTGCAGCATAAAAGATATTTACATGATCATATTCATGCTCATGTGAGCTGTATAGAGTCTCCTATTATGGCTCTATCCATGACCAGCCCAACTTGGCTACCCCATAAATTACAATTTCACCAGCAAGAACTGCTGCTAGTTATACCCTGAAGCTGACCTTTTATCCATTACCACTGCGAACAAGAATACAAGTCTGTTTTAGGTACTAAACTTCCCTTCCTACTTCTACTGTCTTTCTGAAAGAACATTTCACAGAACAGGCATTTCAACTATAGAATTGCTTGTATATTCCTCATGAAAACACCTTTACTTATTTGTTAACCTATTTGTTTGTTGGTCATCATTTCTTTCTGCTATTCCACTGAAACAGTGAATGATATAGCATTGTCCTCATCAGGATATCCCTCCCTTTACCTCTCTCTTTCTCTCATCCCCTACATTACCATACACAAATATAGCATCAGATGAAATATAAGGCTTATGGGTTCAAAAGATTAAGAGATAATTTCTGATTAAAAGAGGATGGTCATTTGAAATTTAAGAAATAAATTTCAATTTAGTAGAATAATTTTATGATAGCTACCATACTTGATGCCATATAAGACTCACTTAAAAAAAAGGGCTTTAAAATATCTCCAGGGTCTTACATGAAAATTTGAGGCATCTGGTAGATGCCATTAACCAATAGTATTTGTACCTAGCCTAAATCCATAATATTGCAATATTGAATATACATGAAGGGAGTTCTTATATGCCATCAAATACAGTATTCAGTTATTTAATTGCATCTAATCAATTATTTAACAACAAGTAATCAATTATTTAAGTTATATCTTGATCCAATATTGGCAATACATGTAATGAAAAAATATTAGTATAGAAATGTTTAGAAAGTGATCTTTAGGCAATTTGGATTGGCAGTTTCCATAGGATTTTTTAGGGAGTTTGCATAGGATTTTTTTAGGGAGTATGCATGGGATTTTTTAAAAAGTTTGCATAAGATTTAAGTTTTTTCAGGGAGTTTGTATAAGACATTGTTAAATCAGTTTTATTTTCTGTCAATCTACCCATGGTATTTTAGAAAAAGTACACATACATACATACCCACCTCAACACACACATGCATTCTATATTATTTTACTAGCAGTGGATGGGTAGTCTACTTATATCCATTGATATTTAGTCAGCTTAGTAACATATGAGTTTATCGGTAATTGACATTGCACTATTGGTTTTGTCATAATTAAGTTGCAGAAATAAACAGTTATGATGTAGGGACAAAAATAAATGTTCAATCAGAAGTATTTCCTTTGGTATACACACACACATACATACATACATTTGTACTAGAGTACACACATATACATCCAGGAACAATACCCAAACAATCTACTTGACCATGGAATTAAACTAAAAGAAAATAATTGCACATAGTAAAACAAAGTCTTTAAATAAATATTCTGGGTTTTTTTTGGGGGGGGTTGCTAGCATCTTCTAAAAATCTAAGAAAGCACAACTAAGGAGCATGCATTTTTAAAAAATAAAATAAATAAGTGCTGTGATCCAAGGCAGCAAACAGTGCAGTTTTGTGCTTGTAAAGATTAACTAAATCTACTGAAGTTTGGTGGCCAAGATTCTTATAGTAAACAACAAATAGAAATTTTTCTATATTAAATGATAAACAGGTTTTTTTTCTTAAATCATTAAGGAAATATGTATCTGTTTTACAATTACAATTCTCCTTTAAAAATTTGATTTTGTATTTTAAGTAATATCACATCAACTGAAGTTAATCAAAGACCAAATCAGATAAAAGGTGAATTAAAATCATAAATAATGAGTTTGTATGGATAATTAATTCCCCAACACTGAAAAAGATACAAACATTTCAACAAAATATCAGTATTTAAAATATTAAATAGAAAAACAATAAAAACTGTTGAGATTTTTGTTTCGTAGAATTTAACTAAAACATTTTTTTACTTTGGTTAATAGCAACATCAAAACTAATTTCACATCTTAAAACAAAATATTAGCCATAAAATAAAAGAATGTCATTAAATGTACCTAATTAAACTAGATTTAAGGATTTTTCTTTTTATTTGTTCAACTTTGGTCAATAATAACAAAGTATGGTATTTACTTATTTCCTTATTTACTTCCAAACTATCATATATACTCATGTTTAGGTTCAATTCTGAAGAACTAATTTTGAATTGTCTTTTAATTGAAATCATTTTGAGATGAGGCTTCTTAATCTGAGAATTAATTTTTATTTATTCCGGACTTTTTGTCCTCATCTTGGTAGTTTTTTTTTTTTTGTGTTGTTTCTTCTTTCACTATATTTCGGCCAAATTTCACCTCTGGCCTTCTTCAGGTGATTTTACCGCGACCTCGAATAGAAATGATGAGTCTTGTAACTGTATCCCCAGTAATTACTGCCTTCCATAGTTGTTGTCTATCGCACTACGTTTTTTGACCAAGTAAACCTCTGGCCGGCTTGGGTAGGATTTGAAACCGCTATCTTCTGACAATGCTCTTTTGGAACCGTAGAGAGACTCAATGCCTCTATTCGCTGCGCCACGGGCCCCAAAGGGCGATCAGGGATGGATTTTTTGGTCTTATAAATCCTTATCTGGTCTTCCATCATCGGCTCCATACCGAATTTTTGTAATTGTTTTTAATTGGAATAATTTTGAGATGAGGCTTCTTAATCTGAGAATTAATTTTTATTTATTGCAGACTTTTTGTCCTCATCTTGGTAGTTTTTTTTGTTTTTTTTTGTTTTTTTTGTGTTGTTTCTTCTTTGACTACGGATAGAGGTGTTGAGTCTCTACAGTTCCAGGTGAGCATTGTCAGAAGATAAAACTATAAAAAGTCTGCAATAAATAAAAATTAATTCTCAAACTAATTTTGAGCCAAAAAACTAGTGTCAATGTTTACATGAGAAGTGATTTTGCAAAGTTGAAATTCAAACATAATGAGAAGATTAAGGTTCAACATTTGGCTTCAATGAATAATTCTATAAATCAATTAATAATTCTATAAATCAATTAATAATTCTATAAATGAATGATTTCACAACCATAAATCAAGGGTTGACTGAGAGAAGATCAACTTATATATGATTTGATTTTTATGGCATGTCAACACATCTATGGCTATTTTTGGTCTAGATTTTAGGGAATCATGTTCAGTATACATCTATATATACATTTTTTGAACAATTTTTTTTTTTACAGTCTTATTGAATACAAATGATTTTTAAACAGATCTATTTGACCTGTAGATGAGACCCTAATAGGTACTACCACTCTGGGTCAGAGTAGACCTAAGAGTAATGGCAATGAAGGGGTGGTATCACACTTATCTCAGATCTCCAGAATTGGAGCCAACTTATATATGAGTATATATGGTAACATACATAAAATACTAAGTCACATGATAATTGTCTGTTAATTGAACTTACAATCACCAGATAAGAACTGTGTATAATCATGTATAGGTCTAATTTTGAAGCAAAAATTTGGCATTCACATATTCATGAGTAAGAATTTCATAAGGTTGAAATTCAAACACAGGAAAATAGATAAATTAATGATTTTGTGACAGTAAAATCAAAGGTTGATTTATACATGATGGTTTGGTTTCTTTGTTTAATGGTATATAAACCTTCCTGGGTTTATTTAATGCCAAAGCTATCCTTATAGAAGAACAGTAGTTGTACTATTTAACCCATAGCTGAGAGGGAGGCAGTATACATGAGTAGATATATGCTATATAACAACCTGTAACTTTAATATTAAGATAATATTTTAATACCTTAAAATAAACAAGGAAGAAATAAAATCTCAATATTTCATTAGATAGACAAAAAACCAAAAAGCTTTGTTTTTCAAAACTTTCATTTTTATCTTTACCTTACAAGTACATTCTCGGCATGGTCGATTACGATCAGTAAGCTTCTGGTTCCCATTCAGGACTAATTCTCCATCAATCAAACAGTTTTCACAGTGAGGACAGCATTTATCCACAGCAGGGTGAGAACAGGAAACCTGAGGGCAGTGCTTTGGATAGCAAACCATGGTACCATCATGACACTCACAAACCTTGCATTGGCTTTCATCATCCACTTGGCCACCATTAGTCACACGCCAGTTTTTGTTCCACAAACAGTCATCACATTCTTGGCAGCATTTTCCCTGTACAGGATGAGTACATGTCACAGCAGGACACTGTTTCTGGGCACATCTGACATCACCATTGTGACATGTACAGGTATGGCAGTCTTTAGTATTGTCAGGAATGCTCTCACCATTTCGAAGCAACTTTTACAGAAAAAAAAAGGTAGAAAAATTTAATCTTGCTGGTCTGAAATGCGACAAAGATAATATGCACATATACAATAATTTTTGTAATATATTAACAAGTTTATTTCACTACTGAGTAATCAGAAATTATGATTACATATTATCATTACTAGCAACACACACACACACACACACACACACAGAGTATATATATATATATATATATATATATATATATATATATATATATATGTAACTGGAAGAAAACTCAAACCTGTATGTGAGTTTTAATAAATAAGGAAAATATAATAGCCATACATTGAGCATTCCCATAGGTTTATATCTTATATGTTTCCTTCTATGCACAGACAAAAATTATAAGTAAAAAAAAAAATAGTTACCAGTAAATTTCAAACCACACTACCAAACATACACGCCCAAAAAAATCTCCAAGACACACTCACACACAGAGGAAAAATAACAGTTGGTGAAATCCAAAACCACTCCAACACACACACACACACACACACACACACAGTGACAAAAGCATATCAAATACCAAAGAGGGGTAAAGCAGACTAAGATAAACACACTCTAAGAAAAAGAGATGATGACCTCTATATAAACCCATAACCAACTGAAAATCATTCAAATTGCAAACATGAGTGAGTTCAAGTCTCATTGAGTACTCCATCAACACGGCTTTGTGCCATATATGTTCTCTGACAAAAGCAACAAGCTGGAAACATACATGTATGTAAGAACAAAATAAATAAATAAATTCTAAAAAATACAAATCTCTTCATGGACCTACTCATTTTAAATATAACTATATATATATATATATATATATATATATATAAATTACTATGGGTTGTATTTGGTAGCAATATTGAACAAGTCCTGGTGACAACACCCCACGAGACGCCAACTGTACGGCCACTTGCCTCCCATCACGAAAACTATACAGGTTAGACGAGCCAGACACGCCGGACACTGCTGGAGAAGCAGGGACGAGCTCGTAAGTGACGTACTCCTACGGACCCCCACATATGGCCAAGCAAAAGCAGGATGACCAGCCCGAACTTACATACAACAGCTATGTGAGGACACAGGATGTAACTCAGAAGACCTGCCGGAGGCGATGAATGATAGGGAGAAGTGGCGAGAGATGGTCAAGGATATCCGTGCTGGCGGCACAACATGATGATGATGGATGATGATGATGTATTTGGTATATTATCATGACTATCAATACACACACACATACAATATATATATATATATTACTATGGGTTGTATTTACTAGATTTTCATTACCAGTGATACACACACACACATACACAGAGATTATATATATATATATATATATATATATATATATAAATTACTATGGGTTGTAAGATAACTATCATTAAGATTAAAGGATAGAGAGTGGCTTTTATTAAATTTTAAGAAAATTATACATAAACAGTACTTATCCATATTGCATAGGGGGTTATGGGATGGTCATTATTAAAAATAAAGTTGTCAATCATATGGAAATCTGACTGGACTCTAATGAAATACTTGGAGAAAAAGCTAGAGGGGAACTACACAAGAATGCTACATACTGTTTTGAATAAATGATTGAAGCAGCCCCCAATAAGACAGCAGCTGTACAGCCACTTGGCTCCTATCTCACAAACCATCTAAGACAAACAAAACATGCTGGGCACTGCTGGAGAAGTAAGAACAAACTCATAAGGGATGTGCTCTTATGGACTCCTACACATGGACACACTAGTGTTGGCTGACAAGCAAAGACTTACATCAGCTCTGTGGTAACTCTAGACTGCATCTAGAGGACCTGCTAGGAGCGATAGCTGGTAGGGATGGATGGTAAAAAAGAGTCAAGACACTTTGTGCTCTCAGCATGACTTGATGATGATAATGATTTGTATTTAAAGGTCATTTTATTTGTTTTTGCCATTTATTTACTAAGGGTTACTGTCTTATTTATACCAAGTAGGACATACAGAAGACAGATTTGGGTTCATTTGCAGATCATATTAAAATTCACTAAAAATATTTTGAATGAATATTTGATTTTATTATTTTCCAGACTTGGAATCTAAATTTAAAAACAAGTTGGGTTTCAAAGTCTTTTTTAGTCTGAACAACCATTGAAATTAAATGAATTCTCACTTAGGGTCACACCTAGCTATGACAGAGAGGCTCCAAGTGTATATATATATATATATATATATATATATATATATATATATATAAAAGAGAGAGAAAGAGAGCCATGTGCCTCTGGTAATGATTACCAAGAGAGTGGGTAAACACCATAAGACAAACACCCTTTTACAGGGTGGGACAGTAAAACATGTGAGAGACAGATCCTATCTAAAAACTAGCCTGAGTTCAATCTCTTAGTATAGTTTAAAACCTATCTAGGCATAACTAACAATTTCCAAAAGTTTGCTTAAAACCGGGCTGAAAATCATAGAGCCTTAATTATGAACTGACAAATATTTGGTGAATTCAAATGTTTAATTGTTAATCCAAATTTTGTAAATTTAAAGCCATATACAATGAATATAATTTTATAAATTCAGTTTTAGTTTTTTCAATTTTTTTCCTTTTACTTTTATAGTTTTTTAGTGTTATATCTGGTAGTTAAAAATAATTTTCATGGGTCCAGATATTGATTTGTTTGGGCTACAACTATTACTAATGCTACGATACATATTGTTAATTTATAGCTGATTACTTAGTCAAGTGAATTCCTTCATATTGAAATGTGACTTTTTTATAGATTCCAAGTAGGATTATTCAAGCAGATCTTTAGAGATACAACACTTGGATTCAAGCACAAATATCATACTCTGATCCTTATATAATCTTAATATAAAAAAGAGATAATACTAATACTGAAATAGTTTGGTTTATAGTTACCTGATTGCCATAGAGACAATCTTCACAGGTAAGACAACAATCAGACTGTACAGGATTTTGACATGTGATGAGAGGGCACTGGCGTTGTTGGCACCTGACATTCCCATTCTCACAGGTACACTGTTGGCAATGGTCTTGAGGGTCAAGAAATGACTGGCTGTTATTATATTCTATGCCCCTGTATTCACAGTTAGTACACTCCTTCAAAAAGCAGATAAAAAACATTTTTAAACAAAAGGATACAGTATTTTTTGTAATGATAAATTTATGATTGCATTTAAAAATAGTAAAATTAGAAATGGCTATTTCTCATATATATGGACTTTGAAAAATAGAAGTCATTAAATAAATACTTCAAAATATTTATTTACTAAATTTAGCTTAGATGTGGCACAAGGCCAGAAGTATGGGGAACCCTTAAGATCAAACACACAAACAATAATCTGAAAATCTAGCTTGCTAACCATTATACTATGTGAGGTACCCAAAAATTTACTTAGTATAATTAGATGCAATTATAGTGAATATAATATCAATTTAACACTTTGAACCCTGACCTCTTTGAACCTTAGATACACTGTACCTGGGCTCCCAAAATTTACAAAAAAACAAGCATTAGATATATTCAAACTATACTCCAGAGTGTAGACATCTTTGTTTAAGGCTATCCAATAATTACATTAAAAGAAAGGCTGTGAATGGTTATTGTATTAAGCTTTTTACCGACCTATTAGCATAATGATTAGTGTTCACCAATGGTCCAGGAGACCTGGGTTCAATCCTAGGTTGAATCATACCAAAGACTCAAAAGTGGTACTTGATGCCGACTTGCTTAACACTCAGCATTATAAGGTACAGATCAAGGGTAAGTGGAGCAATCCAGTAGTGTCTTTCCCTACTCCTTGGTGTAGTAGCTATTGAAAAGGGAGCCTTCAGGTCACTCAACTATGGTTGGCCAACTTACTTATTATAAAGCCTTTTATTATTAGTATCTGATGTGATCTCTCCAAGGCTGAAATATTGGGCTTACAGTGTATAGTAAAACAGCACAAACCATAAAACCAGGTTTATAGATTCAAAAAGATAAAGAGCTGATCATTCATTACTTATCTATGCTTTGCTAGAAAACCTATTGGAATTTTTAACTTCAAAATACAATATTTACATTTTAGCTCTTCCTACAGAAGAATTTATAAAAGCTCATTGTTGGTGAATGCTAATCTTGGTGAAGACATACCTTACAACATCGTTTGTGTGCAGGGTGCGTACAGAGCACATTGGGACAGTCTTCTTGCAAACACTGGATATTACCATCACGGCACTGGCAACTGAGACAATCGTCTGATTCATCAATGAACTTCTGCTGGTTCTGAATAACCCGTCCATTGAAGACACAATCACCACATTCAGGACAACACTCCCCCATGACTGGTTTGCTGCAGGTGACTGGTGGGCACTCCTGTGCTTCACACACCACATTCCCTCCAAGGCACTGGCACACTTGACATTTATTAGTTGGGTTGGCAAACTTGTGGCCATGTTCAAGAATCCGTCTCTCATATAAGCATTGGGCACAAGTTGGGCAGCAATTTTCTAGAATGGCAGGGTGAGTGCATGAAACTGGCGGACATTTCACTGTCTTACATATGACTTCACCATTTCTGCACTTACAGTTTTGGCACGGGTTTTCTGGATTTGAGAAAGACTCTCCATTTTGGTAGAAACGAGATTCATACTCACAGTTATTACAAGTTGGGCAACACTGACCAGCTTCAAGAGTTGGATGTGTGCAGGCTATTGGAGGGCATGAATCACGACTACATGTCACATCTCCATTTTTACACCGGCAGGTAGAACAACGTGCACTTGGGTCAGGAAAAGTTTGAAGGTTGCGGAATATCTGACCATAGTAAGCACAGTCTATACAAATAAAAAAAGATTTTTTTAACCTACTTTCAGATGTTAATGATTGATTCATTTTAATGGCATGTCAACCAGTCTAGGGTTATTTTATGCCTAAAAGTAAGGGAATTGTGTTCATTGTACATTTATATTTACTTTTTTTTGTGTAGTTGTTTCTTAAGAGTTTTTTTTTGGCAGTTATATATCAAGTATTCCTATCTAATACAAATGATTTGCATACAGTTGTATGGTTTCAAGTATTTCTATCTAATACTAATTCTTATATAGTTTCAAGTAATTATTTCTATCTAATGATAGTCATCTGTTTGCACACAGTTATATTGTTTCAAGTAAGTAATGATAATCTTAAGTCAACAATTATAGCTACAAGTAACTATCTTTAATACAAATAATTTCCAGTTATATCATATCAAGTGTTCTTATCAAATACAATTAATTTTTAAATAAATCTATTTGATCCAAAACTGGGACCCTATTATGTACTATCACACAAGTTAGAGCATTTTAATTCCATTGCACTGACAAAAATCTTGATATAATGTGCCATTTTGGGCTATATTAGGATAAATTCCATACAAAAATTAGATCATTAAAATATAGATCACATGATTACGCATATTATTTTCTCATAATTAAAACTGATTATCTTAAAAAGAAAAAAAAGGAAAGGGATGAATTTCTTACTCTCACAAACAGAGCAACAATCATTTAGAGATGTCTTGGCTGGGTACTGGCAAGTCACTGTTGGACAGGGCTTCGGTCGGCATCCAATTCTTCCTCTCTGGCACACACACTCCTCACATGGCTTCTGGCTATTGACAAACACAGCACCATCCTGGTATTTCTTGATACCAAGTGTACAAGTATTGTCAATAGTGTGGCAAACCATAGAACCATTCTGTCAGAGAATAAAAATTGAAAATTATCAATAGAAGTACAAAGAAAATATGACAGCATATCAACCCTTGTAAGTTTATTTAATACCAAATTCCATTTTTTTTTGCAAGTACTTATATGGTTTTAAGTAACTAATGATAATAATCATTTATAAGCTTCAATTAATTATTCTTATGTTATTATAGCTTCAAGTAATTATTCTTAATACTAATAATTTATAGACAATGTTATGGTTTCAAGTAAATATTCCTATATAATCAATCATAGGTTTGACACAGTAATATAATTTCAAGCATTCCAATCTAATATTAATAACTTTCAAACAGATCTATTAGAAATGGGAGTAAAGGTAATGAAGGGATGACTCCACACGCTTAAGAGTTCTAGAGTTGGAACCTCACCACTGAATACAGTGTTATCATATTTACCAACCCCTCCGCTCGGGCAGGATATGACACAAGGTCAATTTTTAAGTGGAGTTTAACAGGTTTGAATTCAGAGTTTTCCTTCTCCTAGACTAGTTGCCTCACCAAGGCTGAAGAACCTAGTCTGTCCTACTATTTACCCATAGCTGGAGGAAGAATAATTGGATCCATACCTTTCCCAAGGGTATTAGTGCTATGTGAAATGCAATCAGTCTTGTCCAGGATTTGAACTCATGTCATCGTGTCCATTTCCTACGACGATAACCATTACACCACGGGTACCTGGATACAGTGTTATACCCAGGACATCCCATGTTGGAGGGATCTAAGCTTCCTGCAGGAGATGCAGTTGGCATATTCCAGACTCTGTCAACAGGGAAAGCAAATAATGTTTTTTCTTGAAAATATGATTATTTCATAAGACCTTACAGTAGATTTTATAAATCCTTGGTTTTTTGTCAATACTACGAATAAATATAGCAGACATTCTTCAGCCACTGTCTTTTTAGGAGAAAGATTAACCCAGGTACTCAATCACCCATTTTTTGTCTATTACAGTGGCATACCAGTGATAAGATGCCCAATATAACTGGTAAGAGAAAAGAGTTGGTTTCATGCATTTTTCAAGGATATCAGTATGAAAGTGATGATTGCAATCAGAATTTAGATTCTTTTTGCTGATTTCATTTCCAAGCTGATAACCATTACATTAAAGATGGAGGTGGGAAATTTGGAATTTCATGAGACAAGATCAAAAAGCCTTCTGTGACTTTGGACTGAATTTGGTTAATGCTTAACTGATTAACTTTTAAAATCTTCAGATGTATTCAGATGTTGTCTGCTTAATTCATAACATTCATCTAACATCTATAACTTTGTACTAATAATACCATTTTTCATCTTCTACTACATCTTCATCATCATCTTCTATAACCTGTGTACTAATAATACCATTTTTCTTCTACGACTACATCATCATCATCATCATCTTCTATAACCTGTGTACTAATAATACCATTTTTCTTCTACTACTACATCATCATCATCATCTATAACCTGTGTACTAATAATACCATTTTTCTTCTACTACATCATCATCATCATCATCATCATCATCTTCTATAACCTGTGTACTAATAATACCATTTTTCTTCTACTACTACATCTTCATCATCATCTTCTATAACCTGTGTACTAATAATACCATTTAACAACAACAATATCAACAACCTTTGACACAATAATAACATCTATAAACTGTGTACTATCAATACCATTTAACAATAATATTAACAACAAAATTTAATATAATAAAATTTAATATCTATAAACATTAAACATCTATAATAACCACTATTTTAGTATTCTTGTTAAATGTAGATAAAAAATTATATATTGCCATTTTCACAGAATGAGTCTTCTCCAGTCTATCATCATTTGGCTTATGAAACCAACTAACTTCCTTACTTTACTTTTTGATCTTCACTCTCAAACTTCCTTGCTTTACTTTTTGATCTTCACTCTCAAACTTCCTTGCTTTACTTTTTGATCTTCACTCTCAAACTTCCTTGCTTTACTTTTTGATCTTCACTCTCAAACTTCCTTGCTTTACTTTTTGATCTTCACTCTCAAACTTCCTTGCTTTACTTTTTGATCTTCACTCTCAAACTTCCTTGCTTTACTTTTTGATCTTCACACTCAAACTTCCTTGCTTTACTTTTTGATCTTCACTCTCAAACTACTTGTGAAAAAGTTGATAACAATGGGTGCTTAGTCAATTTTCTTATGGGGATATATTTTAGACCTGCTCTGCATAGTACATCAAACACTTTTTATGCACTTTTCTTTATTTGCATTTCACCTTTTTTTACACAGATTTGTGTTTGTGTGTGTATGTGGTTTGGTTTTATGGCATATCAACCATTGTAGGTTATATAATGCCAAATCCATTTTTATACATATAAACAGTTCTATTTTAAACAATTCAGTTTCGCATAAGCACACTGTTTAGTTCTATTTGACCCATAGATAAGACCCTGTCAGGTGCTACCATTCTGGGCCAGAGTGGACATGGGAGCGATAACAATAAAGGGGTACTCTGAATTCACCAAAGCTCCAGCATTACTGGAACCTCACCATCAGATTGTTTAGTGTCAAATCCTGGACACTCGTTGGGGGAGTCTTACCTCTCTGCAGAGATGCAGTCAGCATACTCAGGAACCCCAGCCGAATGGGTCAGTATGTGTGTGCATGTGTATAATATAAACAAAAGTGATGAGACAAAGAGAAATATTTCTTTGCAGTTTTTAATTCTTCTCAAGTAGTTTTAACTTTAGGTCATTGTCGGGAGAAAAGTTTTTGCGAAGAAATTTTTAAAAGTCTTCTAAAAATTTCTTCGCAAATCTTTTCTCGAAGGCTTTTAAAAAGTTTTTAAAAAGAGTTTATGTGGCGCAAAAGAAATGATGAAAATGAACCAGTAATACAGAATATCCATTTGTGTATATATATATATATATATATATATATAGAGAGAGAGAGAGAGAGAGAGTAAAGTGAGGTAGTATGACCTAGTTGCCGTGATGGTTGATTGTATTAATTATTTTATTATCTGGTTGGACTGGGCTACAAGTTTTTCAGTTAGCTGTTAAGTTAGCTAAAATCTTTGAACGGAAATGTAAGTCAAATTGGAAAGTTTAAGTGAATACACCAACGAACAACACAGGAAGACCAAATATAAACAAAATGGATTCATGTCTTGTCACAGGTTTGATTGGGGAAATGAAAACAGCAAATTTGGGGACATATGTGAGATGACACAATAACTTTGTGAGATGACATCACACTACTGATATCCTGAATTTAGATTCATAAAAATTAGGATGAAACTAAGGGGATAAAGGTTTTGAGATCCTGGGATCAGAAACAGATGAGGTGTGCTGGGTAGGAAAAAATGAATGGAATAAGATTAGCTGGTCAATGACCTATGAGCAGAAAGCTGATGTTAGGTGGTTGAAAGAAAAATGGAGCTAGGTGTGGAGAGGTTCAAAGGGGTCATATTAGATTTGTAGGGCTAGCAATCACCAGTCGGATTGGAAATTTGTTGTCAGTTAGAAGTTGGCATTCAGAGAGTTTGGTCAGGTTGGGGGGGGGTCTCCTTGTGTCTCTGTTCATAGATCCTTAGAGATTTTCTCTCTTATGCTACTGTATGCAGTCTGAACATTGAACAGTACATTTGGATAATAAAGCGACAATTTTTTATAAAAATATTGGACATATTACTGTTACACCAATACATTCCAATAAATGATTGTTAATTGTTGACAGAGAGTTCTTCTTGTCTCTGAGTTGCCAAAACCCAGGCAACTTTGTTTCTACGAATCACCCCGACTGTTAGAACTTCTGGATGAATTGTGTCATTCCCTGTCTGAGGATCTTTCAAACACAGCATGGGCACAGAGAGGACTGATAAACAAACAATCTGGAAATGCATTTGGCATTGTTACCAGGGTAAGACCAAAGTACAAGTACCATGATAACTATAGTACCGCATTTGGCACCATTACGACGATAAGACCAATCATTATTATTACATTTAGTAGCACAAATGTTATCATGCACAATGGTATTAAATTTGGCACTGGTACCAACATTGGGTATCAGAGACCGCAATATTGTTACAGTGGTACTGTGCCAAGTTATTGTTACAGTAGTACCATATCCAAGCATCATGTTACATTTGGTGCCGGACCAAATGATAGTATTACAAATGGTAACTGACCTCAGAACATAGTAGCACATTTGGTACCAGACCAAGTAATGGAGTTATAATTAGTGCTGGACCAAACCACAGTGTTATAGTAGTAAATTATTTTAGCTGTTGAGATTTTGTATGAACTAAAAAAGGTTCAGAACCACTGACTTGAACCATATTATCTTAAAGTTTACAAGTACAAAATAGAGGCAGTTGGATATTTTTGAAATGAATAATTTTCAATACAAGTACCAAGTTTAATTAATGTTCTTACCAGTTAAGTTACAGTATCAAAGTCATTTTGATCAAAATGAACACCCGTTATTACTTAAAATGAAAAACAGTTTAGATTTCCCAATCTTACTCACTGTACACTTGCACTTTTCACTTGAATCCTTTGGATTTAAGAAAGTCTGTCCATTTCGGAAAATTCTACTGTCATAAAGACAGAAGGTACAGGTTGGGCAACATTGGCCAGGTTTCCTGGCTGGATGGGTACAACTAAGAAGAGGACATTCTTTATTTTCACATGTAATTTCAGATCCCTAAACAAAAACAAAACAAAAACAACATATATCTCTTTGAAAGCAAGCATTTAAAAATCTTGTATAGGTATTAACAAAAAGATTCCCTCTTTTTTGGCAAAAATTTTGACAGCCTATATTCAAAACAAATAAAAAATGTAAAAACGTTCTTAAGTGGTTGTTTTTTTTTTGTTTTTTTTTTAATAGAAAGAAAACAATCATAAATTTCTGTCAAAAAATTATTTTAAAAAATTGACTTTGTTAATCTGTCAGTTTCTGTGGGTTTTTTTTATGTTACTTGAGCAATTCAGCAAATACAGATATTATACTGCCTTAACTTTCAGAAGTATATAAATTGCAATTGGATTACTCTTCTGAGAAATAAGTGCTACCACTGTTTAATAATAGATATTTACAGTATTTCGAGTCAAACATTAGAGGATTTTGCTTCCAAAATAGTTATCCTCTGAATTGAATTAAAAAATAAATTAAAAAAAAGAAATGAAAATATTTCTTGCCAAAAAAAAAAAAAAGAATAAAAGCTTGAAGAAATGTACAAATAATTTTTTCACTGGTGACAATCACATCTGCTGTCAGTCGTTTGGATTAATAATCTAAAAAGAGTTATTGCCCCTTAAACAATTTCTACACAATGTACCAAAAACATCATTAAATGAAAAACCACAAAGGAAAAAAAAGATAGAATTAAAATTCATTAATATTTACACCAATATTTTAATTTATACACCATTTCTATATTTGAATTACAAAATCTCAGTCTGGTACACAATGGAAAAATTTTCTTTTTAATAGTTAATTTCTAAAAATAAATTCATGTCAATATATCCACTTTTTTACTGACTATATTCCTACTAAAAATATATTAAAAATAAGTAGAAAATTGCATTAAGAAGAGGAATGTTTACTTTCCTTTTCTTGTTTTTAAAGTCCCGAAAAGTAAAGCTTCTATTTAAAAAAAGATTGATAAAACTTATTCATCCAAAGAATTATCTTTTAATAATGCAAAAATTATATTCTTGTGCATTAATTAAAAAGATTATTTGAATCAATCAAGGAGTGGGGGGGTTGACAAAAAAATGATGACTTCAAAATTTTAAATTTAAACTTCTTTTTATTTAATTACAGGAAATCTTAAAATCCAATTATTAACCAATTGTTATGATCTTTAGAAAAAAAAAATCAACACTCTTTTGGTGTTGGTTTCAATTTCTTGTTTAATGTCATATCAACCTTTGTGGGTTATCTAATGCCAAAACCATCCTTGTAGAAGAACAGTAGTGGTACTATTCAACCCATAGCTGGAGGGATAAGGGAGTTCATGCCTTTCCCAAGGGTATTAGTCTGAAAGTGAATGTAATAACATGACTGATGTTCAAACTCACTAAGATTTTACAGTCCAGCATGCTAGCCACTAGGCCATGTGTACCATAGCCATGATACGGCCATGTGTGAAATGGACATATAATGTTCATATATATATAACACAGAACATAGGAATCTCGAAATTCGAAAAACACTTACGACTTCTTTGTTCAGGTACGAAACTTTTTATTACCTTTGAGTTTAAAGGTTCTTTGACATAAGGAGAGGGAGGCACAATCTTTCTATTCTGGCTTTTTCATCTGTCCCCCCCCCCAACACATGTGGCACCCGCCACAAAGGTCTCCGCGAGCAAGCGAAAACCAACCGTCTTCCCCCGAGGCAGGTCTCATCTCAACTAACTGACTTTTTCAAAATCTCCCAAAATCCTCCACACGCTTCTGGTGCGTGATGTCATTTGCACTTGCTAGCCTCTGTTTCCCATCTTGGGCTATTGTGACATCTCTGAGTGACATGTCCACTCCGCTCTGCGCGCGTGTGAACACCTGTGTTAATGTTGCACCTAACTAACCCATGTGCTGAGCCGAAAGGTTCTCAGCCTAACTAAACCCAAAGGCCTAAACCGAAATCCCTCAACCATTATGTTACACATGGAAACTCTTTTGATGTCGTAAACAGGTACACATTTTTCTTCATACTGATCTGCTAATCTCTGGCAGATAAAATGAAAAATTTCATGAAATTTTGATTTTATTGTGATGTTAGTTGTTTGTTTAGAATTTGAACTGAACCCTTCATTTAATCTATCAAAATAGAATGTGCTCATTCCACTACATATGCTTAGAGGATATCTCATTCCACTACATATGCTTAGAGGATATCTCATTCCACTACATATGCTTAGAGGATATCTCATTCCACTACATATGCTTAGAGGATATCTCATATTATCTAATTTATCTTAGTGATACCACTTATCCATCTCTTCCACAGTACATAATTTTTTGCACTACCAACACAAAGATTGAACTCCCAACCACTAGGTAACTAGATATGCTTTAACAAACTCACATTGTTTCATGGTTAATCATGATAATTATTCATCTCAGAATCCAAAAAAATTATAGTTCAATCAGTAGATACAATAAATAGTTTCCTTATTCACAGGAAGAGCAGATAGTTTAGAATATAAAGCTACAGAGTCATGGATTAGTCTTCTGAGAAATAAGTGCTACCACTGTTTAATAATAGATATTAGATTTAGTGTATAAAATTTATATATACAGTTTAATGTATTTACTTAACCCCTCCTCACAAGCACAATGAGTTACAAGGTCAAATTTTAAGTGAAGTTTAACAGGTGGATCCTCATGAGTTTAACAGGTGGATCCTCAGAGTTTTCCTTCTCTAAGACCAATTGACATATCAAGATAAAAGAGCACAGTCTTCCCTAATATTTACCCATAGCGGGAGGGAGAATAGTTGACTTCAAAACTTTCCTAAGGGTATTAGCACTATATGGAAATGTAATAACTTATAGGTTTGGTTTGGTTTTATGGCATATCACCCATTATAGGTTATTTAATGCCAAATTCCGTTTATACATATATATTATATATATGATTTGTAAATACATGTTGTAAATAATATTTTCAAACAAGCCTGAGCACTTTTTTTTTGTTGTACACAGTTAAATAGTTTTAAGTATTTCTAACACTAATAATTCTATTTACTATTAATTATGTGTTTGCACACTGTTAAATGGTTTCAAGTATTGCTATGTAACACTAACAATTTAACATCAGTCATTTGTTTGCACACATTTAAATGGATATACATATATGGTTTGTAAGTGAATAGTCTGTAGGTAATTTCATTTTTAAATGAGTGATAAGTAATTTGTTTGAACACTCATATTGCTATTGTTTCTATACAGGTAAATGGTTTCAATTATTGCTCTCTAATATCAATAATTCTATTCGATATTAATCATTTGTTTACAGACAGTGGTGTGGTTATAAGTATTGCTATTTAATACTAATAATTCTATTTAACATTATTCATTCATTTGCACACAGTTGAATGTTTCCAAGTATCACTAAAAATTCAATTAAACATCAGATATTTGTTTACACAAAGTTAAATGGTCAAACAGCTCTATTTCTAATAATTCTGTTTAACATAAGTCATTTGTTTGCATACAGTTCGATTTGACCCATAGATGGGACCCTATCAAGTGCTACCACTTTGGGTCAGAGTAGACCTCGGAGCAATGGCAATGAAGTGGGTGCACGACATTCCCTAAAGCTCTAGGACTGGAGTTTCACCATTATTGTTTAGTGTCATATCCAGGACACTCATTGGGAATGGGGGTCTTACCCTTCTGCAAAGATACAGTGTATTCTACAGCCTCAGCTAACTGGGCTGCAACTTATAGGAGAGAGGTTGTAATAATTAACATTTCCTACAATGATAACCATCATAGTACATACACTTCTGTAGTTTGTTTCCTATAACAACATATTTTCCTCAAAGGTTTATTTTATAATTGTTTCTAGCAAGTGGTAATGTTTCAGGAAAATCTTATCAAAGAATTTAAAATATAATGAATGTATGACGGATTAATCACCTGGCAAACACATTCCTGGCATGGATCATGAGGATCCACAAACTTTTCACCATCGACATAACTTGTTCCATCTCTTAGTTTACAGCTGCTAGGACAGGTTGGACAACAATGTTTTGGAAGCTGTTGTGGGTTGTCACATTTTGGTACTGAACAGTTCATCCTGCTGCACAACACTTCTCCTTTCTATGAAAAGAAATAAAACATATCTAAAAAAATAACAACATAGCAACAACTTCTTGTTCTAACCTTTCAGTTCTAATTTTAAGAAATAATATATTTGTTTTTTGTTTGATTATCCTATGATATCCTATTATCATATATGCAATTTTTCTTTTTTTTTTTTTTTTGTAGTTTCCAAAGCAAATTTTTAAAGCATTATAAAGAATACACAATATATGTTTGATCACGCTATATCCTATACTATGTATTATCATATATGCAATTTTTCTTCCTTTTTTTTTTGTAGTTTTTTAAGCAAATTTCAAAAGCATTATAAAAAATACACAATATGTTCGATTACACTATAATATGTTCTTTTATGTATTATCTACCGGCTCATTGGCCTAGGGGGTAGAGTGTTCGCCAATGGTCCGGGAGACCAGGGTTCAATCCCAGGTAGCGTCATACCAAAGACTTTAAAAATGGTACTTGATGCCTCCTTGCTTAACACTCATCAATATAAGGTACATATCAAGAGTAAAGTGGAGCAATCCAGGGAAAGGAATAGTGCCCTCCTCTACACCTCAGTGTAGTAGCTATTGAAAAGGGAGCCTTCTGATCGCCCTCAACTACAGTCGTCAACTTTAATTTACTCATGTATTATCTCATAGGTAATTTCTTCAGTTCCTTTTCAAAAGGGACAAAATTAATTTAAATTCATTCATGATGAATTGGTATCAAAATAATCAATCCTGATCAAATTTACCTCACAGGTGCAAACACGACAAGGATCACCACCAGGTTGCATGAACTTCTGTTTGTTAAGGAAATGTCTTCTGAGGTAAAAGCAGTTCTTGCATACTGGACAGCACTCACCCCTGGTTTTATCAGGATAAGCACATTTTATTGGCGGACAATGATCTGAAATATCCTCACAAGTAACATCCTGTAGACAAAAGACAAAAATAAACACATGGTTAAAATGGCACAAAGTTTTTTTCTATGATCAATTTAAAGATTAGTAATATAACTTAGACATGCGTTTACATTACTGACACAAAAAGAAATATCTTCTTATCAATACAAAAATAGAATCTGTATCAGAACTCTAATATGTAGGACAGATTAATTAATTTTTAATCTACAGAATATGTGTTCTTCATTTCTTTTTACAAAAACTGATGTAAGCCATTTAATATGATGTCTCCTGCATGGAAAAAAAATGTTCAATTAACTATTTGGATTTGCCTATTTAGAACTTTGACCTTTCTGGATTTAATGCTGAACTGGATTGTGTAACCTTTATTGACTTTAGGACTTGATACCAATCATTTGTGAGTTAACTGGAACTAAACCTTTTGAATAAGTTTATTTTCTAAATTACTAATTAATATATATTGGATAAATATGTAAATGACTGAATAAAACACAGATCTACAAATGAATAAACTTTATTTCTTTAAATTGAGTGAAAAGTTTGTTGAAAAACAAAAGTTACAAAGTTTTTTCTCATAAGACAAGATAATATTATTCAGAGCAAAAATATTTGCCAATATTTATATTAAAAGAATGAAGAGTTCATGCATTAAATGTATCAATTTGTATTGCCAAACTCTAGTTTATATATATTATGTGTGTAAAAGATCTGTGTGTGAGTGTGTTACTATGTAGGAAAGAAAGTATATTTATGTGTTAAAAATGTAAGTGTCTGGTTAGAATATTCATCAGCAAGGTAAGACAAAGACTGTAATAGTAGTATATCTTAACAAAAAATATTTTCACACAAGTTAGAATAATTAAGTGATGTTGAAATTAAATGCATTCTTGAAAGAACAGAATGATAGATTTTTACTCAAAAGAAATAAAGTCAAAAGTTTTGAGTAGATTTATGGAATGGATCCATAAATCAGCTTGAGAATTAACTATTCTATCACTTATTTATAAGACTAAGGTAGGCTCGAAATAAGATTTTAAGAAGTTGATGATTTACCAATTATTCTAATTGGTTATGCATTTGTAACATTCTAGAAAGGAAGAAAGATTTCTTGAATCATTTTGGTTTTGATCCTTCAAATTTTGCATAGCAAGTCAAATACTGTCATCTGTAAATCTCAAAGGAAAGCACTGATTGGTCAGTATATACATGAATTACAGCTTCTCAAGTTTATTTTTTGCACAAAAATTAACACTTATTTTTTAGCATGGAAATCAGTTGATTTTTCATAAATATGTCACCTTCCATAAACATTTTGAGGTCAGATGAACAAACTTTGCAAAGAAAATAAAGTTCAAGTAGAGGGATACACTAACATTAATGCTTGTGATGTTTATAAGATCTATTAGGATATTTATTTTGGAAATCACCCCCAGATAATGATTGAGTTGAATTTTTTTTATAAAAAAATATGAAAAAGGTGATTAAAGGTCTTTTTTTTTTACTTGTACAAGAAAATTGAGGAACTTATCTGCTGTCTCCACTGAGTTGAATAGTCAAGTTAAATTTTACAGGCTAGTTGTGGCTACACAAACTAAGATAAGGATAATAGTCCTAAATAGACAAATGTATGACAAATTGATTCCTTAAAAGATCAAGAAAGAGAAGAAAAAAATTATTACTTTGCTTTATTTGACCCTCAGAAACATTGTAACACTTGCAAGTGTTTCAACAAATATAAAAATCGAATTACCCTGTTGTAGAACGAACCCACATGTGTTATCATTTCCAAAAATAAATTTTCCCTATTTTACTACCAAAATCTAGTGGGTCTGAATAGTAGCTATTCCCCATCCTAGACAGTAGAAATCCAGTGGTCAAAGAGAACAGACCATATATACTCCAACAACTGAATAAAAATATCAGTCCCAAATTTCATGACAATAATAAGGTTTTATCCCCAAAAGAATTCAGGATTGATACACAAGTAAGCAATTGAATAAAATGCTAAAAATATTCACAGTCACTGTACACATACAAAAATGAATACTCACACAAAAACATATTTTGTAAATTATTACTAATTGCCAAAAATCATACATAAAAGATGTCTGTATAACTCAGCCTCTTGTTATTTGTTTTATTGTTTGCTTGTATTATTTATAATTCATTTCAGCATTAACCTCTTATCACAGTACCTAGAAGATTTCTCTATTACAATATTAAGCTACATTTCGTTACAAACTCATTATGCTAATTTGTTAAATTTACACCACTCTTGTAACACATTAAACATGTGGAATTACCTCCCTTGTCTGCCAAATAATTCCTGCCAATGACCACTGGATGGCATTATTAAAGCAGTATATAAGAATAGTGTGTGAGTGTCCCATACTCTCTTAATACTTACAGCATGCCTTGAAACAGACTTGATTCTGTCCTCTAGGACAGGAGCCTTTTTGTCCCTAACAAATTTATGTCACATTGAACATGACACAATAGAATAATACACTTCTTATTTTCTTTTAAATACCCTGTCCGGTGGCAAAAGCTGCTTGGTAGCGCCAGGAGTGGCAGTACCGCCTTGAGCTACCAAAACTGTGTTATCACCCTGGTTGGCGGCTGATGAGGTTAGGGTATCACATGTGCTTTCACACGTTGTATGATGAAAAAAAAATATATGAAAGTCTTTACTCAAAACTTCTGATTCTCTTACACACACAAGAACATTTCTTTATTTAATTCTTTATATATTCTTTTTGTGACTCATTTTATTTCATATTCATTCCATGAAGTTTTGCTCAGGTAACAAAATGAGCAGTTAATCTGACATGATTGTTCTTGTATTTATACCATATAAGGAAATAATACTAAACCACACAACAATTCAGCTACAACTTCATTAAAATATTCCTGGTATCCTTGGTGATAAAAATTTGCTGAAATGCAATGGAGAATATCTGAAAATAACTTACAGAATCTTTTGGTGCCACATAATTAGTCACTTCCTGGATATTGCAGGTGCATTGCAAACATGGTTGGAGGGGATCTTTGACTACCTGACCATGCCGAAATGTAATTCCCTTGTATTCACAGTAAGGATCACAACTGGGACAGCATTCACCTGGGATAATTCTTGGATTCTGACATGTTGGATGAGGACATTGCTTCTTCCTGCAGAGCACAACACCTTTCAAGAAATAATAACACAGCAAGAACTTTGATGATAATTTCTTATTTCTTGACATTTGGAGTCAAAACAAAAGTTAGGGATAAAAATACTGATGTGAAAAAGCTGAGAGTTATGTATTTCTTGCATTGCTTTCAAGGATTGGTTTGGTTTGGTTTTATGGCATATCAACTATTGAAGGTTATTTAATGCAAAATCCATTTTTATACATATAAACAGTTCTATTTCAAACAATTCAGTTTAGCACAAGTACACAGTTTAAATTTCAAAACAGTTCTATTTCAAACAATTCAGTTTAGTATAAGTACACAGTTTACTTCTATTTAATCTATAGATAGGACCCTATCAGGTCCTACCACTCCCAACCAGAGTGGACCTGAGAGTGATGGCAATGAAGTGGTACTCTGCATTCCCCAAAACTCCAGCATTACTGTAACCTCACCATCAGATTGTTTAGTATCATATCCAGGACACTCATTGGGGGGGTTTACTCCTCTGCAGCCCCAGCCAAGTGGGCCAACTTTTAAGGAACAATGGAATGTACAAAGCCTTTTCAAAAAGTATCCAACCTTTTCATAATTATCTACATTATTTCAAGAATTTGAATGATAAAAAAAACATTCAGTACATATAGAGATCCCACAAAATTATCATTCAGCTACAAATTGCACTGAAAGCTGTATCAACCAAAACAGAAATAAACAA
Source organism: Sepioteuthis lessoniana (assembly GCA_963585895.1). Taxonomy (NCBI): domain Eukaryota; kingdom Metazoa; phylum Mollusca; class Cephalopoda; order Myopsida; family Loliginidae; genus Sepioteuthis; species Sepioteuthis lessoniana. The sequence continues at coordinate 40,106,672 of OY757921.1, read as the reverse complement.
TGAATGAAACATTAATTTTCTTTAAAATAGACCCTTTGGCATTCAACATGCTTATTCAAGCAATTTTTCTATTATCCAAAGTATCTCTGTAACTCCTTTTTTGATATGGTTGCATTTTCTTTGTTTAATGGCATATCAACCTTTGTGGGTTATTTAATACCAAAGCCATCCTTGTAGAAGAACAGTAGTGGTATTATTTAACCCATAGATTGAAGGATAAGGGGGTTCATACCTTTCCCAATGGTATTTGTGGAAAGTGAATGTAATAACATGACTGGAGTTTGAACTCACTCACTACAACGTTGCAGTTCAGCATGTTAAAAGGTAAGTTTTGTTTGGCTTCTTTGTTTAATAGCATATCAACTTATGAAGGTTATTTAATATCAAAGCCACCCTCGTTAAAGAACAGTAGTGGTACTATTTAAACCCATAGCTAGATGGATATTCCTGACCCTTTCTCACCACCCTTCTCTATCGTTCATTGCTTCCGGTAGGTCTTCAGGGCTACATCCTGCATTGGCACAGAGCTGCTGTATGTAGGTTTGAGCTGGTCTTCCTGCCTTTGCTCATCCATGTGAAGGGGTCCACTTATGAGTTCATCCTTACTTCTCCAGCAGTGTCCCGCATGTCTGGTTTGTCTAACTTTGATAGTTTTCATGATGGGTGGTATGTGGCCGTACAGCTGCAGCTTTGTGGGGTGCTGCCTCCAGGACTTGTTCAATATTGCTCGCGGCAATCTTGTCTAGTTGCCATCAAGCTTTTTCTCCATACGTTTAGTTAGCGTCCATGTAGTGCACCCATACAGCAGTATCGATACAACCACTGCTTGGAAGAAACTGCATTTTATTTTATCAGTCAGGTCTGACTTCCATATGACTGATAGCCTATCGATAGCTGTCCATGCCTTTGCTAGTCGTGTGTTGATGTCATTCTCGGTTGATGAGACACTGCTTCCTAGGTAGGTGAACTTGCTTACTAGTTTCAGTGAGCTACCATAGTCCAGCACATGTCATGGGAAACCCCCATCTTTTGATATGGTGCAAAGCTGTTGTGTTGTATTTCTTTTAATGTCATCCATATCCTCAAATTTTACCCTTGAATTGAATTTTCAGTTTAAGGAAACAAGAAAAAGTCATATGGAACTAGGATTGGTGAGCAGGAAGGGTGCTGAACTTAAACAATTTAGTGTTTCACCAAAAACATTATGTAAAAACGTATCAAGATTGGCTCCATAATTTAAAAAAAAATTTGGCATATATAGATATATATATAATAACAATATAATTGATATCATAATATGATATATATATAATAACAATATAATTGATATCATATATATCATATTATGATATATATAATAACAATATAATTGATATTATATATATCATATGATATATATAATAACAATATAATTGATATCATATATATCATAATATGATATATATAATAATATAATTGATATCATATATATCATATTATGATATATATAATAACAATATAATTGATATAGTGTTATTATATATATCATATTATGTATATTATTTGATGCACTTATATCAATAACTGAAAAGAGTTATGTTATGTCTAGAAACAGCAAAATAGCTTGATATAAAGCAATAAAGTTTTTTACACATTGTCAAAGAGAAAAGTTATGAAGAATGCATATAAAACTATAAATAAACAGGTAAAATATACACTACAGCTTTTTAATTGAATTGTCAGAATTACTTTGTTGTAATTATAAGAATATTTGTGAGATTTACTTTCCCTTTTTCACTTCATTTTATACCTGTATTGTCTGAGAAATAATAGATTCAGTACAGAGTAAGATGAAAAAGAAAGAGAAAATCAGGCAAAAGGAAAAAATAAATATATATATTTATATAAAGAGATGGAGATGAAAGAAAGGCAGAAAGACATGTTTGATGGCTATCAAGAAAAAAATGAATGAAAGATTGAAAGTAAGATAAATATTTGGTTTTATGGCATGTCAACACTTGTTGGGTTATTTAGTGCCCAACTCTTTTTTGAAGGCAATTATATGATTTTAAGTAACTATTCCTATTTAATAATAATAATAATAATAATAATAATAATTGGTAAACAATAATAGCTTCAAGTAATTATTCTTGATACAAGTGATTTGAAAACAGTTATAGGGTTTGCCATTGGCCTAATGAGTAGAGTGTTTGCCAATGGTCCGGGAGACCCAGGTTCAATCCCAGGTCGAGTCACACCAAAGATTCAAAAAATGGTACTTGATGCTGCCTTGCTTAGCACTCAGCACTATAAGGTGAGGATCAAGGGTAAAGTGGAGTAATCCTGGGTATGGAGTAGCGCCCTCCCCTACACCTCGGTGTAGTAGCTATTGAAAAAGAAGCCTTCGGGTCACCCTTGACTAAGATTGCCAATTTTACTTATAGGGTTTCAAGTATCTAATGGTGATAATTTACAAATAATTATGCTTGGTTTGTTTTATGGCATTTCAAACCATGTTGAGTTATTTTATACCAAAGTCAACTTAGCTATTATGATCTCCAATTATATACAGTACAAAAATATATCTTCACAATCATTTTAAACAGGTAACCACTTCATACTTAGTCGCAAAGTTAATGTTTGAAGAACCAACGTATTAATGTAGTTCAAAATCATTGCAAACATTATCTGAAACGGATTTATTTGACCCCAACAGGTACAACATCTCTAGATCAGAGTGAACCTGGGTGTGTCCTGACCTTACACTCCCTAGAGCTCTAGAACTGAAGTCTTGCCAGCAGATGCAGTTTAGTGCCAAACCCAGGACATGATAGAGATGGAAGAGTGTCAAAAATGCAATACATTAAAATTCTTTATGGAGAGATAAGATAAAATAAAAATAAAAAAGAGTCGAACTAGTTTATGAAGAATATAAGAATAAAATATGGAGGGGAAAAAAACCCAAAAAACAAAAGAAATAGATACCTTCTGTACATCTACACTCCGTACAGGAGTCATTGGAACGAATCTCATCTCCATGATCATATTTTATTCCCTCAGCTTTACATCCTGTAATGAAAAAAAAAAAGAATTTAACACAGTTACAACCATATTATGCTCATGAGCATCTTATGGCATGTTGCATCTGATACACATTCATTTATTCCACAGCGCCCTCCTCTACACCTCGGTGTAGTAGCTATTGAAAAGGAGCCTTTGGGTCACCCTTGACTATGGTCGCCAACTTTACTTTATTTAAAGTAAAAACAATAAAAAAAATTTTAGTATCATTTTTTATTTTAACTTGTAAAGCTGTTTTTGGTCAAATATAGAATATGTACATGATGCAAAAATGTATTACATGACACATCAAATACAGAATATAAACATGATGCAAAAATATGACACATGATACACAAACTAACAATCAGGACCAAGGAAGCATGTTTGCATCATTATAATTCAACAAATTTATTTATTTACCCAACCCATCTACAACAAGCAGGATGTGACACAAGGTCAATTTTTAAGTGGAGTCTAACAGGTTTGAATTCTTCTAAACCAGTTGCCATACCAAGGTTAAAGAACCTCATCTGCCCTATTATTTACCCATGGCTGGGGTGAAAATCATTTGATGAATACTTTTCCCAAGGATATCAACACTGTGAAATGCAAATAGCCTTGTCTAGGATTACAATTGTTAATATTGTTCTGTCAGAATCAATTGTATGATAGATAACAAGAAATTGGTCAATGATTCTATACTCATCTAAGAATGTTAAAGACATAAGACTAATGATTGATACTGGTTTTCTATGAAATATACTAAATAGGAAAATTGAAGTTTCATAGCCACACACAGATAACCTTATGAAGAGAGTGCAATATAATTAGGGACATGCTGGTTAAAAATGGAAATGGATCTGCAGCAAATCGGCAACAAGTTCTGATTGGCAGGAGAAATCCAAACAAAAAAGCCATTAGGGGAGTGGACACAGGATAGAAAAAAGGAAAAGAGAGTTCTGTTGGAGCCCAGATGTGAAGCTGTGAAGACAGAACCCGCAAACAAGCACATGTAAGAACTACAATTAAAACGAGAAAGATAATATCTATGTCTGTGTCAGTTCTCTCTCTCCTCACAATTTTTTATTTCTCTCTGTCTAGCTAAAATAGTAGACTCATTTTTCATACACTGTTTCTCTTTTCTTGACTACTACTAAGAGATGTAGTAGCAAATAAATATTTGTATTAGTGAACCAAGATGGAGTTTGCTGTGTTTGTTACTTCTTCTTTTCATCACAGTGGAGGTTACCACAAAGTCTAACCGACAATTAAGGTGTAGTGCTTCACTCATAGACCTGTTAGAACCATGGTGGTAAAAATGTCTATGCAGTGTAGTAGTATTACAAATAAGTATTTGAGTATGTGGCATTATAAGAGGAGTATCTGCTGAGGAGCTATGGGCCACTTTAAGTAGAGATTAATCTACACCATTATAAATAGGTTATGTATTAAGACTGGGACATCCATACTTAAATTATACTGGATTGCATATAAAGCTTGATTTTGACCTTAAGAGGCTCACAGAGCTGATATAATTTGGAGCTCCTTCCTTATGTTTGCTCCTATCCCCCTGTCTGTAAAAAAAAGAACCATCAAATCAAAATCAAAAAGATCCACTCCAACTATAGAAGCCCAAATACTCTAAATTGTTTCAAATTAGTTCAAAGTCCCATTAAATCTGAAAATAAATCTTCTCAGTTCTTATACCCTATTTTTTTTAGCTTTATCAGGGGACAACTTAAGTCTACAGATCTCCTGGGCTGCAGCCCATACTAGCCCATATGTAAATCTGTTACTGATTGCATATGTATAGCCAATTATGCAGTAAAGTAAGATTGTAATATAATAGCCGAGGGATTTTGTTTTATGCCTTTGGGTTTAGTTAGGCTGAGAACCTTTCAGCTCAGCACATGGGTTACTTAGGTGCAACATTAATGCAGGTGTTCACGCGCACGTGTGGGCGGAACAGACGTGTCACTCAGAGATGTCACAATAGCCCGAGATGGGAAACAGGGCTAGTAAGTGTGAATGACGTCACGCACTGGAAGTGCACAGAGGATTTTGGGAGATTTTGAAAAAGTCAGCAAGTAGAGTTGAGACTAGACACCGGATGAGAAGGGTTGACTTTCACTTGCTCGCAAAGGCCTTGGGCAGGTGTCGCACAAGATGGGGGGCAGATGAAAAAGCCAGAATAGAAAGATTGTGCCTCTCTCTCCTTATGTTGAAAAACCTTTAAACTCAAAGGTAATAAAAAGTTTCATACCTGAACTGAGAAGTTGTAAGTGTTTTTCGTGTTTCAAGATTCCTATTTTTTATAAACATATGTATAAACATTATATGTTCATTTCACACATGGCTGTATCTGGCTATGGTACAAGATGAAAAATATTTGTAAAACAAAAGTGTTAATGTGTATATTGCAAGGTGACAATGTAAATAATCAAGGGATCTCTCTCTTCAAATACTTCAACTATCATAAAATGAAATCACTATGACTCAAAATCATTTGATTTATAAGAGAGTGCTAGAAATTTTTTTTTCTAATCATGAAAAGAAAGATTTTTTATTTTTATTTTTATAGAATTTTTTGAAAGAATAAAAGAAACTTAAGAAATAATTTACTAAGAGTGTTGAAGTTCAAGATGGATGTGGAATAGCATCAATGTTTTATATGCAAAAATTATTTACTAATCTTTGCCTAGTGATGGTACAAGGCTAGAAATATGGAGTACCCAGTGAAAATCAAACTTACAAAGAATGGTCTGCTAATCTTGCTTCCCCATGTTTTATGTGGAATAGTATTTATGTTCTAAGTCATTCCCTTCTTGGTTGAGCTGAGAACTTTTCAGGACTCCTTTGTACTAGACATTGTGGCATAGAAGAATAGGATTTGCAAGGATTGTCACCCAAAATCAAGCTAATCCCCCATTTAATAATTGGCATTGGTTGATTAGTTAAACCAAAAAGAGATCAGAGAATGACACTCAAATTTCTATGATGTAATTGATTTAAGCTATTTTAGTTTAGTTTTCCAATTAAGGTGGGGTGAGGGTACAGATTAATTCTGATGTTGGATCCCTGGAATAAAATCTTGTATCCAAGTTTGATTTGTTTTCTTGCATTGAACATCAAAATCCAATTTAAAAACCTTCAGGATTGACTTTTGAAAAGCCCATGACACTACCACTATACAAATTTAACTGAAATTAAAGCAGTTCTTGTAATTGCAACACCAATTTATCAATTTTCATTTCATAGAGTCCCAAAATCTAGACAAGAGGGATTGATATAGTTCTTGCTAGAATTGTATTATATGGCATTCTACTTTTGATGCACCTTATAATAAGTGGCGGCATGATTGACATCTTATAGATTTAAAATCTATAATTTTTTCCAAATGAAATAAACTTATATTTGGGTAACTGACCTTTACAACGAGGACAGCAGCTTCCTTCTGGTGTGACAACTTCCTTACATTCCAGAAAAGGACATTTTCTTGGTGGTTGACAGATTATGTTTCCATCATTGCAATAGCATTCTTGGCAGCCATTAATTCTTCTTGTGAAGAGACTCTCATCAAGAATTACACGATCATCCACTAAACAATCTGCAATAAGAAAATAAAAAGGATTTAACATTCTCAAAATATTGTAATAAACTCAACTGTAATCGTTAAATATGAGGATGTTTTCACTGCTGTCCATATCTTACCATAAAGTATCTTACTTACAAAGTTCTCTGAGCTCATCATTTTTCTGATGAGGTTGTAGTTTATGTAATATTAAAAAAATAATTTCTTACAGTTATGTTTTCTGACTGAACAGAAAAAAAAGTTGCTCCGGGAATTTGAGATATAGGGTCAGCTGAAGATAATCTTTTGTGACATGTATGTATTCACCTAACCCCTCCAGTATGGGTAGGTTGTGACACACAGTCAATTATTTTAAGCAGAGTAAAATTGGTTTGAATTCAGAATTTTCTTTCTCCTAGACTGATTACCTAACCAAGACTAAAGAACCCAGTCTGCCTGACTATTTACTCATAGCTGGAGGGAGAAGAAATGGGTTCATGCCTTTCCCAAGAGCATTAGTAAAATGCAAACAGCCTCATCCAGGTATTGAATGATTTCATTTACTACAATGATAACTGTAACACAAAGTCCACCTTCAGTCTTTAGAAACATGTATCTGCATTAAACAGTATCTTGTCTTGGTGGAAATAAATTTCTGTGGATCTTAGAAGTAAATAGAATTTAAATGAGAAATCATATATAAATTAAGTCCAACTTGGAGACAGCTCCATGTTTATTAACATGGAAAACGAGTTCAAATTACTGCTGAAGCTGTTTTCAGTCACTTTAAAAAAGGGATGAATCAATATTTTTTTCCTCTCACTGTGACTAAAGAAGAGCAGACTGAGCTTTCTAGCTTTAGTCTAGAAGGACAACTTTGAATTCAAAACAAGTAGCTGGAGTCTGTAAGTCCTGCCCTCCTGTTTTGTGGGTCAGTTATGGAAGACAAGGCTTAGGAAGACAATCCTAAACAAACTGTGATGTATCTATGCGAAAGCAGATTTACTTGTGACAAGAATCAGGAAAAATATCATAGAGTCCCAAAATCTAGACAAGAGGGATTGATATAGTTCTTGCTAGAATTGTATTATATGGCATTCTAGTTATGATGCACCTTGTAATAAGTGGCGGCATGATGGACATCTTATAAATTTAAAATCTATAATTTTTTCCTAATGAAATGAACTTATATTTGGGTAACAGACTTTTACAACAAGGACAGCAGCTTCCTTCTGGTGTGACAACTTCCTTACATTCTAGAAAAGGGACATTTTATTGGTGGTTGATACACTGCACTTTAATCACTTTTCCTAAAGGTTTCTCTATTTCCTCAAAGAAAATGAGGATCTTATGATCAATTTTGATGGACTGACTTGGTAAGTCCATTTTCTGTTATTTGATTAGTTAATTTAACTAATGTACGTATTTACCCAACCCTTCCACCACAGGCAAAATGTAGCACAAAGTCATATTTTTTTAAGTGGAGTAAAGCCGGTGTGAATTCAGGATTTTCCTTCAACTAGACTGGCTGTCCAACTAGGATTAAAGAACCCAGTCTGCTATACTATTTACCCATAGCTGTGAGGAGAATATGGATTCATGCTTTTCCCAAGGACATTAGTGCAAAGTGAAAAACTACTAATTCCACTCATTTAATATACAAGAGTAATGTACTATCTACTTAATATTCTAGTGTATTGTATTGGTATTCTCTTCATTAAAACAAGAAATATACAGACTAACATAATTCCTATAAAAAGTGATGGGATAATTTACATATAATCAGCACTTCTTCTCAGGATTAGAGTATAGTATCTGTGTACTCTGCTTAGGAAGAAAATGTTGGTCTCTTGCACTTCTGCTTAGGATCAGAGTGTAGTATCTGAGCCTGTGGAAATTCAATGGCTATTAAACAAAACTATAAGATATAAAATATGCAAATGAAAACATTATTTTGAAAAGTATAAAATTTGATACTTTCTTGAAAATTATAACAAAATTATTCGAAAATAATAATTTTTTTTGTAATTTATTGAATTAATTTTCCATGGGTAGGGATACTGCATTCTAGTCCAAGGCAAAATTGCTGGGGAGTTACATTTTGATCTTAGGCAGATACTACACTCTCACCCTAATAGAAGTTATCACACTGTTCATTATTTGTGTGTGGTTGGATGTGTGTGTAACCAAAATAATACCCATACAAAATAATTCCGGTTTCCAAATGAAATGTAAATCTATTTTTTATATGATGAATCTTATTTCCTAATGGTGTCTTGAGTGTGACTCGAAACTTCATCTAATGGTGAGGCTCCAGTTCTGGAAATCTAGAGAGTGTGGAGTACTCCTTCAGTGTCATTACTCCCAAGTCCACTCAGACTTGAAGTGGTAGTACCTGTTAAGGTCCCATCTATGGGTCAAACAGATTTGTTTGAAAATTATTAGTATTGGATAAGAATACTTGATACCATATAACTGCAAATTATTTATATTAAGAATAGTTACTTGAAACTATAATCATATTGTTAAAAAAACTTTTAAGAAACAAGTATACACTATACAAAGTACACAATGCTTTAACCTCTAGGCATCAAATAACCCCAGACAGGTTGATATGCTGTTAAAATTAATCAATCAATCATATGCTAATGTTGCTAATTCTAAAAAAATTTTGTTTTGATTATACAGATAAATTTATGTGGATCCTACAAATGAATATTTTACATTTAACAAGATGTGTAACTTGTGAGATAGTCATTTGTTTTGTCCATTGTACAATAATGGTCAAATCATTCATAGACAATTCTCTTAACCATTCACTAAACATGACCTTATTAGGTCATTTTGATCTACAGTTTTTATTATATCTATATGATTAATATTTACTGGTTGGTTGGTAATTTAGGTTTTGGTGGCATATCAACTTTTGTAGGTTATTTAACGCCAAATCAATTTTTATGCAAATAGTTCTATTTCAAACAATTCAGTTTAGCATGAGTACAAAGTTTAATTGTCAACAAAATTTCTATTTCAAGCTATTCAGTTTATTCATAGCTTAAATTCAATTTAGTATAAGTACAAATTTTATTTACATAGAGTTAAATGTCAAAACAGTTCTATATTAAACAATTCAGTTTAGTGCAAGTACAGTTTCAATGTCAAAAACAGTTCCATTTCAAACAATTCAGTTTAGCATAAGCACACAGTTTAAATGTAAGTACGATTTAATTGTTAAAAACATTTCTATTTCCAACTATTCAGTTTAGTCAAACAGTTCTAATTCAAACAATTCAGTTTAGCATAAGTATGCAGTTAGTTTTATTTAACCCATAGATAGGGCTCTATCAGGTGCTATCATTCCAGACCAGAGTGAACTTGGGAGCAATGGCAATGAAGGGGTGCTCTGCACTCCCCAAAGCTCCAGTATTACTGGAACCTCACCATCAGATCGTTTAGTGTCATATTCAGGACACTCATTGGGGGAAGGGTCTTACCTCTCTGCAGAGGTGCAGTCGGTGTATTCTACAGCCCCAGCTGACTGGGTAATACACAGAGTTAATGTCAAAACAGTTTTATTTCAGATAATTCAGTTTAGCATAAGTACACAGTTTAGATGTCAAAACAGTTCTATTTTGAGCAATTCAGTTTAGCATAAGTACGCAGTTTTAATGTCAAAAAAGTTCTATTTTTAACAATTCAGTTCAGCATAAATACGCAGTTTGAATGCAAAAAAACAGTAAACTCAAACCATGGTTTAATTCTATTTAACCCATAAATAGGAACCTTATCAGGTGCTACCACTCCGAGCCAGAGTGGACCTGGGAGCGATGGCAATGAAGGGATACTGCGCATTCCCCAAAGCTCCAGTATTACTAGATCCTCACCATCAGATTGTTTAGTGTCATAACAGGACACTCGTTTGGGAGGGGTCTTACCCTTCTGTAGAGGTGCAGTTGGTGTATTCTACAGCTCCAGGTGACTGGGCAATAATATTTACAGTTGAATTAAACATAATTAGGATATCGAGTTATTAATGTACCTACAACATAAATATTTTTTAAAAATTATTTGCATTAATCATTTTTCTCATATCTAAACAACACTAGATGATCTATGAATCTGTTGGTTTTCAATTGTAACTGTATTCCATAATGATACTTCTATTCAAAAAGGAGTGAAAGATTTAAATTAGCATTTCATAGTTATCTTCCTTATGTAGAAAATTTGACTTAGAACAAGAAATTACTTTATTTGCAAAGTTAGAGCATTTTAAATGTATTGCTCTAATAAAAATTTCACTACGATGTGCCGTTTTCGTTAGTTTACATTTACATACATATATATAATATTAAAATAACTGCAAATGAGCCACTCCTCCCAACAACCTGTCTTAAAAAGAGATGGGCAACAAGCTACATCATGGCAACTATGAGTTTTATGTGAGGCACTCATTAGACAGGTAGGAGGTACAGATAATTATATTATTTATATGAAAGTGGAAATAATTTTTGTTTGCTGAGGGTAAAGAAATATGGAAAAAGGTGGAGGGGAATGGGTTTTGGCATATCCTGTTTCATTGAAGACATTGATTATATTGTGATGTCTAGGTGGAAAGGAAGCAAAAAGGGGCAAAGAGAAAGGGATAAGGAAAGAACCTTCAAAAGTATGGTGGTACAGAGTGGAAAAAAATGTCCTTTTTTTTAAAATTTTTTTTAAATATACACGCACCCAATGATCCAAGGCATCAGTCTTTTGAAATTTACAACAACTACCAAACCCCTCCTCCAAATATTAAAATGGGATTTTTGGTTATGGAAGTTTACTTCTCTAGATGAGTATAAGTAGATTTTTTTAAGAAGTTGGTAGTCCATAGTTTGCCTACCAACAATCTCTCTCTCTCAATATATATATATATATATATATATATATATTTACAAATATAATGAGATTTTTAGTAATATATGGATAATGAAAATTTTATTTACAAGAATTGATATATAAAATTAGTCCAAATTTTATTGATCCTAATCTATAAGTAAGTGGCATCACCTACCCTTGCATTGGGAACAGCACTCTCCTTCTTTAATTACCCCATGGGAGCATTCAAAGGGACAGGTCTTCTGAATGGTACACTCAAGCCTTCCATTTTCACTGCAGAGACATTCTTTACAAGGGTTCTTTTTTGACCGTCCTTTCTCACCAATGTTCAGAGAAATGTCGTCCAAGGAACAGGCTGAAACATAACCCAAACATTAAATGCATGAAAATATAAAACAAAAAGATTTAATCAAGATCTTTACTAATAATCAAACAGTAAGGATAACTTTTTCCCAGATTCTGGCTGATCTAATATTGGACGAAGACAATTTAAGAATTAATGTGTGGTGTAATTGTTATTAACATAGAATATACAACAATTAGTTTGAATATATCTGTCATTATGTTCGCTTCATGTTCGTACTTTACAGTCAGAAGACCATGACTTTAACTAAAGTCATGACTAGCATTTGACTTGGGTTATAGTGAGAGAGAGTTGTGTCATCATCAGTCTCATTCTTTGATCCTTATCTACATTGATCCAAAAGAAAGTCCAGAATGCAATGGATGACTAGGGCATTCCATATGTCATGTACTTTTGCACTATACAATTTATAGCTGGTTTGGTTTGGTTTGGTTTGGTTTGGTGGGTTTTATGGCATATCAACCTTTGTAGATTATTTAACGCCAAATCTATTTTTATGTAAATAATCTGTTTTATTTAAAACAATTCAGTTTAGCATAAGTACACAGTTTAATTGTCAAAAACATTTCCATTTCAAACTATTCAAGCTGTTATATGTAACAATTCAGTTAAGTGTAAATACAGGTTTAATGTCAAAAAACAATTCTATTTCAAATAATTCAGTTTAGCCTAAGCACGCAGTTCAAATGTAAGTACGTTTGGTTTTGTTTTGTTTTATGGCATATCAACCTTTGTAGGTTATTTAACGCTAAGGTTGGTTTGTTTGGTTTTATGGCATATCAACCTTTGTAGGTTATTTAACGCCAAATCCATTTTTATGTAAATAATCTGTTCTATTGAAAACAGTTCAGTTTAGCATAAGTACACAGTTTAATTGTCAAAAACATTTCCATTTCAAACTATTCAAGCAGTTATATGTAATAATTCAGTTAAGTGTAAATACAGTTTTAATGTCGAAAAACAGTTCTATTTCAAATAATTCAGTTAAGCATAAGCACGCAGTTTAAGTGTAAGTACGGTTTAATTGTCAAAAACGTTTCTATTTCAAGCTATTCAGTTTACTCAATTCATTTTAGCATAAGTATGCTGTTAGTTCTATTTAACCCATAGATAGGGCCCTATCAGGTGCTACCACTCCGGGCCAGAGTGGACCTGGGAGTGATGGCAATGAAGAGGTACTACGCATTCCCCAAAGCTCCAGCACCGCTGGATCCTCACCATCAGATTGTTTAGTGTCATATCCAGGACACTCGTTAGGGGTGGGGGGTCTTACCCCTCTGCAGAGGTGCAGTCAGTGTATTCTACAGCCCCAGCTGACTGGGCAATACACAGATTTAAATGTCAGACAGTTTTATTTCAGATAATTCAGTTCAGCATAAGTACACAGTTTAGACATCAAAAACAGTTCTATTTCGAGTAATTCAGTTCAACACTAGTACGTAGTTCCAATGTCAAAACAGTTCCATTTTAAACAATTCAGATTAGCATAAATACGCAGTTTAAATGCAAAAATCAGTATAGTGAAAGAAGCACGGTTTTGTTCTATTTAACCCATAGATAGATAGGACCCTTATCAGGTGCTACCACTCCGGGCCAGAGTGGACCTGGGAGCGATGGCAATGAAGGGGTACTCCACATTCCCCAAAGCTCCAGCATTGCTGGAACCTCACCATCAGATTGTTTAGTGTCATATCCAGGACACTCATTGCAGAGTGTATTCTACAGCCCCAGCTAACTGGGCAAAATTTATAGCTGGTTGCCCATAAAGGAGTTCAACTTCCTGGTTAGGAATCAGAGCTGTCCATCTCCTAGGCTGGTTGCCAATCAAAAGCTAAAGAGCTTAGTCTGCCATATGATTAACTCATTGCTAGCAGTGTGAGAAGATATAGATTCATGCCTTTCCCAAGGACATCAGTGAAATACGGGTGATGCAGGTGGCATAATATGACAATCTAATTATGAAATATGGATTGGTTGGTGTTTGGGTTTTATGGCATATCAACCCCACTAGGTTATTTAATGTCAAACCCATTTTTATACAAAATAATCAGTTCTATTTCAAATAGTTCAGTTTAGCATGAGTACACAGTTTAATTGTCAAAAAGATTCTTATTTCAAGCTTTTCAGTTTAGTCAAACAGTTCTAATTAAAACAATTTAGTTTAGTATAAGTATAGATTTTGTTTACACATAGTTAAATATCAAAACAGTTCTATATTACACAATTCAGTTTAGCGTAAGTACAGTTTCAAGTCAAAAACAGTTCCATTTCAAACAATTCAGTTTAGCTTACGAAAACAGTTCCATTTCAAACAACTCAGTTTAGCATTACGCAGTTTATATGTCAAAATAGTTGTATTTCAAGCAGTTCAGTTTAGTATAAGTATGCAGTTCAAATGTCAAAACAGTTCTATTTCAAGTAATTCAGTTTAGCATAAGTACACAGTTTAGTTCTATTTGACCCATAGATGGGATCCTATCAGGAGCTACCACTTCAGGACAGCATTACTGGATCCTCACTGGATCCTCACCATCAGATTGTTTAGTGTCATATCTAGGACACTCATTTAGGGCAGGGGTCTTACCCCTCTGCAGAGGTACAGTTTGTGTATTCTACAGCCCAAGCTGACTGGGCAATGAAATATGAGAGATACAGGTGACATAATATGACAATCTAATTATGAAATATTGGAGTTGCTGGTGACATAATAGCTACGGTCAAAGAAAATCAACTTGATGATCGAAGTTCAAATCGTAGCTGAGGCTGTTTGCATTTCACTTTGCAATAGTGTAATTTGGAAAGGTATATATCTATCTGTTCTTCTACTAGCTATGAGTAAAACAGTAGAGCAGACTGAATTAACTCTAGTCTAGAAGAATTCAGAATGTGAGGAGTGCTGTTTGCAGAATCTGTGGCACACAGGTACATTATTTTTCTGTTATCAACTCATTAAGAATATCATATTGTCTTTTTTACATTGATTTATAATGCTGTATTTTGCTAAACAATACTTATGATGCATAAAAGTGTACATGACATTATGGGAAAAAAAACCCAAATCCAATCCCAACAAAGCACATTATCATTGCTTTTTTATAGTTTAATAAATTTGATTTTTTGGTCAAAATAAAGTATAAGTAGTCTAATGTAACAATTTCTAATTGTAATACTAATAAAAACACAGATGATATATATGGGTTTGAATATTCAAGATAGCAATAAAATGTGTTAAAAATCAATATCAGCTTATATCAATCTACCATTTGTAATTTAAAAAAAATAAATTTACTTGGACAGGTTTCAGGACAACAGTCTCCAAATGTTTGGACAGGATTATGACAATTTGTGTTAGATCTCTGGGGGCAGACAATTGGTGCACAGGTAACCTCAGATTTGAAACAGGTGCAGTTTTTACAGGGATCCTGAACAGGTGAAAAGACAGAACCATGTTCATATTTCACTCCACTGTATTCACATCCTAAGAAAATGCAAAAAGAGTAAAACAGAATGAGACTTTACAAATATTCTTTTTTCTTTTTCAAATTATTAAAATAATTTTAAATTCTGATTTACACATTTAATATTTTAAATATATAAATTAAAACATTCAGAATCAAAACTAAAATTTACTGAGAATATAAATGAAAAAAGAAAAGCATCAATGTATATTAAAAAGAATTTTTTTTTTAATTAATTTTAAAATAAAAACTGTAAAATAAAATTTAAAGTTAAAATATTTAGAATTAGAATTAGAATTTTAAAATACATGTAATTTACATGATTAATCTAATCATGTAAATCAAAATATACTAAAAATATATTTTGATTTTTTGAAAAGTTAGAATGAATTTGGGAGATAAAGAGTTAATGGTGCTGAGAATGGAACATGAGAACTTAGTTCAAACTCCAGCAGTGGCACTGGATTTCATTTCACACTTATATTCTTAATAAAGGCATCAATCTACTTCTCCCCCAAAATATACAAGGCATTTGGATCCTTTTAGCATCTTGAGCATTTGATAATAGGTTATGTGAGGGATTTTTTGTTTTTTTGTAGGTACTATGTAACTTAGTACCACCTGTCACATGTTACCTAAAAAGAAAATGGATGCCACCAAGTAATTTCTATTTGAGAAATGCCATAAAAGGTAATTACTTAGCATGGTAATCCAGCAACCTAATAGTTTATAGGAAACATCCCTCTACAGTGATTAGGATTAGTTGGTAGAGAAGGTTAAGGGTTAAAAGATTAATTTCTAAAAATAAACCATCAGTAATACAAGCAAAACTGGTCTTTTTCTTTCCATCTGCAAATGGTGCCAAAGTGTATCTAAAAAATATTCTCCCATTTGGGATGATGAGTGTTCAACCCAATTATTGAAATTAATTTTCTTGTTTGTTCTTTTTTTGCTCATTTTTGGGAACTATTGGGTGAATTACTTAACAGGATTTGATCTGTATATAGATATCGTATTCATAGTATATATGTTCTGTTAAATGATTCTTTCTTCTTTTTTTTTAAAGGTTGAAAAGAGAAGATAGTAAAAAGCAGAAATGCCCAAAAAGGCATAACAAACAAATCATGATAATCTAGAAGTTCTTGTAAAAACATTTGTCCTAAATCATGTAAAAAAAATGAATATCAAATACAGAATGGGTAACATTTAGATTTTTAATGTAAACTTGAACTGCTTTTGACTTAAGGAAAGAAATATACAGTATTCTGTTTACTAGAAGAGGATACTGAAAATTTCTTGGCCTAACTAACAACATAATGACTTTCTTTTTTTTGTTATTTTTTTTTAGGAAGGATTGAAGAAACTTGAAAAATTCAGTAGAATTAATATATGGAATAGCATTCCATGGTTGTAGGTTATTCCTTCTTGATTGGCTGAGAACATTTCAGCCTACTTGTGCATTTGTTTCTTGAGATATAATATCAATTCAGATCCAGTCAAAATTTGGCAAAAGGTCCCTATAACTTAAGTTATTTTCATTGTTAAAATATTGGCTAAACCCTTTAAAACTAAGCTGTCATTAATGTACAAATATAAAGGATATCAATGGAAAAACTTTGGAATATTCTTTTTAACTCACCAGCCTCACAAACAGGACAGCATATTCCAGGCAATTTAACTGGCCGTTTACAGGATAAAGATGGACAGTTCTTTGTTTGACAGATAACAGTTCCATATTGGCATTTACAGAGAGTACACTCATCTTTCTCATATACAGAACCATGTTTGTGGATGGAGTTATCAAGCTTGCAGTCTGTGGAAAGTAGAGCAGTGTGAACTTAGATAAAAGATAACTTCAAGTTAAAAGAATAAAAGAGTAGTTGTACATGATAAGTGCCCGATACACCATCTTGGCCAAAAATGCTTTTTATAGGATAACACTATTTCAATACTTCTTCCATTACTAGTAATCTAAATTAAGTTTGCTTTCGCAATAAAAACTAGGGGGGGGTGTCCTCGTGGTGTAATGGTTAAAGCGATGAACTGCGGAATCGTAGTACACGAGTTCGTACTCCAGTCGCGCTATTACGTTCACTTTCGGGCAAGTACCCTTGGGAAAGGTATGAACCCCCTTATCCTCCCAGCTATGGGTTAAATAGTACCACTACTGTTCTTCTAGGAGAATGGCTTTGGCATTAAATAACCTAAAAAGAGTTGATATGCCATTAAACAAAAAAAACCAAACCAACTAAAAACTATTTTGTTGCAGGTTATAGCTTGTTATTTGAATATAATCACTGATCTTATTTTTGTTAAAACTCTAATGAAAATTGCATGTAATTTCTGATAAGGTTTCACCCACAGTATTTTTATTATCTATTAATATTTAGGATGAATGTTTTACTTTTATTTTGAAGGTTTGAGACTAAGTTTTTGATTTTCATAAAAATATTCCTGAAAATATCTATAGTGTGAATAGAGTTTTAAAAAAATGAAAGTTATTTTTTTTATTTTTCAGACCTGACCGATAAAATGAAACGCAGTTTCTTCCAGGCAGCGGTCGTATCGATACTGCTGTATGGATGCACTACTTGGACGCTAACTAAACAGCTGGAGAAGAAGCTAGATGGCAATTACACAAGAATGCTGCGAGCAATATTAAACAATACCTGGCGGCAACACCCCCACAAGGCACCAACTATACGGCCACCTGCTTCCCATCACAAAAACTATCCAAGTTAGATGAACCAGACATGCAGGACACTGCTGGAGAAGCAGGGACGAGCTCATAAGTGATGTACTCCTATGGACCCCCACATATGGCCGGGCAAAAGCAGGACGACCAGCTCGAACATACATTCAGCAGCTATGTGAGGATACAGGATGTAACCCTGAAGACCTTCCAGAGGCGATGAACGATAGGGAGAAGTGGCGAAGAGGGTCAGGGATATCCATGCTAGCAGCACGACATGATGATGATACCCTGTAATTTAGTAAATATTTAAGAGTCTTTGTAATATACATTAGAATCGACTGATTTTAAAGGCATGTTAACCTGTTTAGGGTTATTCTATGCATAGAAGTTTGGAATCATGTTTTTTTATACAGTCATATTTAGATTTTTGAGGTAGTTTAAGAGTTTCAAGTATTCCTATCTAACACTAATAATTTATACACATTTGGTTTCAAGTAACCAATTACAATCCTTAGTAAATAATTATAACTTCAAGTAACTATTCTTAATAGAAATAATTTACAAACACTTATTTGGTATCAAGTATTCATATCTAATTCTAATAACGTAAAAACATCTATTGGATCCAGAGGATACTAACATGTACTACCACTCTGGGTCAGAGGGGCTTGGGAGTAGTGGCAATGAAGGAGTACTCCATCATAATGCTGGGTCTCCAAGATTTCAGAATTTAAAAAAATGAGGCTGTAGCTCTAAAAATAAAAATATTACAAGCAAAAGTGTGTTAATCTTTGATGGAGATTTTCTGAACTCTTTAAAAATAGCTCATTGATAACTTATAAACAGCTACTGAAATAAAGAAAAATTAAAAGAGGATGTTGAAATGCATCATAGTGAAATTGTAATGGTCCTTGTTTCACCAAATCTAGAAATAGAAAAGGACCCATGTATGCCATGCTTTCCAGAGAGAACATTTCCTTTTCTTACCACAAAAGGTTAGTGGGTATAACTAAAGCAAACCTCTACTACTAATTAGTAGCAGCCCAGCAGTCCCAGGAGACATGAACATATTTATCAGGGTAAATAAGTTTTATCCTCTAAGGAATTTCAAGACTGACACGCAAGTAAGTATTTAAAAAGAATACTAAAACATTTAGATACATTATCATCATCAAGTCCTGCTTCTAGCACAGATTTCCCTAACTCTCTCTCCCCATCAGTTATAACTTCAAGCATAACTTCAAGCAGGTCTTCCAAATTACATCTTGTGTCTGTGCAGAGCTGATGTAAATAAGTTCTTGCTGGTTGGCCAACACTGGCGCATCCATGCGTAGGGGTTCATAGAAGAACAAGTTTGTCTTTGCTTCTCCAGCAGTGACCCTGCATGTCTAGTTCATCTTTCTTGGATGGTTTTTGAGATGGGAAGTAAGTGGCCATACAGCATCATCAAGTCACTCTGATAGCACAAATTTTTCTGACTCTCTCTCTCCATCAGTCCCTATCATCCATAGTTTCTAGCAGGTCTTCCAAACTACATCCTGTGTCTGCACAGAGCTGATGTAGATAAGTTCTTGCTGGTTGGCCAACACTAACACGTCCATGTGTAGGGATCCATAGAAGAATGTCACTTATCAGTTCATTCTTGCTTCTCCAGCAGTGTTCCACATGTCTTATTCATCTAACTTGGAAGGTTTTTGAGATGGGAGGTAAGTGGCCATACAGCATCATCAAGTCACACAGATTTTCGAGACTCTCACCAACTATCCCTATCATCTATCACTCCTAGCAAGTCATCCAAACTGCATCCAGTATTCACACAGCTGATGTATGTAATTCCTTGCTGGTTAGCCAACACTGTTTCATCCATATTTAGAGGTCCATAAGAGAATGTCACTTGTGAGTTTGTCCTTAATGCTCCAGCAGTGCCTTGTATGTCTTAGTGTTTTACTTGGATGGTTTGTCAGATAGGAGGTAAATAGCTGCTTTGTGGGGTTTTGCTTCCAGAATTTATTTACAACAGCATATACCATTCTTGTATAGTTCCCTTCCAGCTTTAACATTAATAATCACACAACATTATTCCTTACCAAAAATTAATATATGAAAAGACAATGTTTCAACTCAAACTCCTGTTGTTTGTTTTGCAGTATTGCTTGTTTTTTGTTTTTTTTTGCAATTCATTTCAGCATTAACCTTTTTATCACAAGTCCCAGAAAAACTCCTCTGCTACAATATTAAGCTACATTTTGTTACAAACTCATAATTTGCTTCAACCTTCATGCTATTATCATAACAAAATAATAGTTAAGACAAGAAGAAATTTAAAAAAAAAGATCTATACTGTTTTGGTACAATCATAAAAACAAATAACAATAAACCAAAATAGCAAAACAATATTGAAATAAGATAAATCAAATTTACCATGACAAACAGGACAGCATTTTCCCTTAGGCTGGTGAGGATGATCACAAGGTAGGGGCAAACACTGATTCTTCTTACACTTAACTTGACCATTCTTTAGAAAAATGAAGAAAAAAAGTTACATTTGACAGTAGACCAGAAAATATATTAAGAGATACTAGATGACCAATTAATTCATTTGTTTCCCATTGAAATAGCAATTCAACATGATATTGATGCTTGTGTTTAGTTAGGAGTGAAGAATTCTAATTAGTATTTCAGTTTATCTTTAATATATTAAGAATTTGAATGATTAATATCACCACAAAATTATAATTTAGATGCAAATTGAACTGAAAATTGCATTATTCTCAAAGAAATTGCATTATTCTCTAATAAAAAAATCTTGCTTTGATGTACCATTTTTTTCTGGGTTATGGTTTCATACAAATATAATGAGAATTTTAAAAATACTAGCAAAAATATGCATCCCCTTCCAGGTGCAAGTAGTTAAGTTTTAAAGTTATAAAATATTGTATTAAATTAGAAAGACTAATAAAACTAAATAAGAATCAATATAAAAAGATTACACTTATTATTATTTTGTTTTAATTGATTTCTATAGGAAATTATACATAGGATTGCTTTTAATAGGTTTGAGAATTAATGTAATAAAATATCATATCAAATTAGAAAGACTAACAAAAGTAAATAAGAATCAATATGAAAAAGATTACACTTATTTTTATTTTGTTTTAATTGATTTCTATATAAATTATTTATTATTACATTAGACTTATTTGAAACAGGGGACATAATCAAAGAGTGAAACAGCTTGGCTGCTTGCTATTCCTATTATTCCCAGCTTTCATTGTTAAATTTTCCTAATTTAACTATTCAACTAAATTAAACAGTAGAGAATAAAATTACAAATATTTCTTTTTGTTAATGGATTTCTAAGATTTATTGACAGGATTTTTGCTCATATTTATCAAAATATTATTATAAAAAAAAAATCAATAAAACCAAGCAAATATTTATTACAATCAAATTTTTTAAATCCATATACAAATTAATCTTCCAACTCCCATTGTAAACCACAATTTTGAAGTATATATAAATACAATTGCATGTATTTAGTAAACAAATAAGGCCAATAGTATAAATTTGCAATTCCAGTCAAGCACTGGATCACCTGGCATAAGTGCTAGGAGGCAAATGACATAGATTCACATTGTACTAGACCTTCAGGTCTAGTGATTCTATGACCAGCACAGTCACCTGGCTTTGTGCGGGGAGACTTAGCAAAGGCTAGCACAGTCCACATTGCACCTAGTGATTCAACCAGCACTGACCAGCACAAAAGTCTTGGCTCATATGCAACTTCTCCTTCCCCTAAATCCCCACTATAAAAAAGACCTTGTATGAAATCCTGCCGGGTAGGAGGCACAGATAATATTAATAATATAAAACAGTATTAATAATATAAAACAATTTTCTTAATAACTGAGATTTAAATAAACAAAATTATGGAGAATATGACATAAATAACTAGTGGAATTGTGATGTCAGTAGTGTTATATTTTCAATTACAGTCACATAATCTCCATTACAATATTGCCCAGTTGGCAACTGCACCTCTCTCCTGGATATGACACTAAACAATCTGATGGTGAGGTTCCAGTAATGCTGGAGCTTTGGGGAATGCAGAGTACCCCTTCATTGCCATCACTCCCAGGTTCACTCTGGCCTGGAGTGAGGGCACCTGATAGGGCCCTATCTATAGGTTAAATAGAACTAAACTGCATACTTACACTAAACTGAATTGTTTGAATTAAAACTGTTTGACTAAACTGAATAGCTTGAAATAAAGATATTTTTGACAATTAAACTGCGTACTCATGCTAAACTAAATTGTTTGAAATAGAACTGATTATTTGTATAAAAATGGATTTGGCATTAAATAACCTACATAAAACCTAAACAACCAACCAACAATCAATTATAATAACATATAATCTGTTTAGTGTCATAATAACAATCCATTATAATAACATTGTGTCTGAACAAATGCAATAAATATTTTTCAGTCTAAATTTTATACATACAATAATTTTATATACATCAATAAGTATAGCAAAAAATATTTGTGCATTGTTTATTCCAATTTTGTATAGGAAATTAATCCATATTTGTATAACATTTAGATAAAAACATGGACAAACAATAGCGATTGAAAGGGATAAAGAAGAGAATGAGAAGATACATTCAAAGGTTAATAGAGAAGCAGCAATATAAGATAAGGAATACTCTAAATTATAGACATCTAGAGAATTTTGACAAGTTCCCTCTCACAGTATAATGATTAGACCCTTACATATTCATACATATCAAGAATTAGAAGTTAATCAAATTTATTTACAAATGGCAACTATTATGCCACACCACCTATCTTCTTTTAATTAGAATATACCAATTCAATTTGGATTAAATTATTAATCAAAAACTTTAGGTTTCATTTTAAACAAACTAATAACTTGTGTGCAGACAAATTTCAATGTGGCCTTTAAACAGGAAAAGTTTCCACACCTCTACTCTAAACCATGACAGTCACTCAAATTTGAATCTGAAAACACTCTTACCATACAGGTACAAATTCTGCAATCATCTTCTTCCCATTCTGTGCCATTCTGGTATTCCCCACAGTCCAAGCAAGTTGGACAACAGTCTCCTTTGGAGGTGACTAAATTATGGCAATTTTCCATTGGAGGGCAAGCTCTCTCTTCACAGTGCACATTGCCAGAACGACAGTAACATAACTTGCAGGCATCACTCTTGGAGCGGAATTCACTGTTGAGCCTATAGTGTCTACCATTATAATCACATCCGGCTGAAAAAAAAAAATAATAATACAAGAAGCACATAATAAGTTTCCAGACTTTTTTCGCATGGGCACTGGTGGTATTTCATTAAGATCAGCAGCTTTTTTGTTTTTAATTTTTGTTAGTACTACATTGAGTTCCTCTTGAGTAAACTGTCCTAGTTTGATGTCTAGTTGATTATTAATAATTTTTATGGTAGGTTTATCTGTAACTCTAAGGGATTTTCCAAGCAGATTCTTGAAATGTTCTTTCTACATGTCTATTCGTTCTTCTTGACTGGCAGCTTTTAATTTAGCTCTGGAGGTACTCTTCCTTTACTCACTTCATTTACTGTCTGCCATGCTATTTGAGATTGTCTTTCTTCCTACTGAATTTCTAATTTTATCGATCTGGCCTTGAATGTATTCTATTTGTTCTTTTTGGCATGCATCAATTACTTTATTTTGTGCCATCTTATGTTTCTGATCATTGGTATTAGTTGGGTTCTTTTTTCCCCACTGTCTCATTTTTTCTTAACTGTTAATGTCTCCCATGGAACTCTATGTTTTACTCTTAGTTTGGTTGGTATGCATTCTGCTGCTGCTTCCATGTGGACATTGATGAAGTTCTCATATTTGTCATTCAGAGTAAGTGTTTCTCCTAAAAAATGTGTGTCTTAGTGTTATCATATATTGATCATGAATATCTTTTTTGTTAAGCAAGGACAAGTCATAGTGTGTGGTTTTGGTATTCCTACATAAGTTCAAATGTATCTTTGATGCGACAATTCTATGATCAGAAGACACACCTTCAAAAGAGGAATATGCCTCACAATTCAAAGTGCTATTAATCTATTTCTTATTCATGGGGGTGTAATCTATATGTGCTTTAGCATTATTTGTGCAAGTGTAGGGTGATACTATTTACCAACCCCTCCGCTCGGGCAGGATATGACACAAGGTCAATTTTTAAGTGGAGTTTAACAGGTTTGAATTCAGAGTTTTCCTTCTCCTAGACTAGTTGCCTCACCAAGGCTGAAGAACCTAGTCTGTCCTACTATTTACCCATAGCTGGAGGGAGAATAATTGGATTCATACCTTCCCCAAGGGTATTAGTGCTATGTGAAATGCAATCAGTCTCGTCCAGGATTTGAACTCGTGTCGCCGTGTCCAATTCCTACGACGATAACGACTACACCACGGGCACCTCCATGGGCAAGTGTAGGGTGATAGTTTTCTCTTCCTTTTCTGGAAGTTAGTATTAAGGCATGCTAGTCCATTTTCAAGCGAGAAATCTGTTAGGTGTTCCCCATTTCTGTTTGACAAGTTGTATAAGCTGAATTTGTTGTTTTCGTTTTAACCTATTTGAGCATTCATGTCTCCACTGATGATTAGAACATCATCAGATATCATTATATACCATACATAGGAAAAAAAACCTACATGCTTACATTATAAGGTATATAAGACAAATTATGAATATCACATGGAAAGACAAAGTCACAAACATAGAAATATTAGGGCAGGCTGGCCTTCCAACTATGAAGGATATCCTCAAACAGAACTTAAAATGTAACACTGAAAGGATGGATAATGAAAGACTACCCAGACAATTGCTATATTTCCAATTTCATAATGGAAAGAGAAACCAAGCCTGACCAAAGTTACAATTAATGGCTACAGTGAAATCTGGCCATAAGAAAAAGAATTAGCAACCTGAGTTCAAATCCTGGAGGAGGCTGCTTGCATTTCACTTGATGCTAATGCTCGTGCTCAAGGCATGAATCCATCTCTTCTCCTTCTTGCTATGGGTAAATAGTAGGACAGACTGATCTTTAGCTTTGGTTAGATAACCAATCTTGTAAAAGGAAAACCCTGAATTTAAAACACTTAAAAACAATATTATATCAGATAATACAAAGGAATCTGAGGTTCATTTCAAAAGTATAAGCATATGACATTTTTTACTCTATGTGCACTCTTTTATGACTGCACATGTTTTAACAACTAAGGTTTAGTTTGGTTTCTTTATTTAATGGCAAATGAACCTTTGTGGGTTATTTAATGCCAAAGCCATCCTTGTGGAAGAACAGTAGTATTTAACCCATAGCTGAAGGGATAAGTGGGTTGATACCTTTCCCAAGAGTATTTGTCCTAAAAGTGAACGTAATAACATGACTGGAATTTGGATTTGTTTACTTTGAGGCTGCAGTCTAGTACTTTAAACATTACGCCATGGGGATTTCCCCCTTTAACTACAAAGTAATAAATGCAAAACATATACTGCATAATCTATTAAATCACAAAATTCAATATCTCAAGAAATATCTCTTCTGCTAGCAGTATCTCTTAGAGTAATGCTCGTAATGACTATAAATAGTATTGCTCATAAGTATTTAAACAAACAGATAATTTGCTTATGACAGTGCTTTTTATCAAGTAATGCTAGGAATGACTTTAAAAGGTGCTGCTCATAAGTACTTGAACAAGCACAAAGTCTGTTATGGAGATATCAGTGTTAGCCAATCACAGCGTAGACTTACATACATTAACTCTGTGTGGACACTGGATGCAGTCAAGAGGACTTGTCAGTAGTTATAGACAATAAAGCAAGAGAGAGTCAACAGACTCTGTGTTATCAGCATGATTTGATGATGAAGATTGCAGTGGCCATGAAGGATACTGAATAAAGTGGATCCAAACTTACTAGTTTGGCAACTCTTCTAAATAGTGATGTGATTTTTTTCTTTTCACAGTCCTTGATCAGTTCTTAACAACATTTTAGAAGGATAGAAAATTCTTTTCATTGAATGATTTAGTTCTATTAAAAAAAATATTTTTCTAAATAATTAACATTCAAAACCACAAAACATGACTAAATGTTTTTTGGGTTTTTTTTTTTACGTTGATTGTAATAAAATTTGTTTCTTACATAATTTTACTGCCTTTTAACTATCAAAATCAAAAGATTAGAGAAGCAAAGTATCTGTGTCTGTTTGGTTTGTTCAAATACTTATGAGCAGTTTTATATATATAAATTGTAATAGGGCTGTAATTTTCACTTTGACAAGTTACTATTGTTTTTTTTAAATAAATGCTTAATTCTTATTATATTGTTATTAACTGGCTTATTACTTCTCCATCACTATATACATTATATACATAGCTGATCAAATATTTGGTGCCTAGTTGGCTAGGGCTGTAGAATACACCAACTGCACCTCTGCAGTGGGGTAAGACCCTCCAATGAGTGTCTTGGATATGATACTAAACGACCTGATGGTGAGGTTCCAGTGATGCTGGAGCTTTGGAGAATGTGGAACACCCCTTCATTGCCATTGCTCCCAGGTCCACTCTGGCCCAGAATGGTAGCAGCTGATAGGGCCCTATCTATAGGTTAAATAGAACTAAACTGCGTACTGATGCTAAACTGAATTGTTTGAATTAGAACTGTTTGACTAAACTGAATAGCTTGAAATAGAAATGTTTTTGACAATTAAACTGCGTACTTATGCTAAACTGAATTGTTTGAAATGGAATTGTTTTTGTATGCTAAACTGAATTGTTTGAAATGGAACTGTTTTTGACATTGAAACTGTACTTACGCTAAACTGAATTTTTTAATATAGAACTGTTTTGACATTTAACTGTGTATAAACAAAATCTATTCTTAAACTAAACTGAATTGGTTGAATTAGAACTGTTTGAATAAACTGAATAGCTTGAAATAGAAATCTTTTTGACATTGAAACTGTACTCATGCTAAACTAAATTGTTTGAAATAGAACTGATAATTTGTATAAAAATGGATTTGGCATTAAATAACCTACAAAGATTGATATGCCATAAAAACCAACCAACCAACCAACCAATCAAATATTTGTCTGCTTATAAATAGCAATGTATAATCTATAAATCAAATGATAACTTACCATCACAGTTAGGACAACACTGACCAGGTAGAATAGCTGGATATTCACAATTCACAGTCGGACACACAAGAGGTAAACATTTCACTTCATCCCTCTAACCAATGAGAAAATCAAAAGAAAATTTTTTAAATAATTACATTTTTTTAAATCATTAAACTAAAAAAAATCAACATTAAAGTGATAACAAAATTTACTGTGTTACTTGACAACATGTGAACTTACTGAGTTCCTGTTGTAACAGGTATCCATGATGATTTTGATGCTTCTATTTAAAAAGGAGTGAAGGATTCTAATTAGTATTTAATAGTTGTCCATTTTATATTGAGAATTTAGATGATTAAAAAATTATGTTCAGCACAAATGTAGACTCCATAAAATCATCATTCAATTACCAATTAGACTGAAAACTGCTTTATTCAATTGATCATTTTAAGTGTATTGCTGTAATAAAAGTTTCACTATAATGTGACATTTTTGCTGGATTAAAGACACACACATGTATATATGTAGACAACTCTTATTGAATGTGATATTATTTTTATTTGAACTTTTTTGATTTCTTTACAAGAGCCGGGAGACCGAGGTTCAATCCCAGGGTGAGTCATACCAAAGACTCAAAAAATGGTACTTG
The DNA here is from genome assembly GCA_963585895.1 of Sepioteuthis lessoniana. Taxonomy (NCBI): domain Eukaryota; kingdom Metazoa; phylum Mollusca; class Cephalopoda; order Myopsida; family Loliginidae; genus Sepioteuthis; species Sepioteuthis lessoniana. Next base: position 40,078,841 of record OY757921.1, on the reverse strand, counting down.
ATGCCGCCTTGCTTAGCACTCAGCACTATAAGGTGAGGATCAAGGGTAAAGTGGAGCAATCCTGGGAATGCAGTAGCACCCTCCCTTACACCTCAGTGTAGTAGTTATTGAAAAGGGAGCCATCAGGTCACTCTCAACTAAGGTTGCCAACTTTACTTTTTAAAGCGTGTAAAGAGTCTCTATAACATTTTCCTTGAGGTCCAAATGCTCTTGACTATTTTCTAGCCATTGTCAAAACAAGAATGAGATATGGAGATTAGTCTTCAGATCAAACTGAGATGTTGAATTATTTTCTGTGTTTCTATTTTAGGACGCTAAGATTTGAATTATGTTATTAAATTCAGGAAAGTCATTGGTATAATTGTTTACATAAGACCTCATTTAAGAACAGTATAATTTTGAAATGGTTTTGAAAGATATTTAACTGTTTTTCTCTTCTGATGGAAAATACTAAATCTCCAAAAATTACAAGACAGCCTCATTCTCAAAAAATGGTTGACAACTCAAATTTCAACCAATGTCTGATTGCCGTGACAAGAAATTCAAAAACACAGCAATTACCAGGAAACTAAATTTTTACAGAAACAATAAATTCATATTTTCCTCACAAAGGTAACATTATTTACAAAACATAGAAATAAAATATTGATCAATCTTCAACATATATTTTATGTTTTAAATTTTCAAAATATCTACTTAGAGTCACTATATTTTTAGATAAAATAATTATTAAAAATACTTAAACACCATTTCCCAAGTTAAAAAATATTTATTGTCAGTATTCTTATTTTTCATTTCTAATAAGAGTTTGTTTGAAAAAAGTAAGTTCTCAGTAGGTTCTCCTTTTTATCATCTGTGTTCGCCAGTTCTTTAAGGACTTTTCATGTTATTGGCCAACTGGCATTGTTCATTTACCAGTGGCATGGATTCCTTTTCGTGTATTTACTGATTAGAAAGCTACCATGAACGGTGTGACCTGTTTAGTTGTTTTCCTGTTTCTGTTGTTTCAAGTACCTATTAAAGTCAGGAAGCACTTATTAGAGCAATTCACTTAAACTGTTAAAATAAAGCCAGGAGATATTTATTAAAGCAATTCACTTAAACTATCAATTAAAATAAAGCCAGGACTTATTTATTAGAGCAATATACTTAAACTATCTATCAAAATAAAGCCAAGAGATATTTATTAGAGTATTACACTTAAACAATTTTATTAAACTTCCTTTGGTATTCATTTCATTGCTATTGTTCACATGTTATTCTTGCTTTGTTAGAGAAAGTATAACTCCAATTACTTTGAGTTTAGTCTGGCTCAGTCCTTCATTTAAACAGGTTTGATTAAATAATAAAGACACATGTTGGCTATATAATTTTATTAGGATCCTTTCAAGTTTCCTGACAAGTGCTTTGGTTTTAGATTGGAGTTGGAAGATTAATTTACCAAAACTGTCACAAGTGCAGAGTGTTTATTGTGTAAGATGAATTGTTTTTAAATTGTGTATACTTAGACAGCAAATTCTCTTTTATACATGTTTCATCAAATATTACAGATAAAAATTGTTTATTCAGTTATTTATTAAGTTTTTCCTGCCAGTGTGTAGGATGCTGCAAATACAAATCAAGGTTGTACAAAACTATAATTAAATCATTTTTATATAGCATGATAAAAAGTAAGTAAAGTTGGCGACCTTAGTCGAGGGTGACCTGAAGGCTCTCTTTACAACAGCTACTACACTGAGGTGTAGGCGAGGGTGCAACTCCATTCCCTGGATTGCTCAACATTACCCTTGATCCTTACCTTGTAATGCTGAGTGTTAAATAAGGTTGCATCAAGTACTATTTTTTGAGTCTTTGGTATGACTCAACCTGGGATTGAACCCTGGTCTCTCCGACCATTGGCAAACACTCTACTCATTAGGCTAATGATTCATGATACTCTTATTATATTTCACAAAAATAAGAAAAATTTTGGTTTTATACTTACAATACAAGTACAATTATCACAATTTTCATTATGCCATGATGAGCCCTCAGGTTTGTTACGATTAAAGTCATCCATACAACCTAAATCAAAGAAAAAATATCTTAAGATATCAAAAAATAACAGTTAAGTATTCATTTTCACAAACAATCAAATCTTGAATATTAGTTGGTGCATTTAGAAATGATGTAATAAAATATTTATTATGATTAGTTTAGTAGATACTAGCTCAATTGAGGGTAAATGGAGTTGAGGAACATTATGTTACTTTTCAAGTGAAGAAGGTGCTTTGAAAATCAGCACTTGAGATCTTGGCTTTTATTTGAGTTTGAACATTGACAACTGATGTAGACAAAAAATATGAAAAAGTCTATTCCCAAAAGGAAGCTATATTTGCTAAGCTTAGCTTAGTATGGTACAAGGCCACAAGAGTGGGTTGCCTAGCAAGTATCAAATACATCATAGTTGTAATGGTCTGCAAGACTAGTTTGCAAAAATATTTCAACATTTGGGTATTTATTAAACTTAGCTTTGTCTGAGTCATAAGTGTGGAGTAACTAGTAGAAATTGAATTCACTAAGTTGATAAGATTAGCTTAATAATCATTGCTCGATGGAAAGCTATAAAACTACATATATTACAGTTAACTTATGCAACAAATATAAAATTTTTGTAGATTTAGGAGTAAGATTAAGCAAAAAGTTTTAAAGAATAAATTTTTTAAAGATAGACTAAACAAAAACCTACCATTAGAAGTGCAGAACATTAAATCTAATTTCATTGTCCACAGAAGTGCAATAATTTTACTGGTCTTAGATTGTCCAGTGCATAATTTTACTGGTCTTAGATTGTCCAGTTGGCTGGGGCTGTAGAACACACCGTTTGCACCTCTGCAGAGAGGTAAGACCCACCCCAGAAAGAGTGTCTTGGATATAACATTAAACAATCTGATGGTGAGGTTCCAGTAATGCTGGAGCTTTGGGGAATGCGGAGTACCCCTTCATTGCCATCACTTCCAGGTCCACTTTGGCTCGGAGTGGTAGCACCTGATAGGGTCCTATCTATGGGTTGAATAGAACTAAACTACGTACTTATGCTAAACTGAATTATTTAAAATAGAACTTTTTTGATATTCAACTGTGTGGACAAAAACTATATTTATACTAAACTGAATTGTTTGAATTAAAACTGACTAAACAGAATAGCTTGAAATAGAAATGTTTTTGACAATTAAACTGTGTACTTACATTTGGACTGTGTACTTGTGCTGGACTGAATTGTTTGAAATGGAACTGTTTTTGACATTGAAACTATACTTCCGCTAAACTGAATTGTTTGAAATAGAATTGATTATTTGTATAAAAATGGATTTGGTATTAAATAACCTACAAAGGTTAATATGCCATAAAACCCAACTAACCAACTGGTTCTTAGAAGTGAGGAGCATAACACCTAAATCCACTAGCCTTGGAAGTGCAGGACATTAAACCTTCATTTACTTCCCTTAGAAATGTAGAGCATACACTTAATTTTACTACCATTGGGGGCGCCTCCGGTGGTGTAATGGTTCGCAAGCTAGCACTAGCAAATCTACAAGAGTGAGTTCAAGTCTCATTGGGTGACCCATTCACATGGCCTTGGGCCACATCTAAGCAAAAAGCTTAGTAAATTACAACTTTACTACCATTGGAAGTGCAGGACATTAAACTTATATTTACTTCCTTAGAAATGTAGAGAATACATTTAACTTTACTACCATTGGAAGTGCATAGCATTAAACCTGTATTCAATTCAAATTATCCTACAACCTAATATATTACTGTGAGTCTATGCTGTAACTTTAATGACATTTCTCTAGACAAGTGGGTCACTTGGTGGCATCCATCCCTTTTTAAATAGCATGTGACAGCTTGTATTAAGTTACATAGTATGAACAGCAAAGGTTAATTCAGAAATATAGATTCATACCTTTCTGAAGTAAATAAAAAATAAAGTTGGCGACCATAGTCAAGGGTGACCCGAGGGCTCCCTTTTTGATATCTGCTACACCAATGTGTAGGGGAGAGAACTACCCCTTTCCCTGGATTGCTCCACTTTACCCTTGATTCGTCCTTTATAATGCTGAGTGTTAAGCAAGGAGGCATCAAGTACCATTTTTTGAGTCTTTGGTATGACTTGACCAGGGATTGAACCCAGATCTCCTGGGCCATTGACAAACACTCTGCCAGCCGGCTCTTTCTGAAGTGCTTTAGTGCAAAGCAAACAAAAACTACTTCAACCAGAATTTGAACTTGATTTGTCAATTCCAATTATTGTATGGTTTGATGTTACTCCAATTCAGACTTCTAACCCTGGGATTATGGAATATTAAACCTACCTTTACATTGTAAAACTTTTCCTGTTTGCCTACTGTACCATTCAACTTTACAACGGCCACAACCTTTCACTCTGCATATGGCATTAGGAAATCCTAAAAATAAAAGGAAAAACTGTTAAATATTGGTGTTATATTTGTGTATGGTAATACAAGGGAGGAAGGAAAGAAAGAGAGTAAAAGAGGAGCAACTTACTGACCAGGATATCATACTAACAGCTTGATAGTAGAGGTAAGAAAACAACAATAGGATCAACAATGAGGTGAAATTTAAATACAGAAATGAACAAGAGGGATCCTTTTCTTTATATTAGTTCAGAGAGTTTACAAAGAAACCAAGTTCTTGAATGTTTGTTCTATGGTGTTGAGTTCTTAGTAAGTTGATGGATGAATTGTTTTGGGTTATCCTTTGGTGTGTATATGAGGTAAGGTGGTTTGGTTTCAAAAGAATATGTGAGATCCCATGATACACACAATATAAGTTTTCTTCCATGAAGTTCTGCTTTTGGGGTAAACTTTGGAAACTCACCCTTGTCAATCCACTGCCTTTTGCATTGAACACTGTCATAAAAGCCAATTTTTCATCACCCGTAATGATGTTCTTGAGAAACAGGTTATTCTTCTGCCTTGAAAAAAAGACTTGTTGCTATGGATATGCAAATTTCCTTATTCTTCTCACTAAGAGTATGAGGAAGCCAAATGCCGAGCTTGCTCACTTATCCTATCTTTTTCGTGTGATGGTAGATTATTGTAATAATTGGGATGTGTTGAGGTCAAGAGCTAATTTTCAAATACTTTTGCAGAGATTGCATTCCACCAATTTCCTTAAAGCATCTTGATTGAAGTCTGATGAGCATCCTGGTGAGGGTTCATCTCTTAATGACATATCACCAGAATGAAACTTTAAAAACCAGTTTTGAACTTGATAGTCAGTAATGACACCTTGGTCATAAACATTACAAATTTTTTTTACTGTTTCTGTAACATTTTCGTTATTCTTAAACTCTCACATTACATGCTGAATATACTCTTTCAGTTCCTCCATTTTAGGGGCATGAGATCATAGATTAAATTATGACGTGTACTCTTTCACTACTGAAATAAGAATGACCAATGAAGGCACTTTTTAATCAGGTAATTTTCATTTGCATTTAAAACATTAGAAATTTGAAAATACATAGTTACAACTTGCTTTTAAAAAAATGGAAATTATTTATTACTCAACACATATGTTTATATGGCCCAGTTGGTTGGAGCCGTAGAATACATTAACTGCTTCTCTACAGAGGCGTAAGACCCCCCCCCCACCAAAGTGTCTTGAAAATGACGCTAAACAATCTGATGGTGAACTCCCAGTAATGCTGGAGCTTTGGGGAATGTGGAGTACCCCTTCATTGCCATAGCTCCCAGGTCCACTGTGGCCCAGGATAGTAGCACCTTATAGGGTCCTATCTATGGGTCAAATAGAACTAAACTGTGATCTTATGCTAAATTGAATTGTTAGAAATGGAACAGTTTTTCACAGTGAAACAGTGTACTTATGCTAAATTGAATTGTTTGAAATGGAACTGTTTATATGTATAAAAATGGATTTGGCATTAATAACCAACAATGGTTGATGTGCCATAAAACCAAACCAAACCATATGTTTATGTTTTTGAAAGGATTAAGAAAGTGTTCAAAGCTTTCATCAGTGGTGCCGTCCAATTGGCTAAAAAAAAGAGGTTTAATTCTTTGTCATATGATGGCCCACCACTACATTTCCCATCAGTTCGAGTCTCATTGGGTGCCTCTTTCATATGGCCTTGAGCCACATCTAAGCAAAAAGCTTAGTAAATTACCACTACATTTCCCATCAGACAGTGACCTATAAGCTGTTCTATTTTTTGACAGCTAAAATGCTAGCCAGCAGAGAAGTATAACAAAACTAAAAGAAACTAAATTCTAATTTTTTTATTAGTCTCATTACAAGTAGTTTCATACATCAATTAAGATACAATCGTCTGATGAAAATTAAGAGTAACTGAACCATGAAATGTAATATAGATACTAAGTATTCCTGGCACAATACAATGAATAACTGTGTGAGACAGAAGAATGAAGGGGAGAAAAAACAAATTAGCATTTGCCCTTAATATAATAGTAAATAATTGATCCTAGAAAGAGGAGAAAGAATAGGACTTATCAACTATACTAAATTAAATTGCTGCATTATATAAAAAAAATGTCAGTATGGATAGAATTTTTTTTTAATTCAGTAAAGGGAAATATTTTCTTATAATACTGAAAGAAATCATACTACTGAAATTGAAACTGCATAGAACAGACTTTATTACAGAAAATAACTTATTGGTAAAAAATAAATCCATTTTTCCAGAAATTCTTATTGGTAGTTAACTAATGTGGAATACTAAAATTTGTGAATAGTGGGTCAATGGATAGGTATAAAGAAAAGAATCAAATCAGCTGTGCTCTTGTTAAATGGCTGTATAGCAGCATGGATGGAATTTTGAACTTCAGTTGATATTCAAACTTCCTTTTAAATGAGATAGAGAATATGCATAACACTGCATGGAATTAAGACAATTGTACCAGATTTAATGCAGGAAATAATATTCAGTAAGGGTTTGGTTTGGTTATTTTGTTTAATGGCATATCAACTTTCATGGGTTATTTAATGCCAAACCTATTTTTGTGAAAGAACAGTAGTGTTATAATTTAACCTATAGCTTGGGAGGGGGGGACACAAGGTGGGGGGTCATACCTTTCCCAAGGTTATTTGACTGAAAATGAACATAATAGTGTTACTGGAGTTTGAACTCGCTTATTACATTAGCCATTATGCCATTGGGACTTCCTTCTGGATAGAAAGGGGGAAAAATATTTCAAGAAGAGTACAATAGAAGAATCATAATAATTTGGGCAGCAATTTAAAATTATATATATATATATATATATATTTATAGATAGATCATGAGATTTGATGTTTTAGTGTAACATGGGCAATTATTTTATTCTTGTATACAACTTCTCTATTACTTGTTAATAGCTTAAAATAAAAAAACAACTTTTTAGTCAAATGTCCAAGCAAAATCAAACAGAAATACAGTCATATATTTAAGGACACAAACAGGCATATAGAAATTATGGTCATAATAAACAACAAAGAAAATACAAGTTTGTATTGGTCATTTACTTTTGTTAACCCAATACTCATAAAATAATTCAAGGAATATTTCTAAACTTTTCTTAATAATCAGCATGGGGACCTCTCAAAAATGATTTATACATAATTTAAGACCAGTACAAACATTTATCAAATGCAACTAGCAAATGAGAACCTAGCAGGATCTAAAATATAAATACAGAAATTTTTTAAAATATCCCATCAATTGGAGAATTGTGCCAATTTGTTTTTTTTTTTTTAAAGGAAACTGCATTAGAACATATTAGAAAGGACTAGATTCTAAAAATTGAAAAAAAAATGCTTAACATTCACTAAGGGCACTGCCCATCAGAAGACCTAATTTCAGTTTGTAATATTTGTTGTGGATTTGAAAATAACATTAGCTGATGCCTAATCTATAAATTTTTATAAGTGTTTATAGGTAAATTTATTTCCAATTTAAAAAAAATTTCTTGCAAACAGTCAATAGCATTTGTTTGTAAGTATATTGAATAGAATTGAATTGACATGGGCAACCTTTTTCAAGAAGCAGGACACATGAGACATGATTCATTCATTATCAGGCTAGCCACATTCCTAAAAGATTTAATGGTAATTCAACATTGGAAGATACCTCAACCATTTTCACTACAGAAGATCATATGTGTACACATCTGTCTTAGAAATAGTGAAAAGTTTGGGTTTTTTTCTCTTCAGTAAAAAATCTTTTCTATAAAAAAATTGAAGTTTTAGGTGGGCTATTCAAAAAGCACCACAGAACAGTTTGCCCATAACTGGTACAGAAAGATTTTATGTCAAAATAATAACAAATGCTGAAAACAGAAAAAACATTTAAATAAATTTAAAATGAATTTAATAAATTTAATCCTACCAAGTGGATGTCTTGAATGTTTATCTTTAGAATCTACTGCAATACATCCTACTAAAAAGATGAACTGTACTTTAGATATATAGATGATGCTTTGATTAATTACTCAAAAAAGACTTATATAAGCTTTCCCAATGTAGAAGGGGACTTGAGTTCAAATCTCATCTTGTTTCCAATGTGAACTGTTCCATACTGTTCTAGAAGGGGACTTGAGTTCAAATCTAACTGAATTGCAATAAAAAAATAATAAGAATTATGAGGATGCAAGATAATATTAGTAAAAAAAAGTTGATAATGAATTTATTAATTTTATTATTTTACCTGTTGTAATGAAACTTTATTGAAATATAACACAACTGTGATCAGTTAGAGTGGAGCTTTTTTTAAATATAGAGGAGGCTGATCCAGGGGGAGATAACTATGGTTGACTTCACCACACCTGTCAAAAGTATTTTATGTACCAAATGAGTAAATAAGTAAAATTGGAGACGTTTTCAAAATGAAAAGCTGTTAGCAAATGAAACAAGATTCTATAAAAACGTTTGGGTTTTTTTAGTAGAAAAATAACTGTAAAAGAAGGACAATTTACCTGGGCAAGTTGTGCCATGACAAAAGTCATGAGAACAATAAACCGGTGGTTCTCCCAAAGGACACTTTGAAAAGAAGTTTGATTCCAGACAAAACCTAGAAAAAAAATTACAATTTATAAAAATGCATATTTTCTATTTAATCATACAAAGCTGGTTATGATTTGATTTCTTTTGCTTAAGTGCATATCAACTTTCATGGGTTATTTAATGCCAAAACCATCCTTGTAGAAGGACAGTAGTGATACTATTTAATATCTAACCGGGGAGGGGTGTTAAGGGAGTTCATACCTTTCCAAAGGGTATTAGTCCAAAAGTGAATGCAATAATGCAACTAGAATTGGAACTTGCTTACTACAATGTTGCAGTCCAGCACATTAGCCACTACACTATGTAGACTCACCCTTCTTCATGACTTTGGTTTGCTTTCTTTGTTTAATGGCATATCAACCTTTGTGAGTTATTTAATGCCAAACCTACCCTTGTAGAAGAACAGCAATTGTACTATTTAGCCCATAGCAAGGAGGATAAGAGAGTTCATATTTTTCCCAAGAGTATTAGTTTGAAAGTCAATGTAATTGGGTGACTGGAGTTTGAACTCACTAGGATGTCACAGTCTCGTATGTTAACCACTACAACTGCTTATGAGTTAAGCAACCTGATCTCACTAAAGTTATGATAACATGAGACATTTTTCAATTCAATGTATCAGTGTATGTTTTATAAATAATTATTCAGTAAACTACACTATTTAATCTCTCTCTCTCTCTCTCTCTCTCCCTCTCTCTCTCTCTCTCTCACTATAACTTTCAATATTTCAGTCTTTTCCTTTCTTTGCATCACTGCTTTCTTTCTCTTTTTCAATTTCTCCTTTTCTTTCAAATATCCTTCTTCATATTCTAGTTAAATTACTTTCTTTTATTTTCTATCCTTTCTTCTGTTTCTTTGAGTGACTTGAAAGGATTTCAGGCACAAATAAAGATAAAAAAAAGACAACAAATAGTCATTAAGAAAAAAATTAAAAGTGGGAAATTTTTTTTCTGAAATATTTTCTTATTGTTTAGCAATCAAGTCTACCTCTATTCCTGCAATTCATCAGTTTCAAAAAACATCAATTTTCATTGACTTTAGAATTTGGGTCCTGTTTACAATATCAAAATGATTTCTGTCTTTCCGAGACATGTATACCAGTTATCATTTCTTTGGTCTTATTTATAAATATTGAATTTAAAATGATAAAACTTGGGTCCTAATAGTTTTCTTCCACTCTTGCTATTATAGATTTTCTTCTCCTCCTCAGAGAGAATAATAAGAATAAATACAAGGGAACGGTAACTTATGTACATGCATGTCAGAAAGTCAGAGATCATTTTCATATTGTAAATAGGATTACTTTCTAAAATATTTTTTAAACTGATAAATCACAAGAGTAGAGGTAGGTCTTCTGATTCCTAAAATCTTTTTAGAAAATTTCTGAAAAAAAAAAAATCCTAATTTTTAATGGCCAGACCATCTTTATTTGTGCCAGATTTCAATCAACTGATGCTACTGCATTCTCAGATCCATATGTAAATTATGTCTTGATTTATGATAAGAATTACAAAGGTCAGCTAAAAATTACATAGACTGACCAAAATACTCTGACCAAATGGGCTTTATTTTTCAACATAGTCCCTCTTATGGTCCACACACTTTTTCCTTCAGTGCTGCAATACTTGGATCCTATTGGTCAAAATGTCATCAACAGCAGATATGACATTGTCATATGAACTTTTCAGCTCACCCTCATGTATTAGAATTCTCTGTAAAACATCAACAGGACATATATAACACAAATAGTTTGTGGTATATTTTTGTGTGGGTGGAAGTAACATTAAAAAGATAATATCTCTCTCACTCTCCCTCTCACTATCTTTCATTTACTACTACTACTACTACTACTAATAATAATAATAATAATAATAATAGTTTACCTTTTATCAGAATTGGGTGGAATCCATAATTTTCCAAATTCTTCCTCAAAAGGTTGAAGATTTGGCTGTCTATTAAGTGCCATAATCGCAAGCACTTCTGGAATATTTTGCTTCCTATTCAGCCAGTATGTCTTGTACATCCAATTTGGTAATTGAGATACACGTGGACAGAGACGAGGTATCTTAATTAAGCTGTCGATAGTTTCTAGTTGTTCAAGTTTATGTTTAATTGATTGAAAAATTATCAAATAAAATGGACCATTGAAGTAAAAGTTACAACCAAGATGGTTGAATCCTTCTTTGGTAAATCCAAACATGTCAAATCCCTTTCTGTCAAAACCATTCTTGTCAAATCCAAGCTGGTTGTAACCATCCAGACCAAAATAATGTTTTTCTTTTGATTTTCCTTGATCCCTGTGTGATTCATATGGTGTTTTACCTTTCTTGTCTAAGCCATATCTGTTACGCCCAGTTTTATCAAATCCATTTGGATCATAAGCATCCAAGTTATAAGTGTCAGCATAAAACTGATGATGATCAAATCCCATTGGATCATAACCACTTCGTGAGAAGCCTTCTCTGTCAAAGTTATATTTATTATAAATTCCCCGCTGATCAATATAGCCCTGACGGTTAAGGCCTTGGACATTGAATCCATCACGATCATAACCTTCTTTATCAAAGCCATGAAGGTCAAATCTATCTGAACCAAAGGTTTGCTTTTCTGTCTTGTTGCAAGGTGAGCCCAAAGTAACTTCAACATAACTTATACACATTTGCTTCTTGCAGTCTAAGACATCATCTGGTGATACACGGAATGGTTCCATGGGTGTAAAACGGTATTCATGGGGAAATTTGAGAAGACCTTTCTTGTGTCTCCGTTGCCACTCATTCCATAATTTGTCAATGAAAGCCACATGAGAAATAAAAATAGGATCATATGGGCCAAGTGGAGAGTTCATGTGACCCCCAACCCACATTCTAAAGAGGTGAGACATGGCTTCCATGTAAGAAGAAAAATCAGCAAAAATTGTCTCTTGAATGGCCAGATAAGTATGGACAGCATCAGGAAGATTCACAGAAGTATTAAACTGTCTTCGAAGACAAGGAGACCAGAATGGCGGATGAAATTCCTTGAAAGGATGATATCGAACACATTCGGTCATTTCATCACCGTTTCCTCCAAAGAAACTACTTGACCAAACAACTGACTTCTCCATTGATCCTGAATCAATCGTCCAGTCATAATATGGAATTCTCACCTCACAATCAATGTCTTGCATAGTTTTTTCAACCATGAACAAGAAATACCGATGCCAAGGTAAAAACATAGGACTGCCAAGAGCTTGAGGTAAATGTTTTGAATATATTTGAGCAAATTCAAACCAAATTGATGGTTTTCCTTGAACCGTTTCCTGTTGCAATTTCCTTATAACAATATGGTATCGCTTGAGTTCTTCTGGTGTCAAGTCCCTTATTTCTTTACGCTGACCCAAGTTTTGGCAAATACCCCGTTTTGGAACCCCATCCAACTGACAGCGGAACTCTTCACAACCAACACTAAACTTCTGGTTGGTTTTGTACACCTTATTACTGAACCAACAACCACATTTTGACTTGCAGGAAGAATCTTTACACGTCTTGCCAGGAGAAAAATGAATCACTTTTACATCTTCTTCAATCTCTAATCGCTGACACTGTGACAATGTTGTCTCTTGACAACTGTATTTGAACCCAGCATGGCGACCGTAGTAATCTAATCCTTCTCGATTAACTCCTTCACAGTTGTAACCTGCCCTAGTAAAGAAGCAAAGATAACAGACATAAAGAAAAAATTATATATATTAAATACATGTTATATATATTAAATAATCATTATATATCATCATCATTATCAGCAGTAACATAATTATTGTGTATAAGATACAATAATTTTCAACTCAAAAGTTAAGGGTGTGTATTATACATAACATTTTTTCAGCCATGTTCATCTTCATATTTGAGGCAGCATGACTGAAAGTAATTTAGATGGTCCAAACTAACTAATGTATAACAAACCCTTTTATTTTATATCATTACTGAGAAATAGTCAATGGAATGCATGTTTGTTTATAATTAGTTTCTTCTATTGTGAACTTATTTTTCCTGAAAGTTCCTTACATTTTTGTGTGAAGATGTCTTTGCCTTTGCTCTAAATACTTTGTAAATTTTGTGTTTCAAAATACTATATAAACTAAATAAATTCTTATTCTTAGTCGATACAAACCAAATAAATTGTTGAAAAAAGGTTAGATCTAGTTTAAATTTAGCTGTTACAAATTCCAAAATGTCAATGCATATTATACACAAGAGATTTTCTTTCCAGAATTTTAAAGCTGAAATTTAGGGGTGTGTATTATACACAAATGTATGTGATACACAAGTAATTATGATACTCTTTTCTTCAGTTTATTGCATGACTCAAGTCTTCCCCAAGGCCTGTAATACATGGGAAAGACCAGGTCTGGCCCTACCATGCATGACATATTGAAAGGAGACTTCAAATGCAGGGTTGTTCTTCTCCTAGACTGGCTGCATCTCCAAAGCTAGAGAGCTTAGTCTGCCTTACGATTTTAATAAGAGAAGAACATGAAATTCATAATTTTCTGAAGGGTATTAGTGAAAAGTGAACATAAACAGCCTCAGATTTTAAACCCTGCTTGCTAACACTACTTTCTTGTGAGACAAAAATTAATTTATTTGAGTGAACCCAGAGGTTAGTTTGAATCTACGACAGTGATTGGTTAAGATGTCACATGATCAAATGACATTGAGAAAATAGTTTGAACAATTCGAAGAGAACGGTTGTTATTTCCATTTGTACTCTCAATTCCCTGTAAAGGTTGTGCGCATAAAACGTGTCTTTCAGAAATAAAGAAATATGTGCACATGGCAAAAAAATGATGTCTGTTGTTGTTGTTTTTGTTATCCTAGCAAAAGAAGAACTGAAATAGTTGGGGTTACAGCAATGAACAAAACTATGAGATAAAACACAAAAATGCAATACAAGGTGACAACAACAACAATTGTTAAAAGATTAATAAAGATTAATAGAGTGGTTATCTCCCTTGTACAACTCTGAAGTTTTGTTAAAGTTTTATTTTCTCCTTTCCCAGGTAACAAGCATATTATTTTTCCCTTATATATTTGCACCTTATTTTATCCTTATTTCACAGCATAGCAACTTCAACAGATAGGCCCAGGAGAAAGAATAATGGAAGTCTGTGGAACAAGTTGCTATTTGACAGAGATGAAACAGAATTTCTAGGCCATTTATGCACATAAAATTTAAAAGACATCATTTTAAGCAGAAACTCAAATAAAGATGTAAAAGATACTGAAAGGAATGAGGAGGTCTATGCCAAATTAATACAGTTCCTGGATGACAAAAACCTGTCTCTTATCACAGAAGCCACAAACAATGGAAGAGAAGCTCTGAAGATATTACCTAACCATTATGCAAATAAGAGGAAAACTAGAATAATTTCTCTTTATAATGAATCAAGGTCAATTAAAAAGAAACCAAATGAAAGTGTGACAGACTATATTATAAGAACAGAAGCAACATTAATAGCACTAAGAAATGCTGGGGAATCATTGTGATGGTCTCATTATTGCCAAAAAAAAATTTCAAGTTTCAAAGATAACAGAAATACTGTCACAATTAAAGTGATGACAATGTCATGAAATTGACTAATTCGTTTTCAAAAATGACAGCAAAAAAAATAATGTGTTCTACATGTAGTGGAAAGGGACACATGGCTAGGTTTTGTCAAAATAATTATAAGAAAAATAAGTAGAGATGTAACAACTGTAAAAGTTTGATTCATAAAAAGGAGCCAACCTGATATAAAAGGTGAGATACAATCAAGAAAGCAGGTGAACATAGTTCATCTGTTTTTAAAATAAATGACCACCTACGAAAGACTGTAGTATGTAAAGGACTTATGGTTGATACAGGGGCTACTTAACATATAAAAAGGGTGCTTGGGTAGTGTAATGGTTAAAAAATTGGACTAGCAAACCTACAAGAGTGAGTCCAATTCTCATTGGGTGCCCATTCATTCAACCTTGTGCCACATCTAAGCAAAAAGCTGTATATATTACTACTTCACATATAAAAGATTTGGAAGAATTAAAAAATTTTGATGACAACTTTAAGCAAGGCAGTACCAAGTACTATTTTTTGAGTTTTTGGTATGACTAAACCTGGGACTGAACTTCAGTCTCCTGAACCATTGGCAAGCACTCTACTCACTAAGCCAATGGGAATAAGCTCCTCAAAGGCATACAGTAGGATTAAGGTTTGGTTTGGTTTGGTTTGGTTTTATGGCATATGACCATAGTAGGTTATTTAATGCCAAATCCATTATATATATATATATATATATATATATATATATATATATATATGATTTCTAAACACATTTTGTAGATAAATCAATCATCTGTTTATACACTTGAATATAAAAACAGTTTATTTAAAAATATTCACTTTAGCATAAGTACACAGTTTAAATTTCAAAGAGTTCTATTTGACCATTCAGTTTAACATAAGTATGCAGTTTAGTTCTATTTGACTCATAGATAGGACCTTATCAGGCACTACCATTCTGGGCCACAGTGGACCTGGGAGCAATGGCAATGAAGGGGTACTCTGTATTCCCCAAAGCTCTAGCATTAGAAGAAGCCTCACCATAAGATTGTTTAATGTCATATCCATGACACTCATTGTGGTATTCTTACCCCTCTGCAGAGATGCAGTTGGTGTATTCACAGAGAGTAATGCTGAACAGGTATAGCTTTCTACTGTGTAATGACGGGACTTCCAAGCTGTTGTAATGTTCAAAATTAGAATTTACAGATAGGCATGTTAGTATTTTAGAAAGTTCATAACTTGAGCATTTATAAATAGGAGAACAATTAGATATAAATGCAATATATATATATATATATATATATATATATATATATATATATATATATATATATATACAATATTGCCCATGAATAAGTACATCCCACCAATCTTTTATTAAACGTTCACTTCCATTTATAGATACCAGGATTTTATTATTTCTAGTAAAGTATTATATAATCAAAATTTAGATATTATTTATTATCAAATTCAACAGCATAGAAAGACTGTAACCAAAAATATGAAAATGTATCAGTACACCTCATGTGTATATTTATGCAATTTTATTTTTGGTTATAGAATTTCAGTTTCTGTAGATTTTGGTAATGAATAATACTTAATAAAATCCATTTTGATTGTACAACATTCCTCTAGAAATAATAAAATCATGGTATCTTTGGATTAGAAGAAAATAAAATTTTTGTTAAAAATTTTTTAGGTGTATATTTATTTTACAGATGACTATATATATATATGTATATATATATATATATATACACACAAGGGTAGTTCTAAAAGTTCTAAATCTCACCCAAAAATAAAAACTATAGTTGAACATTTTTGTTGTGGGAGCACATAACCACTTTTTATAAAACTAAAAAAAAGTTCTGATTTCTGTTTTAATTTCTGTGGGTGAGGCATGAAAGTGAGAAATGTATGACCAATCTAAACTTTGAGTGAGGTTTAGAACTTTTTGAATGACCTTTATATATATATATATATATATATATATATATATATAAATAGAGTTGGCAACCGTTCCTTTCCCTGGATTGCTTCACTTTACCCTTGATTCATATCTTATAATACTAAGTGTTAAGCAAGGTGGCATTAAGTACCATTTTTTTGAGTCTCTGGTATGACTTGACCTAGGATAGAACCCAGGTCTCCTGGACCATTGGCGGACACTCTAACCATTATGCCAATGGAAGAATAATTTTACATCAACCATCAAAGAACTGAAAATATAGGACCATTGGCGGACACTCTAACCATTATGCCAATGGAAGAATAATTTTACATCAACCATCAAAGAACTGAAAATGTAGGACCATCGGCAGACACTCTAACCATTAGGACAATGGAAGAATAATTTTACATCAACCATCAAAGAACTGAAAGTATAGGAAGAAGTTTGAAGAGGTAGGTAAAACTATATCATAAAATTTGGCTATAGAGTTTCCGTAATGTAGAACTTGGTAATAATAATGTTCCCCTAGAAATAAAATCCTGGTATCTTTGGTTTAGAAGAAAATCAAATTTTTATTATAAAATGTTAGGCAAGTACTTATTTATGGGTGATATTATACATGATTTTGTTACTATTTTTGGTATGCACACATAGATTACAGCCCAAATATTATAAAAAAGGTATTTTAATTACAGCCCATACATTATATGAAAAGGTAAAATCCTTACCTGTTGTAACCTTCTTCATCATAACCCTCTTCATTATAGTCAATTATTCCATCAAACTCTCCCACCTTGCTGTAGCCAGAAATATTGAAACCAAATGCATCATAACCATTACGGTCATAACCTAATCGGTCATATCCAACACTATTGTAGCCATCTCTGTCATAGCCTGAAAGTCAAAAGAAACTGTAGCATTAAATTTTTTTTAAACAAAATAGGGATAAGGAGGAATATAAATTTTAAAATTTCAGTCTAAGCTACTTTTATAGAATGGAGCAAAATCACTTTCTCATTTCTTTTGAGCATAATTTTTTTAAAAAATTGAATAAAAACATAAGATAATTAGTTTTGATACTGAATAGATACAAATGTGAAGAGATAGAAATAACATTTCCAATATTCAATACTTTCTAGTGGGGGACTCCCCACAGCATAGTGGCTAACATGTTAGATTGCCACATCATAGTAAGTGAATTCAAACTTCAAACACACTTTTGGACTAATACCCTTGGGAAATATACAAACTTTCTTATCCCTGCTTCTGCAGCTATGGGTTAAAAAGTACCATCCCTGTTCTTCTACAAAGACAGCTTTGGCATTGAATAACCCACAAAGGTTGATGTGTTGTTAAACACAGAAACCAAACCAAAAGTTCCAAGTGTATGCTCTAAATAGCCATAAAGTTTCAAATATTTAGTTTTATTTTAGAATATATTAGACAATGTACAATTCAACATTATACTTAGCTTAGTCTGGCACAAGGATAGATAATGTTTGTCTATCAACATTGATGATGACCATTAACTAAGCTAAAGTTGAGCAACTGAACTCCACAAGATATTTGTTTATAATGAATGTTTGTATAGAAAGAGTTGATAATAGAAGAATGATTTTTACCTGTATGGCATAACTTCAATAAACAACACTCAGGTTTTAAATTCAGAATCTTTTCTTCTAGACTCCTTACCCAAATAAGACTAGAGAACCCAACTGCTCTACTATTTTACCCAGAACTAGCGGAAGAAGAAATGGATGCATACTTTTCGCAAGAGCATTAGTGTGAAATGAAATGTAAATAGGTTCATCAAGATTCATTTCCTTCAACAATAACTGTTGCACTACCCACATATCCCAAGACACAGTGTGAGAAGATTTTAATACAGAATTATACAGAAGCAAAATTAGTATTCAAGATCCTAGCTTTTATTTGGTATTGAGCATCAATAGCCAATGCTGGCAGGAAATACATACTACCTTAAGTCTGCTTATACACTACTACATTATATATATATACATACATATAGGGGTTTAGGTTTCTGTATTTGATGACATATCAACTCTTTTTAGGTTATTTAATGCCAAAACCATTCTCCTAGAAGAACAGTAGTGGTACTATTTAACCCATAGCTGGGAGGATAAGGGGGTTCATACCTTTCCCAAGGGTATTTGCCCGAAAGTGAACGTAATAGTATATATAGGGGGAAACAAGTAATTGGATGGTACTTCCTTATCTTATCATATACAAGGAAGTGCTGAAAAGTTCTTGACCTAACAAAAACAGGAACAATCTTTTACTGAATATTTTTAAGGTTAAAGAGAAATTATGGGCTAAGAGTGTTGAACTGTGGAATGAATATTTGGAAGAGCAAATGTTTCATGGCTATAAGTTATTCCCATATATATATATATATATATATATATATATATATATATATATATATATATATTGTTATCCACAGACAGACTGTTTTTTTGTATCATAACTCTTCAGTGTGGCTAGACATGTAGGATGCTTGAAGCTGGGATCGAAACCCGCCCAACTTTACGTTAGACTTCGTATCATACCGCTCAGCTAGCAAGCAAACCACATCAGCTTGGAAATTATAAGGCATTATGTTGTAGCTTTAGTTTGTTTACATTTTTGCCTTACCGGATACCAGAGTGCTCAATTCATTCGAAGAGCTTTGCATTATGCGAGTGGCAGCTATAAATTCCTTCGTCAGAGTGCTCAACCCCCAAGGGGGAGTGTACATATATATATATATATATATATATATATATATATTATCAAAACAGCCACTACATCTACTTATTGTTTATTTAAGCATTTAGATATGTCTGAATATGTATGATTAGATATAAACATGTATATGCTTAGATTAGTCTATCTCACCTTGCCAATCATACCCATCTTTTTTAAAGCGGTTTATTCCTCTTTCAAGTCCTGTCTTTGTATTGTATTGTTTGTGTTGTTTGTTAAAGCCTTTCACATCAAATCCATACCTGGAAGCAAAAAAAAGAAAGAAATATAAAATAGATAATAACTGTGTAATCATCAACATACTTTATCTTCGATCCTCTAAACAAGAAGATTTCTACTATATACAATGTCAGAAGACGGAGGAGGGCATATGAACCAGTTGGCATATACTTATGATTTTGAGATGGTCTACTCCTCTTTGGTTAAGAATATTGGTATTGTAAATATTGAATATTAGTTAACTTCAATGAATGGGGAACAGTCAATTTGCATGAATAAAGACAACTAGACACACATTAATTACAGAACTAGGTTTTTTTTTTAACCGATGAGAGTCCTGGTTTTAGAATATATATATATATATATATATTCTTATATGATCCAAGGAGTATCCAATGTGAGTGCTCAATACTAATGGCTATTGATGTATAAATTATTTGGGATTAATAATAGATCAACACCCAATGTGTAGAGTTAAATCATAAAAAATCTTATAAGTCAAACTTATAAGAACTTATAAGAACCTGAAATGAATTTATAATGATACCAAGAAAGTGAATTTTTTTTCTTTTTGTCTTTATATAAAATATATTTCCACACATACATACACACATATATATTTACAAAATGTATTAAAATATATATACATATATGTGGTGCATTCAATAAGTCTCCAGACTTTTTTGTACAGGAATTTAAAATTGTCATAGACTCTTGAAAATTCACTATGTTATTGCTATACATCTTATGAGATGACTGACCAATTTTTATGATTTCAGCTTCAAATGAACAGCTACAGCAGCAATTGGAATACACCCTACTAAAGCCTGATTGTCACAGCTAGTGATTTTCAAAAATGCAATCTGGACATGAGGACACTTTAGAAGAACAATATGCAATAAAATTCTGTTTTAAACTTGGAAAAAATGCCACAGAAATGTATGGAATGCTTCAGACTGCTTTTTGACCATCTTGCATGAATCGAGCATTAGTTTTTCAGTGGCATAAGAGATTCAAGGAAGTCAGAGAGTCTGTGACGGATGATGAGAGGTGTGGGAGGAGTAAGAAAGTCAATACACCAGAGTTGATTGGCAAAAGGGTAAGGGTTAGGGTTAGGGTTACTATGTTGAGGTTTTAAGGGAGTTCAGGAAGAGATTTCATCGAAAGAGGCCAGCATTGTTCAAATCAGGTCAGTGGCATTTCCACAAGGACAATGCATCAGTCCACAACTCCATCCTTATCACAGACTATTTGACCAAGATTGGCATCAAGACAGTTCCTCACTGTCCCTATAGTCCAGACCTTGCTCCCGGTGACTTTTGGTTATTCCCTAAGCTCAGAGGCTGTCATTATGAGACAAGTGAGGAGATGAAAGAGGCTGTGATGAAGGGCATTGACATGCTTACACAAGAGGACTTCCAGAAGTTATTGGAACGGTGCAACAAGTGCATTGCAGGAGGAGATTACTTCGAAGGGGACTAGAGTTTCATGTGTGTACTATCAATAAAAGTGCCCATATGAAAAAAGTCTGGAAACTTATTTAATGATCCTCGTATATATAATATCCTAAATAAAACAGTGTATATATATATATATATATATATATATATATATATATATATATATATATATATATATTTACAAAATGTATTAAAATATATATACATATATATATAATATCCTAAATAAAACAGTGTGTATATATATATATATATATATATATAAAATACTATAGAATACATATATATATATATATATATATATACATATAAAATACTATAGTATTATATATATATATATATGTATATATATATATATATATATATATTATACTATATATATAATACTGTGGTTTTAAAACATATACATAATAAATCAAATAAAACATTATGTGTGTATATATATATATATATATATATATACACAGGATTTTCTTTTTTAAACATGTCCAATTATATAGACAAACACTTTATATCTACCTATTCTATTTTTGATCAATTCCAATCTTCATATGAGTCATTTGACTTTTCTATGGAATGAATTTAAGAAGGTGACATATGTTTCCCAAGTACTTTCAGCCCCAACTACAGCCATCTTTGGAGAGCAAGTCATAAAATGACAAACACAATGACAAGTCATATACATTTATATGAAGACTTGAAAGAAGAACAAGTGAGAGAGGAATTTACAGAAGAACAGGATTTTATATAAAGAGTCTAAGAAAGAACAAATAAATTCCTCTCCCACTTGTTCTTCATTTTCCTTTTAATATTTGAGTTAGTCATTTCATCATTCACTCCCGACCCCCAAAATTGGCTCCAATAAGGATATGGCGCCTTCCTTAATTTATTCCATTTAAAAGTCAAATGACTCATACAAAGACTAGAACAGATCAAAGATAGAATAAGACAGACACTTTGTGTCTGTCCTATTTAATCACACACACACACACACACACAGACATATATAGATAATAAAACACATAATGTACAAAAACATATGAATTTACCAGTGAACATTGCAAGTTTTTGAGCAAACAGATAAGCAAATTGTGGATTTGAATATACCTGCTATTGGTACCAGAGACAAACTCATTACTATTTTACGAGCAAGGGAAATATTATGTCTAACCTGTCAAATCCGTCTGGTCCATAACCATAAATATACTGAGGGGTCAGTTGTTTCCGATAGCAACAGGCTCCAAGTAGGCATTTTTTCTGACAATCTTTTCGAGTTTCAAACAGGTTTCCATTTCCCTGACAGCCAGTATATCGAAATTCAACACATTTTGAGAGCTTGAAGTTAAAATACCATCGACTTATATTCAGCCTGCAATTACCTAAGAAAGAGAAAGAAAGAAAATATTATCAGCAAGAATACTCACTCATCATGTAATCAAAAAGTTTACTTATCTCATAAGATATTGATACTGATTTTGATCACCTGTCGTTCTTAGTTCAAGTAAATATATCATGATAAATTACACACCTCATTATTGCATTACAGCAAGCT